>CM060923.1:489086952-489449452 GCA_030737875.1 Allium sativum | reverse complement strand
TATCCCAAAACCAAAGGCAAAGATAAAAATAATAAACTATGTTTAAGTCATTCACACTTATTACCAAAAAGTAATAAATGGAAAAATAATAACCTGAAAATGATTGGATTACCTATTTCTTCTTGTAATTCTAAACTGTCTTTCAACTCAACTTCTGAAATATCCTCGCCATCGCTCTATAACCAATCTTGCATCGGCAAGCTTCACGGCAGTCCCAATCCCAAATTGATTCCCTTCCGGCTGCAGGTGTAAATATATTCAGAAATATTAGCTGTAGATTTACATATATAAATACAAACATTTATGTAAAGAATAAATTACTTTTTTAGTAATGACTGTCAATACAGTAACTAAAAAGAAAGAATACATTGTGGCTAGCATCTCTAAACTAATAGTAGGTGGCTAGTTTAACTCATACCTGTCTGAGAAAAACCTTCCTCACGGCAGGGACAAAATTTGAAAGTAAATTTGTAGGGAAAATAGGGTTTGCGTAAAAAATGGGAACTTGAAAATGAAATCACAAATAAAGTCAGGTGGAAGTAAATGTTGAAAATGAATTATACCTGTATCCAAAATTCAGAAACCAATGTAATAACACGATTATGATTTATAACCATTTGTCCGATCATATTGTAACTGACAAAATCGGCAAGTAATCAGCAAGAGTTTGAACTTAGGTAATTACAGATATTAGAAAGAGAGAACGGATTTGAAGAAGAGACAAATGAAATCAGAAGAATTAATTTAGAGGAGAAACTGGGACTGGTATGTAGGAAATCTAAATACATGAATTAACTGAGAAGCAATTTATGATATGGCAAGAAAGGGTAGGAATGGGGAAGAGGGGAGTGGAATGTGGGCGAAAATTATTTTATTCGGTCAGGTGGGAAAGAAGTGGGAAGGAGAGACAGGGAAACGGTTGGGGGGAAAATAAAAGAGCGGAGAATACGAAATGCAAATCATTTTCAAATACTTCAAGAGCAGATTAGCCTACTCAGCAAACGTGGGTTTCTGTTTTCTATTAAAAGTTGTAGATTTTCCGTTAAACTAATTTTGCAAACCCACATACCAATTATCATCATATTTATAAACATAACTTTTGGATTTTGAAGATTCAAGCCCAGATAAATAAACCTTTAGCACCTTCTTCGCATCCATGAAAATGGCTGTTTCACTATTAAAAATGAACTTGTAAGCCACTGATTGCTAACAAAAACTGCTCATTGTAATAAATTATTATCAGCACAAAAAATACTTACCACATTGATGACCAATAATATTAACAACCCTTACGAATTCCGACTAGGCATATTTATTTGTTATAACATTCAATGGAGATGCAATGTTACACACTTATGCCACTTCGTTATCTGGATACGTAGATATGTTTAATAGTCATATAAAAGTATATGCATGTACAATTTTCATAAATCCCAATCCAACAGTTTAGCGCATCTATGTCATATGTCAAAGTTGTCAGTATTTAAAAAGGATATGAACAACAAACCTGGTATTTGGCAGCCTCCTCACTGAGTTCCTTGAGATCTCCTTCTGTGAAATCAACCCAACATTTCCCTGAACAAAAGCCAAACATCAAGCCCATAAAAGGTTGGCCAATGATACAGTTGTAATAAAAAAAAGTAACCATGACACATTAAAAGTCAATGCATAAAACATCATACGACAAGCAACAGAAGCAGATTAAGATACTCTTTGTTGCCAGCTTTTTCAGCATAAGCTCTAATGCAATTTCTAATCAAGGTACTCTTCCCCATAATAACAACAGAATCGTCTCTCAGCCCCTTGTGAATGTTTTCTAGCTGATTTTGGTTAGGCAGTGAGGAATATGGAAAGTTTTATTTGTAGTTGTTTGGTAGGAGACAGAGAGTTCAAGGAAGTTTTGTTGCTTTGATGTTGTCAATTTGTTTGGTTGTAACTTGGAGTGAAGAGCTTACTTTATTTCCTTTTTTGGGGTAAGTTTGGGCTGGTTTGCAGTTACTTCTGAAGCATACAATTCTTCTGAAGCCCAAAACAGAAATTAGATCTAAATAACTGCTCCAGCTCAGTAAAAACATCAAACCCTATACTAGTACTTTTTTTGCAGAATATGGCTGAAGTGCCAATGCACAACGACAATGTCCCTGTTTATTTGAAAACTGAATCTGTAGATTCACTGAAAATAAAATATGGTCCTACACACTTACAGATAACCAATCGATTTCTATTTAGATGGAACCGTATTTGTAGGTTTGATGAAGACAATAACATCGTACTAAATAATGAAGATACGTTACATAAAATGAAAATAGCCATGGCATTACCATAAAACCAAATAAACATCACAACACCAGTGAAAAGAATTTTATTAATTGTATCTGGATAGCTAAGGCCCACTTCCTGCACTCAGTTATTGATGTAAGAACCGAGCCAGCATACAAAAGCTGATAAATGCAGCAGTGAAATCCGACAGAACCTATATGTCAGACGTGAACAAAACACATCTTTGACCCATGGTTTACTTCTATTTTTCCTAATATAAATTAATGTTTTTCATTTTCACTTCCACCACACGCTTCACTTTCACCTTCCACGATTATGGATTACCTACATAACTAAAAAACTTCAAAAATGAAGTTTGGGTTAGTGTGAGCAAAAAATCTACATTTTGTTGGAACTTGAACTTGTCAACGTCATTTGTCAAAGTTTCTATGAAGAAATTTACGATCAGTCGAAATATAACTTTTAGGTGGTGGCCGCAGCACAAGCAGGTGCATGCACGACAATAATTGGAAAGAGATTGTAAAGTAAGAGAAGTTCAGAATCAAAAACGGAGTAGAATGGGATGTTCAAAGAAACAATGTTGCTACTTGCTAGCAACGACGATTGGTGATTGATCGAGTCAAGGTACTTCACATGATAAACAAATAACAAATTAACACTCGTCAATATAACATTTGCTCACACAAATTTTTTCTTCAATACATCAATTGCATAATACTAAAATGGAAAATCACACCAATATCCGATTTGGGATATTCTGGATGGTACTTTAAGAAACATAACCATGTTGTCCACTCAGGTCGATGTGCACTACTGAAATAAGAATGAAGTAGCTACCAAGCTCCTAACCCCACACAAAACTCACCCTTAAGACATTTTTCGAAGAGGATTCCCTACATGATGAATGGAATTATCCTTTAGGCTCTCAACCCTTCCAACCGAATGAATATGATACTCAAAATGCGTAAACTTTGATTTTGATATGGATAGTCTTTCTTTAACTTGACGATATATTGTGCGATCTAGCGCTCATTCCGTCCAAAAATACTTGCAACTTGTGCAGTTAGAGTGCTTAGCAGATTCAATGCGTAAAATCTCCGGAACATTGCTTATAGACAGACTAGCTTAACCTTACTTAAATTTCAAAAAGAAATGAAAACGTGGTGCAATGATGCACCCTGCAAGTGGATTGAAGCAAAACTGAGGATATTGAAAAAGTTTTGTTAGTTTGTGTTAGAAGTTATGTATGGTTTATCAGTGTAATTGTATGGATTTGAACGTGCATTCATATTTGTGTAAGAATTTATAACCCAAAAATATAGTAATAATTTACTCAAGCAAAGCACTTGTTTTGACATGTCAGGTTCAAACTCATGACCTTTGAAACAGTACTCTAAAGCATCATATCACTTGAGCTAGCGCTTGTAATTAATTAATTAATTATTAAACATTAATTATTACCTATTAATTATTTAATATTACAATAATAATTTTACATTATTTTTTATAAGTTACATAATAATATTTAATTTATACCAGATCTGTAATCAACCGATAATCAAGCTGTTGTTGAAAAATCACAATCTCCGACTCTAACCAACTTCTAACTTCAATCTAAAGATGTCCACGGACTCACCTAAAAGAATATTTAATAAATTAAGACATCCAACAACTAGCCATTCATCAATCAGACAAACAAATATCTAAACAAATAGCTCAATAGAGGAATGCACAACAGAAGCCAGACATCCATGATCATGCAGTAGCATACAAGTTGAAGCGATAATGTGTGTTAAATCTGACTAGAAAAACCACAAATAAAATTCAGATGAATAAAAATGCTAACATATTACATTATATAACCTCAATAGGCATCACGCAAATATAAATAATCGGGTCAGCCTCGGTGCTTTATCCTAGAAAGTTGCCAGTTGACTACACTAAAATTTTAAATGGCATTGGGTTATGAATTTCATTGAACGTGATGTGTTTATATGGAGAATAAATAAAACTACAGTTAAAATAATACATGTATTCCAAAATTAAATAGGAGCAAATATACGTACCTTGCTAAATCTAATCTCCTTGCTGTACCTGTGAAAGAACGGCCCACTGCAGTAGCACATGAGGTCGCATACTTCCTAATCAACCAGTATAAATTGTTAAGTAACATTACACTTTTGTAGACAATACATAGCCACTCTTTGCATGTGCATTGACTTTTTTTTTTGGAACAGGGGAGATGACAGTCATGTATGATGCACTTGTTCAAGAGTTAAGAAGTTGGACACCAAAAATCTTGCAGACATTTAATTACATGTGTAAGCACAGGCAATTAAATGAAATTTTCATGTAATGAACATAACTTGGTACAAAATAAAATGGCACATAATACTAAAATGACAAGCCCAAACAGAAAATGTTTTAAAATTTCTGCCTGTTATTGAAAGATAAGTATTAAACAAGGATTTATTTTTAATGATAATCAAATAAGGAAACATAATCTTACCCAAATCCACTATAAATCTATAATACCGTAGAATCGATAGTTCGCAAACTGAGTTGGAAATAAGGAAGACTAAAATTAAATTCATTTGATCATAAGTCCATAGAAAATCAAATAAAAAGACAAATCCTCATGCCATAAATCAACTATAAATTAAAAGATTATAGACCTTTAGTAAATCTCAATCCTGAATCCTGAAATGCAAAATCCTAGAAATTAATCTGCTCACCTATTACATACGTTGGATCCAAAGCATCAATTAGTGTAATTTCTTTTGAAGCCGTCTTTTGGTAAATCGATTAGGTATGGATATTTCCTTGTAATTAGGCCTGAGAAGGACCACGATGATTGAAAGAGAGGAATTAGGCCTTCATACGAATTACGAAAAAAAGTTGCCGCAAACAGAGATATACTCTAAGAGATTTTGATTTTTAATTAATAAAATAAGTGTGGAAACAATTGCATAAGGCGAAGAACAAGGAAGGCGAGGAAGAAGGAATAGGCGGATTTAATAAAATAAGAGTTACCTTAACCGCTTGTTATTTGTGAGGGCATTTGATAGTCCCTTAAACAAGTGAAAACCTCATGATCAAAAAGAGCCCCTACATGGATCCAGCGAGTTGGTCAAATTCTCGAGCTTTTACTCTCTAAAGTAGGATTTCAAAAAAAGAAAAATCACACAAGTGTGTGCCGTAATGCTTGTATATATAAAATCATGTGGTATTGAGTTGAAGATAGAGGGATAGAAATAAAATATCAAATGTATGTCTGCAGAAAAGTAATGAAAGAACCTATCTTAAAAAATATTTTGATATTAAGATTAGAACATAAACGGATAAAACATATTAGAAATACAGTTGTTACTATTGGGAATCGAATTTGTAACTATATAAGAATGAAACTTGTGGCTTGTCGAAAATAAATTGGTATTTTTGTCAAGGATGAGATTCAAACTGTTGACCTTAAATATTGTAAATACGGAATTATTTTTAGAAGTTCACTTTAAACAAATAAATGCAACATCAAAGATACTACAACTATAAATAAAGAGTGCCTATGCTTATGTGTGTGTGTGTGTGTGGAAGGTTCAATGACACCCCTATTTGGAGTACCCCTTCAACACCTTATCATATATGAGCTACGCTATTTTAAATGCTACAAAAATTAGTAATTATCTTCGTCTCATGCCAAGGTTTTCTTAACAAGATTTGGCCTCATTCGAGTATGTATCATAATCAGCGAGTAACCATAAATTGTTTGGAATGAGCTAAATATTATATATTATCACCTACTTTGCGACAATAACAATGTTTGATCAATTGCATTATAGTATATAATTTAAGAAAACTTGCAGGCATATAAAAATGACAAGATATTGTGGAATTGTATTCATGTAAATAATTTCAGCAAACTTGCATATTTAAAAAAAAATTATATAATGCTCCACATATCTTCACGATTTTGAACTCTTTTGTAAGATGTCATTTTCAGGTTTCAAGATATTTAATCCCAAATTTAAAAGATTGTTTAAATAGGTTCAAGAAACATTAACTTTTCGGGCATATGAAAACACGCCTAAAAATGTATATTTCAATTTTTAAACATGCTGTACTTTATTGATCTTAGTTTTGAGACTTCAAATCTCAAGCTTTTGATTTTCACAATCGCGCTGTATGGTAGAGCTGATTTTTTTTTCCCTCCATTTATTGTTTGCTTTGCCATAGTGTTTGTCCTTTTTTTTAAATGTTCTTGTAGGATAGGGCAATTGCTGACCCACCCCAATAGCTACATCCATGATCATAAAAAAATTATGTTTAAATTTAACGGTTAAAGTATATATTTAAACAGTGACTAATTGACTTACAATTTTGAAAAGGCTGCAAACATCAAAATATTATCATATTTTGTAGATGTGATTTTCTATACGTGGATTGACCATCTACCAAATTCAAAATATGATATGGGTGCTAGATGTGATCCAACATAGGGGTGTGGTTGAACCTTGTTTTTTACATATGCATATATATTGATATGTATGTACGTATGTATAAGACAAACAAGAGCAATCTTATATAAAAACGTTTGAGTACCTATTATGGTTTCTTGATTTATCTACTGACATCACATCTTCACCTTTTCTGCTATCACAAGTACTGCTCCTGTCAACAATACTTCTTTCAGCTGCACTTTTAGCAAGTCGAAACAAGCTATCCCTAATACAACATCTAGTCTTCACAGCCAACTGAAGAATAAAAATGATTATGACAAGCGTTTGAAGTAGAAGGATTTTATATCAATAAACAATAGAAACCCAAATATATGAGATAAAATTAACCTTCGCGACAACTTCTTGAAGTTGATGCAACACATTTTCTGATTCATCTTTCCCTTAAAAAAAGTTATATTTTTTTCAACTTTCGTCGATTGATGGAATTTGATGACTACATCGCCGATGTTGCTGCTCAATAGCAAGTTGAGCCTGCAACTTTTGCATCTGCCTTAGTTTCTCCATCATTTCTTGGGGTGTCACAATTGTTGCAGATGACATTCTGAATTACGGAGATGAACCACCTGACCAGGTAAGACAGACTTATGTTGATCTGCATTTGTTTGAGAATGCGGGTATGAGGGATATGTAAGCTTTACAAATGCAGTATGATTAGAGGGTTTGTGGTGCTGAAGAAACTTAGATTCACCAATTTGCATAGGTTGATTAATAGGGCTAACATGATATGACTGTGAAGGACCTGTAATTGAACTTAGTGAGTTGAAATTTGACAAAGGCTGGTTACGGGGATGGTTGACATTTAAGCTGATGGCTTATTCTTTCTCCTTTCTTTGGTCCTTTTCTCACATGTTAATTACATTTTCTGTTCACTTCCCTGCAAAATTAAAACCAGCAAAGAATCAGTAAAAATATCCACCAGCAAGAATCATCCTTTATCTAATATCACTAGCATATTTGGAAGAGAGAAAAAACGAACATCCGCACCTCAGTATTCGGCACAAGTATCACTAATTATTACACAATTTCCTAATCCTAAGAACAATAATATTCAAGATTCTGATGACTTAACATGATTCAGGCACTAATGCAGTTTGACATACAAATGATCAGACCAAACAGAATTCTTACACAAAAGTTATCAAGATATAAAAAATATTTTAGGTCAAGGACTTATCAATAAAACACAGAAATGACATCTTTGATTTTTCTATCACCAATCCAAGTATGTTAATAATCATAACCATGAACTTACAATAGAACAAGGGAAAAAGAAAAAGAAAAAAAAGCCAGAAGAAAAAGAACCAGCAGCAGTCACCATTTGTACTTTTACATCAATACAAGTTATCTTAATCTTACAATCACATAACAAATAAAATATATAATAGAACTACTACCTTCTGTTTTTCTACCGAACTTCCGTGTTCTTCAGACTGATGATCTTAAGAAAAGAAGAGTAGCCTTCATCAGAACTTTGATATCGGCATATTAGTAGGTCCTGATGACGATAGAATAAAGTAAGGCATTAATATAAAATAACAGTATCTCTATCCCTCTCCACGCACACGAACACGCCCTCTTTTGTTGCACCCTTATCATGTTTAGAAATGCATGTCTCAAATGCTACAAAAGTTTGTGATATATTCATATTATATGTAAGATTCTCTCCACAAAAAATTGAACTCATTTGAACATTTCTAATGTAATGAAATTGATAAGTAATATGACCAGATAAAAATACGTTTTAAAGGTTTATATTGACTTTAAGGAATAATTAGAAATAAGCTTATATGTTAGAAAACATACCGCGCAATTTAAAGATATTTGAATTTATAACAGAAGAACAAAGCCAACTTACGGTTGCAAAACAAGCAAACATCCGGCTGGCCGATGCTGGTATAGATGAAAATGGAACTGGCGCCAGATCGGAGATCTATGGGAGAAAGATAGGACTGTGGGAAGGATATCGAGGAGAGCTTGAGGAGGGATAGGGCAATGGTGAGTGAATGCAAGCAAGTATGAAGTGTGGGATTTGCTAATAGAGAACAGGCTTTGTTGTAGACAATGTTATCTACAATCCTTCTTTCCCCTTGGTAATTTCCAGGACCAATTAAAATCATCTGCATTATTCAAAACAATGCTGTCAATGCCTTCTCTTCTAAATTATATATGAGCAACAAATCAGCTCAAAATCAATGACTATATACCCAGCCAAATTCCCAAAAAAAAAAAAAAAAATCATCTTTTAGCTTCTATTCTAAATTCACTGCCAACATAGACTAAGCTAACGGAAAACCATGGATCCAACACATAATCAAACCGACCTTCAAAATAAGAAAGAAAAAACATAACAAGCTAAACCATTTCAGAACGATAAATCTAAATTTGACTGTCAAAAAGAGATCTGAACTAAACAAACAAAGGAAAAAAAAATAAAAGGATGATACCTGGATTCAAGGATGTTGAACAAAATCATAGATTGGATAAATCGAGTGGTGTGATGCAAATTTGAAATCGTCTACAGGTTGTTTTGGGAAGTGGGTTGTTTTGCGGGTTAGATCTGGTAGATCGGTTGGTATCCGGATTGAAGTATATTGGATTTGAGAAGAAATACGGAGAAGAACGGGGAGAAGCAGAAATACGACAAGAATCAGGAACATGGAGAAGAAATTAGAAACGAAAACCTTTTGTTTCCTTATCCGTAAGACGAGGCTTGTTAGCTTTTACTAATTTTTGTTTCTACTGTAACCAATAATAATAACCTACTGTGTAAAAAAATGGATCATTACCGTTCGTGTCCAACGCTAGCAACTACTCCAACCAGGCAAACTGCACGCTTCGTGAACATGAGAAATTGAGTTGTTTGCGGGGGACGCGTCGGACGCATCCAACGCAAAGCAATTAAAAGGTCTAATCTAACTAATTAATGAAAACATATTTAGTTTGGTTGGTATATATGCATGCTTTGCTTTAGATAGACCAGGGATCGAGTCCCACTTTCACCCGAAGTTTATAGTGTTTTGCTGTACACTGTTTATTAATGCTTAATACCTACTGTAGACTATTTGTTAATGTTTAATGTCATTTTTTACTTTTTTTTGTTGTAGGCTGTTAATGTTTAATGTTGTTATAATGTATTTGCATCGATTAAATTGTTGTTTAAAATGGTTTCAACATATTCGCGAATTAGATTTAACGGTCCAATCAAAATCAGTATGTAATTAATTCATAATAAATAATTTAACAATTAAATACCTTGCTCAAATGTCTCATTCGCAACAAAAAACACATTCCCCGTTCGCTGAAGTACCACGCTTAATTTTTCCGCTTAAATTTCCCGTTACGGTTCGTTAAAAACGCACCCTTAATTCTTTTATAGACCTTTGAGCGTGGCATAATAACATAATATTCGGAAAAAAAACAAAAATCTAATTTATCCTCTATAAATCTTTGCTTAATTAATCCAGTTTTAGTTTCCAAAGTAGCTTGATTTATCATCTATGAAACATAGTAAAAATGAAGAGATCAAGGATTTGATTCCGTTCAAATTCTATCTATTGTTGATAAAAGTACTTTTCAGTGATGACCTTTCGCCGCACCCTATCATGATGAAGAACTGTGAAGTACATTTCATCGTTTTTTTACTAGAAATTTCAAATATATAACATAAATTTTCTCCTGGAGGTTAAATTTAGTATCAAAAATAAATTTGAATGTGTACAATCCTGCACTTTGTCACAACTTAATAACTTATGGCAGTTGCTTACCTTCCCACCTCAGGCAACAATACACTACATGCTGCTGCACACTGCATAATTTCTGTATCAATGATTGCCAGCATCATTTCTCCAGCATGCTGCACAACTGAACTGCATACAATTAACAAACCATCTCAGTATTTTCCTTAACTTTCTTGATATCATTGTTAAATCTCCGTTAAACTAATTTTTCAAACCCACATACCAATTATCTTATTTATACAGATAACATTTGGATTTCTAAGGATTCAAGCCCAGCTATATATAAACCTTTTGCACCTTCTTTGCATCCATGAAAATGGCTGTTTTACTATTAAAAATGAACTTTTAACCGCCATTGATTTCTAATAAAAAAAACTGCTTTACTGTAATAAATTATTATCAGCACAAACATCCAGCACAAAAAACAGTTCATACAAAAGACACTTACATACATTGATGACAAATAATATTATCAACCCCTATGAATTCCGACTAGGCATATTTATTTGTTATAACATTTGATGGAGATCCAATGTTACACACTTATACTACTTCGTTATCTGGGCATGCAGATATGTTTAATTGTCATATAAAAGCATCATACATCCCAATTCAACAGTTTAACGCATCTATGTCATATGTCAACAACAAACCTTGTATTTGTCAACCTCCACACTGACTTCCTTGAGATCTCCTTCTGTGAAATCAACCGAACGTTTCCCTGAACAAAAGCCAAACATCAGACATCAAGCCCATAAAAGATTGACCAATGATACAGTTGTAATAAAAAAAAGTTACATTGGCACATCAAAAGTCAATGCAAAAAGCATCATACCATAAGCAATGGAAGCAGAATAAGACACTCTTTGTTGCCAGTTTTCTCAGCATTAACTCTAATGCAACGTCTAATCAAGGTATTCTTCCCCATCATAACAACAGAATTGCCTCTCAGCCTCTTGTGAATGTAGCTGATTTGTTGCCATTAGAAACAAATGTTCATGAAGAGATTAAATTTCAAGGGCCAAGACAAGCAGTGAGCTTTGTCAAGGAGGGCAAGGGTTACAGTGGCGGCCTCTTTAACCTAGCAAAAGAGAAGATGAGGAGTAGCGACGATTTCATCCAGGGCTTCATAGGAAATGTTCGACCTATACAGCTCTCCCAGGCTATAGTAACACAAATTTCATCATATGCCTACTTCTACAAGACACATCATGCTTTAAAACTGCCTTTACCTTACCCTATGACCTGTACAGTTCTCCCAGGTTATAATTACACAAATCGCCGTGGTCTCCATTTAACATTACAAACATTTCGGGAGGGCAACCATGTGGCCTTAAAGGGGGCTGTTCTGAAGAGCAGACTACTACATCTAAACAATCACTAAGGGCACCCAGTTCCATGTTCCCAATAGAAGCACCAACGTTCTAGAAAGATGGGTCATGGTCTCGGTCAGTGGGGCACCATTTAAGGACTTTGAATGGCGAAATATCTCCATATAGGTAATTCTTCCAACTTCACATTGGGGGTGAAGTACACTTGACAAACTACTGTATTTGGTTTATGTAAACCTGCTGTAATAGTCCCCTCATAATTATACTATTTTCTAGCAGGAGTTCCGAGTGACTTCCCTAGTCTTTGTGCTCTGTATGTGGGGAAAAAAAAAAAAAAAAAAGAACAAGAAGAGGAATTAAGGGCTTTAACTGAGAAATATCATCATATATATATATATATATATACATATATATATATATATATATATATATGTGTGTGTGTGTGTGTGTGTGTGTGTGTGTGTGTGTGTGTGTGTGTGTGTAAGCTACATTTTACAAGAACTAAACTATAAGAACCTTAGCAATGGTGTCGAAGGCCAAAGTTGATGGACGTCGATAACTTCTTTAGAAATCTCCATGAACTTATTATCAGCTGTTCCTCGCATAATTAGGTCTTCAGGAAAAAGGTAGTGATAAATCTTTGTTTACAAGAGGTTTGTGAGTCCATGGATGCAAAAAGGGTAAAGGATTGATTTGTAAATATGAGATGACAATTATACCACTGATTTGCGACGTCAACTGCTTTTGTACTAAAAACCCATGCATTTACAGTTCTAGCATTTGATCCAAATACAATATCAACAACTCAAGGAAATTTTTGATGCACAGATCTCTTAAACTTTTGCTCAAGATAACGTAATCGCTCCTCAACACCTAAAAGAACAAATATTTATGTATGAATATCCATAATTAACATTAGAAATGTGGATACATATCAATAACATATAAATATGAATCACTGGAGTAATAATAAACAAGCAACCATGTAAGCATTTGCAAACAAGCCGTATGCAATTTCAGGCCTGTGGAGCAGGTGAATATATCTGAAATACAGAAGAATATATAAGCATATCACTATGTCTAAGTTAATCCAAAGAAGAAATTCGGATAAAGCTAAAATATGTCAGTTAGAACCAATTTTGATACCAAAAATTTCATCTGTTTTTAACTGTTTGCATATGTTTGATTGCATCATTCCATATCCCTTAACAGAAGGTGGGAGTTAGGTATGATGACTAAGTTACTAAGTGTATCTAGAGTTTCAATTCAGCTAATATAGATTTCATTAATTAGTGCCCTAATAAAACATTTCATTAATTACTATACCAAAAATATTTCATTAATTGCTACCCCAATACTGCACCTAATACGGATGGTCATTCTTTTCTAATTTTATTTCATTGAAACTCACATAAAACATCAAGAGAAGTAATTAGCACTAAGTACAAACAGATCTAACAATGAAGAATACATGCCTATTTGAAAGCAGACATATCAAGGATTTTGACACATGCATGCATATATAAACTAAAAATGGAAGGATACAAAAAAATTGCAATTGACTATTTTTTGGAGAAAGTAGTAGCATCCTTGCGTAGTTGAATTAAATAATGTGAACAATAACTTTTAATGATGCTGGCTGCAGAATCTATAGCAGTGTATCATCATTTAATAATCAATTAATTTTTTAAATCCCGATTAAATATACAATCAATTTTCAAACTTAACTTATGCAGGATAATCTGGCTTGTATATCTCAGGGCGACTAAACTTATGCAGGATACTCCGGCTTGTATATCTAAGGTTCGGCTTGTATATCCAAGGTTAGTAAACACTATGTCAAACAAACTACAAATGACAATATATAACATCAGTGGACCCACGTCGATCATTGATAGAAAAGTTATCTCCATGCCATTCATTAATAACCCTGGTAAGGACGACAAATATTTATTGTATAAACTTATGCAGGATAATCTGGCTTGTATATCTCAGGGCGACTAAACTTATGCAGGATACTCCGGCTTGTATATCTAAGGTTCGGCTTGTATATCCAAGGTTAGCAAACACTATGTCAAACAAACTACAAATGACAATATATAACATCAGTGGACCCACGTCGATCATTGATAGAAAAGTTATCTCCATGCCATTCATTAATAACCCTGGTAAGGACGACAAATATTTATTGTATATGGTATGAAGTATGAACACAACTAAAATGTAAGAGAAATAAAACTGTGCACTTTATTGTGTGCAAGTAATCAGAGAGTTAAAAAGAATATATAAATTTTGATTATGAGCACTTCTCATCAAGTTCTGATGAATAAATATTTCCTTCATAAGGAAATAATACATGATGCAAATATTTACCTGTGGAAATCTCAGGGGAATTAAATGTTCAATGGAACATCTAATATATCCACATCATGAATTATAGCCCAAAATATAAATTCATAATTTCAATTATAGCCCAATTTTTAAATGGCTTCTGCTTATGGTATTTATTTTTAAAATAATGTTTGTTTGTTAGATCCTAATTTTAAACATGAACGGATATTTTAAATTTGTAAATTATTTTAACTATTATATCATATTTTTAAGGAGGGATAGTTTGAAATTATAACAGAACGCTCCTCATGTTTATTTGTAGATTCTAATTTGAAGCATGAAGATATATTTTAGAAATAGGATCTAACAAATAAACATTCTTTATAAGTTCATTTTTACAAATTAATAATACTAAAAAAATTAAACTAATAGAAATTAGATCTTCTAACGTAGAAATAAAAAATCAAACCAATAAAACATGTCAACATAAAAATATAGTTAATTTTTTATGAAAATAATTTTCTTTTGAATAAATTAAACATATATAATTTGCAAAACAGACAAAAAAATTGTGCGAAAAGTGTTCCATCATGACGCGCGAAGCGCACGCTGTAAGGCACGTGATAAAAAACTTAATAGATTTAGGGTGTCGATCTTAATTCTCAAATTTATAGTCCTTCATTTTTGTTCGACTAAAAACCTTTTGTTCGAAGGTCAAACGGTTTTCAAACAAGACGAAATTCGGATCACATACACTTTTACAATATATGCATCTGATTCGTATGGAGAGAATAAAAAGTTAAAAAGAAAATTAGATTCAAAATACATTATTTTCTAATTTGTTATATAACACTTGATATATATTGTTAGAACAACTTCTATGAAAATCGCTTGTCTGAGGTTTATTTTTTTCTATATGTTTTTTAAATCCAACCATACAGGTTGGATAAATACATAATATGAAATAATGGTTTGAATTCATCTCATTTGGGGATCATTTGACCTTCAAAAGAAAGATTTGTCTAAATGTCGGCGAAGAGTTATAAATTTTAAAATAAAAGTTGATACCTTAAACCTGTTTATTTTCCTTTCACATTTCGGTTGTATACCCTAAATATATTGAACCGACAAAAGATTTAACAAATTGATCTTTTTACCAAATACTTTATTCTATATGAATTTATTATGTTAAATATATATAAATTTTACAATTAATTGTAAATTGCTAAAAGAAGCATTGTAACGTATAAGAATAACCTTTTTAATATTTAGAAATAAAAGTGAGTTATTGTAAAAAATAAAAAAAATAAAAAAGCCACAAACTGAAATTTTAAATAGATTCGATTAAACTTAATTTAGTGTAAATAGGGAGAAAACATAAATTATTATATTCAACAACCAACAAAAACCGTTGAAGTGTGGTCCTTGACGGCCATCGGAAAGTCACAACTACTGTTGCAGTTGAATCCATTTTCTTCCTCATGCTCCCTCTCTTTCTAAACCCTAAACCAAAATCTCAAATCCCCAATTCCATTCAAATCCATCTCTAGCCGTCAAAAGCCATAATAGTCCATCGAATTCTTTATCAAATTGGAATATCCACATTTCTACCAGTTCGGCCAAAATTATACATTCTTTCCTTAAACAAATTATTTGAAATTGTGAGTGTTAATTTGTACTTAGATTTATCGATAATAGCCTATTAATAAGTTAAAAGTGTATATTGGTTGATTTGGAAATGCTAATTATGGTTATTAGTGTTTAAAACTTTAAATTCAAATATCAATGTTAAATAAGGCTACTTTTGTTTATTGATGTATGCGGTGATTAGTGTAACATAATTTAGTATTAGTTTATATGTTAGCTAAAATATTGGTAAAATGATTTATTTACATAATATCTTTATTAGATGTCATGACCCGTTTTTCGAGTGTTTCAAGTCGATAATAAAACTAACTCAAATTGTTCGAAATTACAGATTATTATTGTTGTGGGGTTAAATATAAAATCATCACAGAATCATAGTTAAATCAAAGACGTAAAAAACAGAATATTTCTTTGCGGAATAAATAAAATACAATACTAGTTCACGAAGCTACTATATACAAAATCTCAAAATAATACATAATATCATAGTTACAAAATCAGATACAATAGAAGCCTAAAAACATAGGATTTCACTAATACATAAGTAACTGATTGAGCTAAACCAATAATAGAAATGGGGAATAACTGAAATAGATAAATAGATAGAGATACGACCTTCAACAACTCTCCAACTCCGAAAGGTGAAATTTTAAAATTCTTAAGTAAAATTTCAGTTACATACATGATACGTTATTTAAACCATTTAAATTTTCAGATCGTTACAATTGTTGTTACCATTAGTTACATATAAATTTAGTTTACATGTATGTAGCATGCAGTAATATAAATAAATTAGTACATAATGTTAATTTTTATTAGTGTGTAATAAACTCATATTAGCGTTCGCTAAAATGTTTAAAAAAAAAAAATAGTAACTTTTTAATTGTTACAAATTCAAATAACGAATTAATGTATAATGTACTTTAATTTTTAGATTCCTTAGATTCTTTTTGTCATGTCCGACCAACATTGTATATGATCGTTATACAAATTTTCGTTTTTAACTATAAAACGAACATCAATATTCATTATTTGTCACATATGTTTATGTATTGAACAAGTTACAAGTACAATATAATAATTACCTTATGTAGATTACTGCATCTTAAACGGTTCACAAAATTTTGACACAACTTCATCTTTGCTTCCTATGTATACCAATTTATGTATGATTGGAGAACAAAGGGAAAGCGTTGGTGAAATTTTATCGAATTGTAAGATGAAATGATTTGCAAAATGTAATTATTATTGTCTGTGCAATGAAAAGTACGATAACCGACTATCAAAAGTCTAAAATAATAAAGTGAAAATATAATCTTGTATTCATAATTTGTTAAAACTGAAAATAAATTTTTATAAAAAGGTTAAAATAATAATATATTATAGAAGTAATGAAAAATTAAAATATAAAAAAATTGAAATACAAAATGTCAATTCAAAATAATCATAATTTCTGGATTTGTTTTTTTGGAAATTGGATACTTATATTGCAGTATACATCAGTATTGCAGGTCCCAGAATAGTATACAACATACTATATATATATATATATATATATATATATATATATATATATATATTTCGGTATTATGCTATGTAAGTTTCGAACATGCGACACCTGCATCAAAATTGAAGTGCATAACCACTGAAATAATGTTGCTTGTCGATTTTTCAAATCTTACTATATCTTTTTTTAGTTTCTATCATATTTATTTAAATAGGAAAAAATGATCAATTATTTTGTCAAAACAAGAAATTTTTAAGACCCCAAAATATCAAATAACGACTATAACTAAAAATTACTGGTAATGAAGGAACCATATTTTTTACTGCTGCTGCTGCTACTACTACTACTATTATTATTAACGTTATTTTCAAGAAAAGATTCAATACAGAAATATTTTTATAACGATGCACATGAATTTATTAAATTTGCTTTAAGTCATAATGGAAATGACGATGAAATTAGTTGCTTGTATAGTAACTACAAATATTTGAAGCATTGGAAATCAAAAACGGTCATGGTACATTTGTGCTAAACAGTTTCATGTCAAATTATTATGTGTATGATTGTCATAAAGAATTTATTGCACCTAATTCTATAGTATCAGACGGGGAGACGGATAATATCAACGTTATGGCGAGTCTCATAGAAGATATGGTTAAAAATGCAACATGATCACTGCTCATTAATATTCAAGTTGCTGATGAAGATGTAAATGGTGAAGAAGAGCTAAATACTGAAGCTAAAAAAAAAAAAAAAAAATCTAAGATTTATTGTATACTGTTAAGAAATTATTTAGAATGGTTGTAAAAGAGGCATCCAATATCACAGTACGATGTCAAACATTTAAAAAAAAAAAAAAAAAAAAAAAATAAGGATAAGTACATGCTTATGGAAAGCTTGGATTGATTACTGGAACAGTCCAAAAGTGATTTTATGCCTACTAGTACTGTATATTTATTAAAAATTTAACAGAATTAATATAATAATTTCATCAGTTTACAAATGTGAAATACAATATACGTGTTAAAATTACTGGTAAAATCTTCTTGAAATTATGCAAATACAAATAAAACAAACTTTTATCACACACCTTGGAGGATTAAAATCTTTCCAGCATTGCTGTGAGAGCTGTACATTTACTAATATAAATACTTATTACACTGTATAATCTTATATATATATATATATATATATATATATATATATATATATATATATATATATAATAGCACAAGATAATTATTCCTATAAAGAGAGTGTGGCCATCTCGTACCTGGATGTGTTCACTTATACTCACGTCATCGAGCATGTCAATGAAGATGTGACTTAATAACATACATATGACATGATACGAAATAATAAAAGGCCTTGATAAGCATATTTTAAATTATAAGTCATTAATAATCACTTTAAATTGTAAGGTACAAATAATTAAAACAATGTGGTATGAATTTTAACCATAATTTTATTTGTGATCGCATGGTAAATTCATGAAAGAACGAGAGAATGTGCTCGAAAGGACATGTCGGGATGAGCTTATTGTTGAAAAGGGGGACCAAAATTTTGACAGTGTTATGGAACTAAAAAACGCAGAACATGCATAATGGTTTTTGAGAACCAAAAGTCAATGTTTAGGCATAACACATTTATGAACACATTGATTTATTATTCATACTACATGAAACTCATATATTATATTATAGTAAATAATGTTACATGCTAGATGCAGATAAAGAAGCTATAAAGAGTTAAGGACAATTAGGAGATTTCAGATTTGAGAGCTTGGATTGCTGGTCTAGAGGAAAGAGACAAGCACCAATATGTGGAGATGATGCAGTTATTGGATGAGCGCATTGCTGCGTATATGCAACATCACATACTTCCTTCATCAGCGGGATCCTAAGGCGAGGAAGATCAATATGTATGGTTTTTTGTTTAGCTTATATGAAGACATTGTAAATGTATGCACTTTAATACATATGAGATAACCTGACTATATTGCATGTTAGTTTGAGATTTATAATCCGAGACAGATGTTTGTGATGGATCAATGCGCAATTAAAGGTGTGATATTTGGTATATTAACTTATGGATGTCTATGTTTCTGTTGGAGGTTGTTTTAGTGTTATATATTGATGTTTTTTTAACTATTTATGTCACATATATTGTATTTATGTGTAAAATTGGATTGTGATGTATATTGTTATATTTCTTTTAGTTAGGGTGAACTGCTTGTTGCTGCCGAAATAAAATAAAGAAGCTCCACATGGCTTACATATGTCAAAGTTATTGATGGCTTATGGGGGCTAGTGGTAGCAAAATGGTAAAGAAATGACATGACCGGCCGTCAAAACCTTCAAAAGGTCGACAATAGCAGTTGAAAAAGTGATGACGGATCTATCAAAAAGTCAATTGAAGAATGACTGTTTGACGACATACATTTCGATGGCTATTTCTATTGGCTTCTGATTGTTTTCGAAGGTTGCCGACGCTAATCGCCATTAGAATAACCATTTGTTTCTTGTAGTAGACATGGTTCCAATTACAAAACTATCCAAAGCCTTCTTCTATATTAACACTACAAACCCAAACTCATTACAAATTCTCATTCTTCTTCATTCATGGCTATAATCATAAACTTTTTTTTTAACCACATTTTTGTCATCTTAAAAATGGTCTTTCTCTCAAAAATCATTTTACAAAAAGTCTATAAAAACATTCGTGTTGATAGTAATTCCTCAAATTATCTATTTAAGTACAAACTTTTAAACTTATTTCTCTAATGTGAATTCTCTTTAAACGCGTTCCTCTTAGTTTAGTAGTAAAAGAAGTAAAAACAATAATCGACTATGTTATACTTGACAACCATAGATAACTTTCAATTAAGATGTATTCCCTCAAAATAACTCAAATATCTGTACTAAGGATGACGAAGGTCAACAATAATCAACATACATTATGAACATAAAGCCATCCAAAAAGGAAGCCAATTATTATTTAAAAAAACCACTTAAGCATCAATGCAAGGACAAGAGAAAGAGGTCATACACACTCTAGTGTGGGGACAGGATTTGAACCCGTGTTCTCAAGGTTATGAACCTTACGAGCCACCAAACTGCTCCACCCCAACCTTAATAGTGTGCTCATATTACACTTTAACACGCATGCCCTAAAACATGTGCATGCAAGAATGCGTGCACACATAGGAATATAGGTATGCAGAATGACGCAGCTAGTATTTTGTGTTGGTGGGTTCACAATTTGAAATAATTATGGGATGACAGACCTTTTTTTCTTCCAATTATGAAATGTTTACACACTAGTTCATGTTATTGAATAATCATTACAAAATATTTGATATGACGATTCACTGACCAATCGACAATAATTGTCGTAAAAACTGCAGAATAAGCTATTTTGTATCATCCCTAATTCTCATCATTTTATTTTATTTGTTGATTTTATGGTAACTAATAAAATATAAAAATATACTTATTTACAATAAAAGCTCTTATTTTGGTAACTCAATTAAGTAAATTACTAAATCAATTGTCAAATTTTGTAGCCCTCCAATATTCACTTTACATACCCCACAAAAGTTAATTTAAAAATTATTTACCATATCACCCTCGTTAAATTGGTTAGTTTTTTCAATAATTTTGCAGTACTACATTTTGAGATGATTTACAAAGTATGTTTCTCAACTGTAACAAATTATTAACTAGAAAATATTAGACATGCAAACTGACAACATTCTAAAAAGTACTATTGTTTTACAGTAAATGCAATAAGCAACAGAGACTGGCTCTACATTAGGAGAAAATACAGATTTTACAATATGTCTGTATTTCCAGATGGAGGTAGAGATAGCACCATGTGAGGCCTACACACATGGGTCTCACTTGTGTTCTCTCTTCCCGTTTATGGACTTAAGGTGATTCCTAGAGTTGTTCTACTTCCTATATAATAACAAACAATAACATTTCCAAACAACTGAGAGCATATATATGAGGTATTGTATTAGTCTGGTAATTTCACATGGCCTATATACCCCGGCTACTCAGGTAAATAAGAACATGCTGAATGAGTTGGATACATAAGGAGGATATTCCTTATTAAATGATTATTTTATGACCCAAAAAAAAGGCTTCAATATCAGGTTTATTAAGTGGCGGCATTAAAAAAAAAATTTATTTTGAAAGTTATGCATAAATTTTATTCATCAACTTGATAATTACAATATAGATTTTCTGAAGCATATAGAATGCTATAACAACCAAAATAACTCTCTATAACACCTCAAATCACATGAACACCAGACCCTTGTCAACAGAACGTTGAGTATTGATTCTCACGTGCTTCACTTAACCAGCAAAATACTTTACATTAAGGAATTGTCTACGCTAACTACAGCAAATTAGCACAGTGTCAAAACCAAGAAGTACTGCAGCAGCATTCATGTTATAAAATCATCATATAACGGATTTTTCCTCGTATGCCTTCTTGAAGCTTTCAGTTTATTGCTGAAAAGCATTACGTCCTCAGGCATATAATCATTTCCTTCATTTAAGTCATCATCAGCCCAAAATTTTCCACTTGGTTTTTTGTTTTTGGATTTGGAAGTTGGCAGAGAGCTAGTGGGCACAGCAGAAGAAAGCATGGCAGAGCCAACTACTGGGGAAGTTAATCCAGAGCCGGTAACATTAGGAGGAGGTAGTTGAATGTTTGAAGGTGGTTTCAAGTTTCCGTATGGTGAAGATTTGGAGGGTGTTGAAGTGCATGATGTTGTGGCAAAAGTAGAGGATATAGATGAATTGGTTAAATTTCCAGCGACACTCATAGCTGGTTTTCCATTTGCAGATTTGTCAATATTAGCAGAGTTTTCCTCAAATAAATTACCTACTAGATCTTCCATTTCTTCAACCATGTTGATTTGCTCTATATTCTGGTTCCCAACTTCATTAGTGATGTTGACTTGTGCTTCCAAACCAGTATTAGCATCGGAATTACTTCCTACTTTAAGTTCAGCCTGTTGTGTATTAACATTCACATTAGAGCTAATATTAACATCTTCATTAACCACCTCTGTAGCTCCATTGATATCAATATCATTTGCAAGTGCTTCAAATGGATTTGCATTAGCATTAGGCATATCAGTTCCATTATTAACATTAGCAGCTTCGTTACCATACTGGGCTCCTTTCTTTTTCCAATATTTCGATTTATTTGTCCTGGCAAATTTCCAGTTACCCTGATTAAGATTTGATGTTTTTGTTCTATTAAACTGTCGTGGGTGATCATAGTTTTTGGCATTATTATCAACATAAACCTCATCTTGCATATCATCCTCCTTTACAGCATTGTCATTAAATTCACAATCACTAGAGGTATGACCAAAAACTCTACAAACGGTACATATTTTGGGTCGCCAATCATAAGATAATTTAACTGAAGGACTGTAACAACCCGTATTTTCAATAACCTGTAATAACATAAATCGAGGCAGAATTTAATTCTAAAATGGGAATCAAGGGAAACGGGCTATGTCATTGTGTTCGTCTCGGAAAAATACGCGAAATAGAGTCCGAGTTTTCGAAAATCGGAGTCCGTATGACCAAGATATGGCCTCGCGAAGTTTCACGAAAATTCCCAAATTAAAGTATACTTAATTAAGTGAAATGGGTTGTGTAGATATATATATATATATATATATATATATATATATATATATATATATATATTGATATATATATATATATATAATTGAAAATTTAATAAATAAATATGCAAAAATGCTCAAAACAGCGAATTGGGAGAGGGGAATAACCGAACCGGCCGATTTTTGAAGTCGACCCGAGCCCGCTGGGTCGACTAGGGGTTAATCCAGGGTGTTTGGCTGTCAACCCGTGGGCCGATTCGCTCAAGTGCAGATTTTGCATTTGAATGGTTCTCATGGTCCATCTTTAATCTAAAGGCCCTAGATGGTTCCTACACTTGACTTCTTCCCCAAGACATGCTTTGATGGCTTGGATTGAATCTAGGGTTAATCCTATGGCCTAAAACACTTGCCTAATCTATAAATAAGACCCTAACCTACCCTAATTCATTCATAATTAAACCTAGTGACTAAACTATGGCAAAATGCTAGCTCTCATGGCCTCCACTAATTTTATGAAGAGGGTTGCATACTAATCACTCTCTAATCAACTTCTAATCCCTTCTTAGCATCTTAATCTTCTTCATTTGGTGTTCAAAGTTGCTAGTTGTGAGTTTCTATCACTTTGATGATCTTTTGGTAAACTAATTAGATGAGATGTGATGAGATTTATGGTTTTGTATGTGGGTTAATGAGCTTTGAATCATATGATATGATGTTAGCATTAATCTTATGTTTATGCATGTTGAGTATGTAAGCTTATGCAAGTTTAATATGATGTATGTTATGTTTGCATGATGCTAAATATGCAAGTTGTGGGCTATGTAATCATATGCATGTTATGCAAGTTCATGGTAATATGCTATGCAAGTTACATGTTTGTTAATATGCAAGTTACATGTTTGTTAATATGCAAGTTACATGTATGTAAATATGCAAGTTACATGTTTGTTAATATGCAAGTTACATGTTTGTTAATATGCAAGTTACATGTATGTAAATATGCAAGTTACATGTTTCTTTATATGCAAGTTACATGTTTGTTAATATGCGAGTTACATGTATGTAAATATGCAAGTTACATGTTTATTAATATGCAAGTTCATGATGACACATTATGCAAGTCTATAAGCTAATATGCAAGTTTGTTATGCAAAATGAATATGTAAGTTATGTGACATATTATATGCAAGTTATGTGACATGTTATGCAAGTTCATATGCAAGTTATGTGTTTGTTAATATGCAAGATGGCACCTTTGAAACATGTTCATTCATATGCAAGTTGACACCTTTTATATGTGTTATATCATGAACGAAATTACGTGGGAACGATGGGGTAATTAAATGCATAAGTTAATAAGATTGTGTGAAATTAATATAATTATGCATAACACAAAATAAATAAACATAGTATGGGAATTTGCCTATTTGGTTAGGTGTACCCATACTATGTGTTGGGAATTTACCTATTGAGTTAGGTCTACCCCATGGGAATTTACCTATTAAGTTAGGTCTACCCATGTTAAGAAAACTTGATTAATTAGGGATAATTAATATAAAATTATGAGGGTGATTAATTAGGTGTAATTAATTGACTAAGACACGAGGTTGGACTCAGTTGTAGCGTAAAACTGCCCGGACCCAACCGGCTTAACCAGTTGCTACAAATGTTAGCCCAATGTGAGAGGTCTTAGGCACAAACTAAATACGTAATTAATGTAAAGACACGAGGTTAGACTCTGTTATGACATAAGGCTGCCCGGACCCAACCGGCTTAACCAGCGGTCATAAAAGACAGTCTAATGTGAGAGGTCTTTACAAAGGTTACGTTCTTAATTAATTAATTAAGAAACACTTAACCACATTAGCATGTAGAGGGACATGAGGGGTTAAGTGGGTGCCTCGGGTGGCATGAGAAAATCTAGTGGTTGCCTTGGGTGGCAATAGAAAATACGATTAGAATACTTAACCAAAATAGAACATGTAATTAAAACATGATTAAAGGGTTAAGTGGGATATACTAGAAAAAGGGACAAGCTTAGGTGGGTAGCTTGTGGAGGCCCATTTCAACCAGTAACCCATACGTATCTTTGTGGGCTCGACCCATGTCGAGGACGGGACACGCATACTGGGCTTGACTGTAAGAGGCAAACGGGTTAGCGGTGGCAACGCAAGTCCAACGGGCTTCATATGCGTGAGTGGGCCCGGGCTGGTAGGTAAGCCGTTGTTGCATCGAGTAGATATAAGCCGTGCACCTTTAGTTTCATCAGGTTGCCACATTGGGGAATGATACATCCCACGGTGGGGCCAGCACGGGTATCTACGTTAGGGAGCCGATCGAATGGGAAGTAGTGTGTACACCTAGTGGATTGTAGGGCCCCGTGGCGCCTACTTGGTCACCTAGGGGTACGCAGGTACTAATTAGTAAATTTTATAAGTCCTTGGGTGGGATCAACCTTTAAGTTAGGAACGACTGGTGTGGTGCAGTTTAGTAATTTACCTTAGGAAGGGTAGATGCGTCTTTATCCTTTATCTTAGTTTAGTTAACTGCTTAGTATAGCCGTTCATCCCTATATATTACCGTATATCAAGTTATGTCTTCTCTGGTTACTTTAACGATTGTATTGTTAAAGTTATAGGACTCACTCAGACTTATGTCTGACCCCGTTGTCTTTATCTTTTTCCCAACCCTCAGGTCCTGTGGTGGATCCTAGCAGTAGTGGAGCTTGATCGGATTGCTGTTCCAGTCTTTAGGAGCTTGGGTAGATGTAAA
This sequence comes from Allium sativum, assembly GCA_030737875.1. NCBI lineage: Eukaryota > Viridiplantae > Streptophyta > Magnoliopsida > Asparagales > Amaryllidaceae > Allium > Allium sativum. The sequence continues at coordinate 489,423,674 of CM060923.1, read as the reverse complement.
GCTCCAGTTATCCAGTTATCTTTTCTTTTGTTTTGGCTATTGTATGAGAGTGGGATTATGTACTTCTTTATCTTGATGGATATTGTACTTGACTTTTATTGTGAGTTTATGATGTAACCAGACATGTTTTACTTCCGCTGTTATGAAATGATGTTTTAAAATTTCAAGTACTATTTATATCTGTCTAGTTGTAATTTTTCTGTTCTATATTCACTAAAATACTCCATCGATGTTATGGCATTCCCATTGTGAGTGATCATAGCGGGAGTGGGGTGTTACACGTGGTATCAGAGCTTAAGGTTACCAGAACAGATAAAATTTTTGAGAAAAACTACTTTCTAAGAGTATTTTCGAAGAAAGTATTTTTAAAAGCATGTCTTCTAAGAGAAAAAGTTTTTGAAAAAGAAAAGCATAATCCCCAATAGCCATATCTTTATCTTTCGGAATCTCCTTTTTGAATCTTTCCTCTTTCGTTTCAGCATGGCTGAAGATCTTAACATCCCGGAGGGTTTAGTTATACCACTATGGTATAGGAGGTTGCAAGAGGCTAGGGCCGCGGCTGCGGGTCCGGCCAATGCTACTACACCAGAGACAACCGCTCCTCCTCCTCAGCCTAGAGTGGATAATTTTGCTAAGGTTTGCAAGGAGTTCAAGGCTATAGGAGGAAAACCTTTTCTTGGTTCAGAGACTTTCGTAGAGGCTAGAGATTGGCTTAAGGAAGTGGAAGAGTTGCTAGATATCTTTGAAGTGGAAGAGGGAAAGAAAGTCAAGTTGGCGGCTTGGTTAATGAAGGGAGAGGCCTCATTCTGGTGGGAGGTCACTAATGGAGAACGCCCTGTTGACTCTTGGGCAGATTTTAAGCAAAGGTTTGGGGCTAAGTTTCTCTCAAGGGCGGAAGAGAATCTGTTTATGGAGAAGTTCTTGAATTTGAAGCAAGGGAATCTCACGGTGAAAGAATATGTCAACAAATTCAATCAATTAGCAAGGTTTGGCATAGAGTTGGTGAATACACCGGAGAAGAAGGCTTTGAGGTTCGTTAGAGGCTTGAACGAACCATTGCAAGGAATAGCTATGACTCACATTCCTATGGGGGCCACTTTTGAGAAGCTTGTCTACATGGCACTTATGCATGAGGATGATAAGAATTCTAAGGCACCAGAGAAAAAGGGGGATCAGAAGAAACCGCAACAGCAACAACAAGGCAAGGGCAGAAAAGGCAATGGTGACAAAAAGAAGACGAAGAAGAAGTGCTTCAATTGTGGAACACCAGGACACCTCAGTAAGGATTGTCGCAAAAAGAAGAAGACCGGTTGCTTTCATTGTGGTGAAGCAGGGCATCTTGTGAAAAACTGCCCAAAGAAGGGGCAGAAGACGGGGTCTACCTCAGGAGGCCAGGTGCAAGCTCTTATAGCACCACCTCAGTCAGGGGGGCAAGTTCAGGTTCTCTCAGTTCCACCGATTCAGCAGAGAGGTAGAACTATTTCCGTTGAAAGTCTGGTTTTTCTGTTTGATCATCCAGTTCGTACTTTGTTTGACTCTGGCGCATCGCATTCTTTTATCTCATCATCGTTAGTTGAGTCACTGCACTTAGACACCAGTCTAGTTGATGATCCCTTGGTTGTCTCAAACCCAATTGGGGGCTCCATATATCTGTCTATGATATGTTTGGGTTTGAAGATTTCTATACTTAGCGTTGAGTTTAGATGTGATGCTTTTGTATTGGGCTTCACGGGCTATGGGTTGATCTTGGGCATGGACTGGTTATCCAGTAATGGTGCCGTTCTTGATTGCGAAAGGAGAGTTGTCAGGCTCATGACCCGCTTGGGTAACACTCTCGAGATCTCTTGCAATCCCATGGAATCTGTTTTGCTAAGTTATCTTGAATCGCTCGATGCTTCGGTCGAAAGTTTGTGTTCTGTCAGAGTAGTCCGGGAATATCCGGATGTGTTTGAAGAAGTAAAGGGTTTGCCTCCGAAGCGGGAGATAGATTTCCGAATTTATTTGGTGGATAATGCCAAACCAGTGTCTTTGCCAGTACGCCACATGGCTCCTCGTGAGAGAAGAGAACTTCATAAGCAAGTAGGGGAGTTGCTTGAGAAGGGGTTCATAAGGCGAAGTATATCGGAGTGGGGAGCTCCAGTAGTGTTTGCCACGAAGGCGGATGGGTCCCTCAGACTTTGTGTGGATTATAGGGAACTTAATAAGCTCACGAAGAAGAATAGACACCCATTACCGAGGATAGATGATCTCTTTGATCAGTTGGTTGGCGCGTCAGTATTTTCGCAGATGGACTTAGCTACAGGGTTTCATCAGTTAAGAGTGGCGGAGGACAGTATAGAGAAGACTGCTTTCCGGACTCCGGATGGTTTTTATGAGTGGCTAGTGATGCCATTTGGGTTGACAAACGCCCCCGCATACTTTGTTGATCTCATGAGTAGAGTGTTCAGAGAGTATCTGAATAAGTTTGTAGTAGTTTTTGTGGATGACATCTTGGTCTTTTCCAAGAATGAAGAAGAGCATGCCTTACATCTCAAGGAAGTGTTGGAGACTCTTCGAGCGCATAGTCTTAAAGCTAAATTCTCTAAATGCCATTTTTGGAGAAGAGAAGTGCGATTCTTAGGGCATGTGGTCTCTAAGGAAGGGATAGCTGTGGATCCCGCAAAGATAGTATCTATCCAGGATTGGAAAGTTCCTAGAAATGCTACCGAGGTAAGAAGTTTCTTGGGGTTGGCAGGATATTATAGGAAGTTCATCAAAGACTTCGCGAAGATATCAGCCCCATTAACCCGCTTGACGAAGAAGAATCTGGTTTTCTCATGGGATGTAGATTGTGATGATGCTTTCCGACGGTTAAAGAGAGCTTTGACCACCGCTCCAGTTTTAGTGCTTCCAGATGGGAGTAAGCCGTTTGTTGTTTATACCGATGCTTGTGGAACAGGATTAGGCGCAGTCTTGATGCAGGAGGGAAGGGTAATAGCCTATGGAGGGAGACAATTGAGAGGGCATGAGAAGAATTACCCTACCCATGATCTAGAGTTGGCCGCGATTGTTTTCGCACTTAAGTCTTGGCGCCATTATCTTCTTGGTGAGAGATTCGAGTTGTTCACCGACCATAAATCATTGAAGTACTTATTCTCTCAGAAGGATTTAAACTTAAGACAGCAAAGGTGGATGGAGTTCTTAGCATCCTATGATTTCGAGATAGCGTATACCCCTGGTAAGGGTAACGTGGTGGCAGACGCCTTAAGTAGAAAAAGGCTATCTTTGAGTCCATTGTTCGTGGAACGACGAAGCTTGGAGTTTCTTTCTTTGTTTGACTTCAGACCTTCTGTTGATTTTGTACCTGGTTTGTTGGCATCCTTGGAGGTTAGACCTACTCTTTTGAGACGGATTGGCGAGGCTCAGCGAGACGACCCACAGTTGGTTGTGTTGGTAGAGAAGCTTATAAGAGGGGAGTCGTCCAGCCATTTGGGTAGATACACCATAGATGATAAGGGATGGTTGCATAGAGACGGTAGACTTTGTGTACCGCAAGATGAGGGTTTGAAGAAGGCTATTTTGGATGATGCACATCGTTCAAGAATGACTATTCATCCCGGTGGAGACAAAATGTACCAAGACATGAAGAGAGTTTTCTTCTGGGCCGGTATGAAGAAAGATGTGGCCGAGTATGTGGCTGGATGCTTAGTGTGCCAACAAGTTAAAGTGGAGCAAAGGAAACCCGGTGGGTTGCTACACCCATTGGAAGTTCCACAGTGGAAGTGGGATAGTGTCTCGATGGATTTCATCGACGGGTTACCGAGATCGAGGAAGGGCAATACGGGAATTTGGGTTGTGGTAGACAGACTTACCTAGAGTGCCCATTTTATACCCGTAAAGAGTAAGAGGACCGCTCCATGGCTTGCTTCAGTCTATGTTAGAGAGATTGTTAGATTGCATGGCGTACCATCCAGCATTGTGAGTGATCGAGATCCTATTTTCACTAGTGAGTTTTGGAGAAGTTTGCAAGAGGCGGTAGGGACTCAGTTGTGTTTGAGCACCGCATATCATCCTCAGACGGACGGTCAGACCGAGAGGGTGAACCGTATCTTAGAAGATCTTTTGAGGCTTTGTATCTTGGATTTTGGAGGTACATGGGAAGAACATCTTCCTTTGGTGGAGTTCGCATATAATAACAGCTTTCAGTCCAGTATTGGTATGGCTCCTTTCGAAGCTCTTTATGGAAGGCCTTGTCGATCTCCTACATGTTGGTGGGAATCTACGGATAAGATCTTGCTTGGGCCGGATATGGTTAGAGAGACTTCAGAGAAGATTGATTTAATTCGAAAAAGGATGAAAGCAGCGCAAGATAGACAGAAATCTTATGCGGATCGGAGAAGGACGGATCTTGAGTTTGAGGTTGGGGACATGGTTTTTGTCAAAGTATCTCCATTGAGAAATGTTGTTCGCTTTGGGTCCGTAGGGAAGTTAGCACCGAGATTTGTTGGGCCGTTTCCTATTAAGGAAAGGATTGGACGGATGGCATATAGGGTGGAGTTGCCCGACAGACTTAGTGGTGTTCATGATGTATTCCATGTATCACATTTGAGGAAGTGCTTACATGAGACCGCGGAGGTGGTAGAGCCGAGCTTGCTTAGAGATGTAGAGGTAGAGCGTGATGCGACGATTCGACGAGCTCCTACTCGCATCCTTGGGTCAGAAACTAGGAAGTTGAGGAACAGAGAAGTTCAGCTAGTTAAAGTGCAATGGGGAGATGACGAAAGCAATGCTACTTGGGAGACGGAAGCAAAGATGCGTTCTTTGTATCCATTTCTTTTTGAGAGTATGTCTTTTAACTTCTCCTTTATTGCTTGTCTAGTACTTATCTTATCTTTAGTATATCCTCTCGCTAATACCTATGACCTTTAGATAGGGTAAAACCTATGGTTGAAACATGTGTTTGAAACATGTTATGGTTGATGGATGCATATGGATGCAATTGTTTGATAGTGGTTGCTCGTGGATGCATATACACACACATTAGGCACTAGATCGGCTCAGTCACTTCATGTTGCATATTGCATAAATGGATGTGGTAGTTAGATTGATGGATGTATCATGGCTGTGTTATCATATGGATGATGCATTTTTGTGTATGGTTGTGCACGCATGTAGAAATTTGTATGTGTCAATAGGGTTTCGCATACATATTGGATGCATGGCACTATCATGGTTTGCATTAAGGAGGTTTACTGTATCAGTAACCGCCTGATTTTCGCATTAGGTAAGTACATATACACACACTTTTGCATATATCCATCCAGCATTTAGAATCTTGTAAGGACAATGATTGCTCGTGGATGATGCTTTGAGTAGATGGATGATTGGATGGTAGGATACGTTCTTCCTAACTTGAAGATTTCGGGGACGAAATCCTTTAAGGAGGGGAGAATGTAACAACCCGTATTTTCAATAACCTGTAATAACATAAATCGAGGCAGAATTTAATTCTAAAATGGGAATCAAGGGAAACGGGCTATGCCATTGTGTTCGTCTCGGAAAAATACGCGAAATAGAGTCCGAGTTTTCGAAAATCGGAGTCCGTATGACCAAGATATGGCCTCGCGAAGTTTCACGAAAATTCCCAAATTAAAGTATACTTAATTAAGTGAAATGGGTTGTGTAGATATATATATATATATATATATATATTGATATATATATATATATAATTGAAAATTTAATAAATAAATATGCAAAAATGCTCAAAACAGCGAATTGGGAGAGGGGAATAACCGAACCGGCCGATTTTTGAAGTCGACCCGAGCCCGCTGGGTCGACTAGGGGTTAATCCAGGGTGTTTGGCTGTCAACCCGTGGGCCGATTCGCTCAAGTGCAGATTTTGCATTTGAATGGTTCTCATGGTCCATCTTTAATCTAAAGGCCCTAGATGGTTCCTACACTTGACTTCTTCCCCAAGACATGCTTTGATGGCTTGGATTGAATCTAGGGTTAATCCTATGGCCTAAAACACTTGCCTAATCTATAAATAAGACCCTAACCTACCCTAATTCATTCATAATTAAACCTAGTGACTAAACTATGGCAAAATGCTAGCTCTCATGGCCTCCACTAATTTTATGAAGAGGGTTGCATACTAATCACTCTCTAATCAACTTCTAATCCCTTCTTAGCATCTTAATCTTCTTCATTTGGTGTTCAAAGTTGCTAGTTGTGAGTTTCTATCACTTTGATGATCTTTTGGTAAACTAATTAGATGAGATGTGATGAGATTTATGGTTTTGTATGTGGGTTAATGAGCTTTGAATCATATGATATGATGTTAGCATTAATCTTATGTTTATGCATGTTGAGTATGTAAGCTTATGCAAGTTTAATATGATGTATATTATGTTTGCATGATGCTAAATATGCAAGTTGTGGGCTATGTAATCATATGCATGTTATGCAAGTTCATGGTAATATGCTATGCAAGTTACATGTTTGTTAATATGCAAGTTACATGTTTGTTAATATGCAAGTTACATGTATGTAAATATGCAAGTTACATGTTTGTTAATATGCAAGTTACATGTTTGTTAATATGCAAGTTACATGTATGTAAATATGCAAGTTACATGTTTCTTTATATGCAAGTTACATGTTTGTTAATATGCGAGTTACATGTATGTAAATATGCAAGTTACATGTTTATTAATATGCAAGTTCATGATGACACATTATGCAAGTCTATAAGCTAATATGCAAGTTTGTTATGCAAAATGAATATGTAAGTTATGTGACATATTATATGCAAGTTATGTGACATGTTATGCAAGTTCATATGCAAGTTATGTGTTTGTTAATATGCAAGATGGCACCTTTGAAACATGTTCATTCATATGCAAGTTGACACCTTTTATATGTGTTATATCATGAACGAAATTACGTGGGAACGATGGGGTAATTAAATGCATAAGTTAATAAGATTGTGTGAAATTAATATAATTATGCATAACACAAAATAAATAAACATAGTATGGGAATTTGCCTATTTGGTTAGGTGTACCCATACTATGTGTTGGGAATTTACCTATTGAGTTAGGTCTACCCCATGGGAATTTACCTATTAAGTTAGGTCTACCCATGTTAAGAAAACTTGATTAATTAGGGATAATTAATATAAAATTATGAGGGTGATTAATTAGGTGTAATTAATTGACTAAGACACGAGGTTGGACTCAGTTGTAGCGTAAAACTGCCCGGACCCAACCGGCTTAACCAGTTGCTACAAATGTTAGCCCAATGTGAGAGGTCTTAGGCACAAACTAAATACGTAATTAATGTAAAGACACGAGGTTAGACTCTGTTATGACATAAGGCTGCCCGGACCCAACCGGCTTAACCAGCGGTCATAAAAGACAGTCTAATGTGAGAGGTCTTTACAAAGGTTACGTTCTTAATTAATTAATTAAGAAACACTTAACCACATTAGCATGTAGAGGGACATGAGGGGTTAAGTGGGTGCCTCGGGTGGCATGAGAAAATCTAGTGGTTGCCTTGGGTGGCAATAGAAAATACGATTAGAATACTTAACCAAAATAGAACATGTAATTAAAACATGATTAAAGGGTTAAGTGGGATATACTAGAAAAAGGGACAAGCTTAGGTGGGTAGCTTGTGGAGGCCCATTTCAACCAGTAACCCATACGTATCTTTGTGGGCTCGACCCATGTCGAGGACGGGACACGCATACTGGGCTTGACTGTAAGAGGCAAACGGGTTAGCGGTGGCAACGCAAGTCCAACGGGCTTCATATGCGTGAGTGGGCCCGGGCTGGTAGGTAAGCCGTTGTTGCATCGAGTAGATATAAGCCGTGCACCTTTAGTTTCATCAGGTTGCCACATTGGGGAATGATACATCCCACGGTGGGGCCAGCACGGGTATCTACGTTAGGGAGCCGATCGAATGGGAAGTAGTGTGTACACCTAGTGGATTGTAGGGCCCCGTGGCGCCTACTTGGTCACCTAGGGGTACGCAGGTACTAATTAGTAAATTTTATAAGTCCTTGGGTGGGATCAACCTTTAAGTTAGGAACGACTGGTGTGGTGCAGTTTAGTAATTTACCTTAGGAAGGGTAGATGCGTCTTTATCCTTTATCTTAGTTTAGTTAACTGCTTAGTATAGCCGTTCATCCCTATATATTACCGTATATCAAGTTATGTCTTCTCTGGTTACTTTAACGATTGTATTGTTAAAGTTATAGGACTCACTCAGACTTATGTCTGACCCCGTTGTCTTTATCTTTTTCCCAACCCTCAGGTCCTGTGGTGGATCCTAGCAGTAGTGGAGCTTGATCGGATTGCTGTTCCAGTCTTTAGGAGCTTGGGTAGATGTAAAGCTCCAGTTATCCAGTTATCTTTTCTTTTGTTTTGGCTATTGTATGAGAGTGGGATTATGTACTTCTTTATCTTGATGGATATTGTACTTGACTTTTATTGTGAGTTTATGATGTAACCAGACATGTTTTACTTCCGCTGTTATGAAATGATGTTTTAAAATTTCAAGTACTATTTATATCTGTCTAGTTGTAATTTTTCTGTTCTATATTCACTAAAATACTCCACCGATGTTATGGCATTCCCATTGTGAGTGATCATAGCGGGAGTGGGGTGTTACAAGGACACTCTTTACCAAGACCCGCTACAACTATTTTTTCTGGAAGGTCAAACTCCGATGAAATCTCAATTAAGGCTTTAGCATATCTGAATCTTTCAAGTTTTTCAGTGCTACTATCAAAGCAGATCAATCTTCCGACATGACAAGCTAGCCAATTTATACCAACTAACGTCCATAGAATTGTTGGAATGCAATAAAAATGAACCCAAACAGGGACTTTTTTGATCTGAGACTGGGAATTTCCGATAGATGGATCCCATCTAGTTATGATAAACATTCTTCCTTTTATGAAGATAGGATCCGATTTCAGAATTTTCTCTCTATCTGATTCATTTGAAAAATTGAAATAGTAATGCATACCATCCGTTCTAATGCTAATTTGCCCATTTAGTTTCCAGAACCGATTTAAGAAATTGACAACCATAGAATATGATGACTTACCATCAAGGAAAAAACCCACCAAAAATTTACTCCAATATTGCATACCTTCAGTTCTGACTGATTCTGGAATATCCTTAGGTATGCCATCCCTTGGAATGTCAAAGTGCTTGGGCTGATAGACACCTGCGTTACGTGGGAGGGATGCAAAAAGAGAAGCGTAATCCTTTTTGGCGAAAGCCGGAAGAGAGGCATTAGACTCAGAAGGGATAGTAGCTTCAGATCTCACGGAAGATGGCTGCAGATCTGATGGGTTAGATCTGAAATTCGGCGCTGAAGAGATAGCTGCGTCAGAAGTTGGATCTAAAGGGTTAGATCTGAGATTCGGCGCTGAAATTGCTGCGTCAGGTCCAACTGATGATGGCTGCGGATCCAATCGGTTAGAGCTGATATTCAAATCGAGGGTTTTTCCAGAAGAGGGGGTAGCAATCGGAGGAGGTGGGTCAGGGGGAATCGGCGGCAGAGAAGATCGGGGTAAGGGAGGGAAAGCTGCAAACGAGAAGGAAGAGGACGAAGAAAGGGTTTCGGATTGCACTGTCGCCATTTTATTTACTTTATTTGTCTGAATGTATTTCATATCTTTAGATTCTTTTATAGGTTAATCCGGTCTGACAAATCAATTTCAGTGAGTAGCGACCTTATCGCCATATCAAAATCCACCACCAATACTACCTTCATCATCATTGTTGCCAACTCTCCCCCACTACCTTAAACACTGTTAACACTTTCGCTTCCCCCCAAAATATCTTCCTATCCAAATAAGATAATAACAAATTTGTTACTCAAAAAACAAAATTAGATTCTCTGTTTGAATTTATGAAGTAACAGAGATCTACTATTTTAACAAAACAGAGCTGATTTTTTTATTTTGGCTTGAGTATGTTATTCTATGTGGTGTTGTCAACGCTACATAGAATAATATGCAAATTGGATATGGGTTGTTGGAAGGATGGGTTTTTGGTTGTAAAGGAATGTAAAATATGAAATTAAGCACAGGATGTAACAATAGTATTTTTTGCTTGTGTCTGCCCATCGAACAATAGTATAACTATAAGTTGTAAAACCTGAAGCTAACCTGCTTGTGTCTGGTCAAAGATACTGAAGGAAAAGGCACCGGACGACTGTGCCGGAGCAGACGATTGGAAAGGAGCAGAAAAGGAAGGCTGTAACAGAAACAGAATTTAAAAAATCAGCACAAGAACCCTTAATACAAACCATATCAAGTGCAGATACTTTGATAAAGTGTGTATCATTAACCAAGGAAAATTGTTTAATATGCAAACAAAACTAGAAATATATATATATATATATATATATATATATATATATATATATATATATATATATATATATATATATATATATATAAGCAGACCGCTTGAAATATATTATTTCAAAAGTAGCCTGCTTCCAATTTCACCCAAAAAAAATAAGAGAGAGAGAGACATCGTTTCGGACAAGAACATACACAAATGCGTGTATGCACACTGTGATGATGAACATGCGAATTTATGCGCAAGCATGTCCTAGCCTGAAAAGAGGACCTAAATGACAAATGCCCCATTTCAAAATTATGGAAAATGTCTAGAGAAGTATTTTTGTCGCGTAACAATTCGCTACTGGAACTTCTATCCCTCAACAGCCTACTTGTATACTTTTACCATGCATGATTTAGTTCGAGACGAAAGCAACATATTTTTTTTTTAAAATGATTCGGGTTATTTTGGTTATACACATAAGTTATACTTAGAGTTGTTTGACCAAAACCAGTAGGATTGCATATCGAAAGCATAGAACCAGAGCAATTGAACAAGCTTCCCCCAAAATCAGTAGTCTATGTTCGAAAAGCAGGAGTCAAACCAAAAGCAGGGGTCGAGCCAAAAGCAGATGATGTCTGCTGACCGAAAGGAGAAGCTGATTGCCCTAATGATGGGGTAGAAGACTGAAATAACCCTGACGACTGAGTGTTGCCGAAGTTGAGGCCAGAATTAAAAGTCGGAGCTGTCCCAGAAGTTAAACCAAAAAGTGAGGGTGACGAACCAAAAGCGCTGGTTCCACCAAATAATGAAGATGTGGATGAAGCAGCACCAAATGCTGTGTTGTTAGTGGAGCCAAATAAAGAAGGTGTAGTAGTAGTTGATCCAAAAGGATTTGATGAGGAGGAAGAACCAAAAGTTGAGCCAAACGGTGCAGGAGATGAAGTACTAAATGAAGAACCAAAAGCAGGGGATTTTGAGGCAAATGGGTTGGAAGTAGTGGTGGTCGAGAATGGATTTGATGTGGTTGTCTGACCGAACGTGCTTGCTGTGGATCCAAATGGGTTTGTTTGCGCCGTCTGCCCAGCCGGATTCAGACCGCCTAAATTTAAAATAACAAATAGAACAGTCAATGTACCATTTACAATGCAAAGTTACATATGAAGTACAGTACAATTTAGTAAGCTAAATGTGGATAAAAAGTTAAGTGTTACATAATATATGACATTGTTAAAATCACCTAATGGCAACTAACGTCTCAAAATGTGAAAGATATAAATTTATAACTTATCACTCATTATCAAATAAAAAGCACTTACTTCGATCTTCCTAATCTACTCAGTGTATTTTCATTTGTTATTTTCACATTCTCATTTAACTTATCTTAATCCATCACCAATATTTTCATTTGACTTCTCCACATTTTCAAATTCACTCCATATAACATCATCATTAAGATAAGGGAATAACAATATTGATAAGGGAAATGCATGAAAGGAAAAGTTTCAATTAGTTTTTTCTATTAAAGGGGTAATCAAATGATTGATTTTCCTTCTAAAAAAAAAGTGCACAATCGCTGATTTTGCCCTTGCCTTAACTTTTTCCTCTTCATGAAACAAAATCAATTTTCAATGCCTTTACATTTCAAGAACCCTAATCTCTAAGCCAATAATTTAGAGTTGAATTTAACATTTTTTGTAAAAACAGATTATGATAGTTTTGAACTCATCTGAATGTTGAAACTAAACTCCAGGTGAATTTTTTTACTTACCAACAATACTATTAGTGTATGGAAAACATATAAAAATAATAGCTTGCATAAACCCTTTTTTTTTTTCAATGTATATCAATATTTCGACATTTTTCAGTCCAAAAAAAAAAGTTTCACTTGGAATTTAAGACGAATTACTGACAAAAATCAGGGCTTATCGGGATGGAGTGAAATAATGAAAAATGGAGACGGGAAAGTGGAAAAACATTAAAAGCAAGTGGAATAGAGTGCTTGCGGTAGAGATAATTTTCTGGAAGAGATGGGAATTCAAATGTGATAAGAGTATTATAGGGAACATAGACAAATAATTTCATCTTAAAAAAAAATTTGTGGCTAATCAACTACCACTAGACATTTTATTATTCTTAATGACTCTACCCTTATTCAATAGCCCTCCATAACCATTTTCATTTTCCCTATAATTTCCTAAGATAATATATATCACTACTAATATTGTGACTGAGATCCTTTCAGACTTCTAAAGTCATTGTCTTCTCCTCTTAAATACAAACTTTACAGTTAAGTCCTTGACTTTTTTCAAAAATATCATCCACTAAAATAATTCAGGAGTATCAAATTTAGACTCATCAACCATTCTTCTAAGCTGTTTTTTCACACATCTAACAAATTTGAAATTTGTATGAACAAATATTTTCTCATCAGATTTGTTTTAAAATTAATCGATTAAACATGATTAAGTATTCATTAATTCAATTAACAAAAATCAAATCTTAAGAAACAGCAAATTCAATTAACAAAGTAACTAATTAAACTCAAATAATATCGAAATTTTGAACATATTTGTGTGCAGCACATGAGTTACGGACTAGTCAACATGTAAATTAGCACAACTTGAATAAACTACAAAAGTGCACTTTAAAAACATAAACATCATAAATTACTAAAAGCACTTAACCAATCATTGAGAAAAGAAAAATCAACTAAATGGTTATTACCTTTATCGCCACGTTTATAATCCTCCCATCTTAGCTCCACATGACTTTTTTTCCTTTGTATGCAGGCATTGTCGATATTGACTCCAGCTTTCCAGCTGTAGTTGCGCCTGCAGCATCGGTTTCTTGAGTTGCAGAATAAGCTCTACTTCCTACTTGCCCTCCCATCTGGCCAAATGCAGGTGTCGTTGCCTGTGCACCTGCTCGAAAACAAACATAAAATAGTAAGTTCCTATTTATGTTTTGTATTTGTAAGTTAACATAGCCACATCACAGAAGTTTAAAGGGCGGTGAATTCAAACTAAAGGGTGTGATTATTTTAGCAAATTATGATCTAAAGGTTCAAAGTGCTTCAAAATAGACAGTAGTCTAAATTATTAAGTGACAAGCCACAGCTATGACTATGCTATAATTAGCTATGTAATAATTTGCACTTTCCAGTAAAGGGAGGGGGAAGTACCAAATGGTGAACTTTGAGCACCGAAAGGAGCTGTGGTGGATCCAAATGGTGTGCTTCGAAAAGGAGTACTTAATTGCCTAAAAGCAGGAGTAGAACCAAAATTGAAGGATAATGTACTTCAAACACCAAAAGCAGAAGTACTTGGCGCACCAAAAGCAGGTGTACTTGACGCACCAAAAGCAGAAGTTACAATCACTACATAAATATCCAATAAGTTAGCTAGTTGTGTGGCACTCATTCTTTATCCAATAAAAGTGCTACAGCACTTTTAAGATCTTCAATTTCTGCAAATCCATCACCTTGTAATATCACTGTTGCCAAACCTTCTACTCTATTTTCAATCTTATGTTGCCAAATATTTTTTGATATTTTCCCCCATTGGCAAAAGAAATTCTCTTTCCAGTACTCTGAATTAAATTTTTTAGATGAGTCAATATAGTGTTCGACAACATAGTCTTCAAACAGCTTAAATCTAACGGACTCGCATATCATCACTACAATATGTCCGATTGCCGATCTCCATTCATCAGGATTTGGTTTTGAATCAATTTTTTCAATCGACTTCATCAAACTATTTGCGTTTACCATTTTTATTTTTTCGTATTGTAAATCATTGTAGTTGCCAGAGAATCCGATTCGTTCCGTGTCATCAAAATACAACTTCTCTTCAGCCAACTCAAGCCATCCAGATTTTCGTTTTTCTTTTTGATCATTCTTTTTTGTTTCTTGTTTTTGGACCTTTTTTTTTGTTTTTTGTTTCTGAACCCACTTTTCTGTCATTTTGCTTCTTACGGCAATCAAATACACATTACGAAATAGTATTCGAACTTCGATACAACGATTACTACTCTGTAGCATCACTTCAATGAAGTTTGTATTGTTTTTACCACAGTGTGCAATTTCTCCACAAGTACCAACTTTAATCGTTGCTCTAACATCACTGATAAAATCTCGGAACTTTTTCTTGCCATGCGGATCGTTGGAAACCTCTAATGATAATTTTGTAGCAGGTGTTATCGCCTCACTAACATATGTATACAAATAGACAATAAATAGTTAATAAAAATCAATTCTAATTTGATAATCGATTCAATAAAATATCAATTCGAGATAATGAACATAATTCTAATTAACCTTGAAGATGCCATGGATTGTAATGGCCAGGAGTGGCAATGCAGCACAACGCTTGTCAATACACAGCTGTCAGGGATAAGCGAGGAGAATTATGGAGCTGCGGCAAGTACAGCTTGTCAATACACATCTCAGTGAAGTATATTTTTAAAATAAATACCTAAAAGTAGCATTGTTAATTTCAAAAACTAAAATTATGAGATGACTAAACTAACATTACAGAAATAAATAAATAATTAAATTGAAGAATCTGTCATTCTTGATATTTCTTCCAATAAAAAATTTGATTCGGCCGAATAATCAATAATCGACTATGACATAGCAGTGATCTTTTACTTTTTCTCGTTCATGTAATTAAATTGAGCAACGCCAAACTTGAAAAGATGAGATAATCAACAATCAACTTATGCCGAATAATCAACAATCGACTGTTTGGTTTTTAATGTGAAAGCATAAATTAACACAGTAATACTAGCCAGCATTGCTATCAACTTATGCTAGAACAAATGATATGTGTGTGTATATATATTAAAGTTGAAAAATTAAATGTTAAAGCCATGAACAATAATGTAGGTTGTACTATGACTTGTGTGATATTTTCTAATGTTGATTGCAAACCCAGTGTAATTTCTAATCATTTCCTATAAATCAATCATCTTGTTCTGTCTGTCATGTTCCACATATTCATTTAGTTTGGAAATTTGGTTTAATGGAAAACTCTATGAAGAGTCAAACCTGGGCACTTGACTAATAAAAAAATAAAAACAGAAAACCTTCGCACATGCAATAAGTTTTGGTCAAAAAATGATTTATATTTTCTCACTTGAAGCTATGTAAGGAAGAAAAAAGAGGCATTATTGATGTTTAAGGCCAAATGGCTTTACAATTCTATTTTATTTTAACCTTGCAATCAAGTGAACGCTACAGCAAGGCAAAGATCGCACTACTATGATATTTAACATTATGCTGTAGTCTAGGCATCAACATAGATTCCTGCTGCCTTTCTAATGGATTATCCTGCTGCTTATTTCCTGTTATCATGAGCTTTTGCAGACAAAAACGTCTACATATTAATGGATATATTATGCAAACAAATGATGATCATGAATGGTATAAAAATATATGTACAAAGAGTCGGTTCATTTCAAATGTTATCATTCTAAAAGATACCATAGGCACACTGACAATGAATTAGCTACTAATGATGATCGGATTACCATTGAGGAGCGACATTGCGGGCGATGATCGGATTGATGATCGGATTAGGGTTTATGAGCTCTGCAGGCTTATGATCGGATTAGGGTTTATGATCGGATTAGGTAAGATGAAGCGCGGGAACGAAAATTTTTGGTTGTTTCTTTTTCGCTTTGACAATTTCACCCTTCATTGCTACTTGGAGTTTGGGTCCGGCTATTGTCACCCCGCTATTTGCTCTTCACACCCCAATTAAAAGTTTTTAACTTTTATTTCCAGTTGTACCCTTTAGTAGTAAAATAGATACCTTATCTAATGTTACGGAACGATTAAAAATAATAAAATCAACCACGTATGACGTTTGAGGTTAAATTACAAAGAATACTTAAAATCACTGTTTTATGTAATTTCAAAAAAAAAAAAGACAGAAATTAATAACAACAATTAAAATTTGCAAACAATTATTAAAATTCAAAAATGGTAAAATCAACGGTGTATGTAATTATGTATTTGAAGACCGAATAGATCGACAGTGCACAGGAATTGCAAATAAATAAAGTATCACTTTAGTAAGCATTAATTTAAATAAATTAATGCTCGAATGAAGTGTTAATTACCATAATCAGCGCTAAGCAATTTGTGACATCGTCTACGAACGTTAATTAATTCGATCAAGATGTTAAGAAGAGAATTGTACAAACAAACTGCAAGCTTGAAATAAGAAGCAAAGCACAAAAAAAACAATAAAATTTAAAATGTAATAAGAGCATTTTTGGAATAAGCGGCGTGGGAAGAGAAAAAGTTGGAGTGTGTGCTTTTTTTTCTATTTTCTTAGGGGTGAAGAGTATATAGCGGGGTGTGAATAGACGGACCCCTTCCATTTATACACCTAATTTTGCTTTTCTTACACCGGATTTTTTTAACAAAAATTATGGGGAAAAATACCCTAATGTATAATAGCCGTAAACTATACATTGTAATTATATATTTTTAAAAACTTAACACGCTAATTAATTAGGTTAAAGATAGAAACCAAAATTCAAACTTTTAGAAATGGAAATTGTTGAAGAAGAGACAAATTTACGTTTAGAATTTACACACGCTGATCATTTTGATGCAGAAACCGGGTAAAATAATGATTTTGGAACAGAATATGCAGATCAAGTTAGTTATTTTCGATTTTTAGATTAGGTAGCGAAATTGATGTCGACACGGCGGTGGTTGAGGTTGTGTGCTGGTCGCACACCTCGACTGGGTGGAATGATTTTTTTCCCGCAACCTGTTTACTAGGTTTTTCATCTTTTCCCCGTAGTTATTGTCCTAGGATTATTTTGAATTTATCCTTACGTTAAGGGTATAATGGGAACATACAAGATGTAGGCAAAGTAAAAAACGATGTTTAAATTTTCAGTCTAACGTTTGTTGTATGTAAGACAAAATTAGGTGTATAAATAGAATTAGCCTTGGAAATATTTACTACCATCGGCTCAACGTCCACATCATATTTGCATAAAACAATTGAAAATGTTGTTTTGAATAGTTAAAACTATGTTATCTGTGTAAATATGTAAAGGAATTTATATAAATGAGTCTATATAAGTTATTTGTATTATAGAATGTACGCATATATAACTATAGTTGACCTTAAATCATATTTAAAGATGCAAACATAGGGTAAAATGGGTGCTTATGGCTACAATTATGGCTAGTGGGTCTTAACCTCCTAACGACTAATTAATTTAAGGAAAAATCTAAAATGCAAAGAAATAATGTTGATGCTTTCTCTGTAAAAAAATTAGGAAGAGAACAAACATTTTCCTCCTTGCACTTACTAGCTGAGGCTTATTCCTCCTCAAATCATTGCACTTAAACTCTCAAATTTTAATTTAAAAAATGGAAATAATTACAAGAAGCAAGTCTCTCGGGAAATATTTAGATATTTCGGCTAGTGTTTCATCATCATAATCTATGGTTTTGTGTTATTCCTTAATCTATAGAGTTTGCATGTTATCGTAAGTTTTTATACAGGTAGAAACAAAGCATTTGAAACCAAATAGCTGCCAACTTCAACAAATTCTTGCTCTAGATCTTATGTTTTGCATACAAGGTGAGAAAGCTCAATTGTTCTGGCTGAAACATGTTGTGTGTTCCAAAACTTTGCTATTTAAATTGAGTTTGGTAACAGTAAAACTCAATTTTGCTTCTGTGAAAATTTTCAGTTCTGAAATCCTTGTTGGTCTTACTTTGAGAAATAATTATTTTCTCAGTTTGTGTCGGATTCGTGTGATTTTTGTTTCATTGGGTAGCTTGAGTATTAGCATTGAATTCTGCAAATTTTCATGTCAAGAAAACATATATAGTTCGGCCAAAACGAGGCTAGAAAATACAATCGAAGGTGACAATCTCCATCTGGAAATCGCTTCCAGGTGGGTCGACCTACACTCCTCTTGGTTCGACCGGTAGGCCGTCAAGGAGATTTGGATCAAATTTACAACAGATAAATGAAATTTCTACTAAATCAAACAGGATACAAATGATAATTTGTAAATCGTGTAATATAACTTTCGAAACTTTCGTGAATTCAAGAAATCGAATTGGGTCGGGAGTGAATTGAACCCTGACGCATCTGGTGATGTTGGTGCCTCTATTTGGTCCACGAACGCCGCCTTTGATGTCGTCTAACGAGATCTAGGAAGGAGAAGCCATTGTACTAGCCATTTTCGTGAATTTCCCTCTTTTACTTTTATTTGGATCTCGCGTTTTCTTGTGTGTCAAATGAAAATAAGGGTCGGACTCATGAATATAAATGAGAAGATCCAAAATAAAAAGGAAACGAAATCACGTTACACCAATTCAAATGAAATGAAAAATATCAATGTTTGATGTTTTATGAATGGTTCTCTCCTTTTAAAATGATCAAATTGTGTGACCCTATAGGTTATTACAACGTTGGCAATAATTTAAATTGCATTTAAATTATAAATAGTGAGCGACATCTAGTAATACATCGATGTTACCCAAGTTTTAATAAAATCAACAATTCGATATAACATTTTCTGTGAACTAATGTTTCAACGTAAATTAATCATTTTAACCAGTATATCCAAGATTAAACTTGAGGCATGGAAAATATCATCCTCTTTATAGTTTAATCATGTTATCTTGATCGATAAGTAGATTATACAAACCAATATTTGAGCACGGCTATGCATTTCATAATCATACTTAATCAAAAGGCACATGAACATCGCTACTTATATTGTAGGGTTAAATTCCATTTAGATCATTCATATTATTTAATCGATTCGAGATGTATCCGATAATCACTTTTATCGTCTACTCGATTAAAAGTAACTTTTGATGATATGAAAACACAAATATCCTCGAATAAAATATATAATGATTTCAGGTCTGAGGATTATTACATCACTGTCACTATGAGAATTACTTGTGACACTATTAAATATATTCCATGAAGTTTTATCATGTTGGGTCAGCCCAATACACTATTATTCAACACATATTTATGCATTGACATTAAGATCGCATATGTTAATGATTAATGAGATATGATCATCAGTCAATCAACACACTAGTCTCAATATATTATTGTTGTACACAACCGACCCTGGCCCAGTGCAAACGGGGTATACGCACGGGGCATCATCTCACCTAAGGCATAAAATTTCCACGCTTACAAAAAAAAAAATGATCGAAGTTGGAAACGGGAAACTGAATTGCATGTTGGAGAAGAAGGGAGAAGCGCGCTAAGAGAGAGGAGAACAAGGTCATACGAAGCCTGAAGAGTGAAGACACGCAAGGGGCAGGGCAATCAATTTAAGAATGAATGATTTCATCTTAGATCTGATTATAGGTAAACCCCTAATTTCTAAATTATTCTATAGTTTACTTTTTGGTTAGTTGCTACAATTATGATTGTATATTGACATGACAATACTGATGGTTGATCATAATTCATACACTTTTTTGGCCTAACCACAAATTCAGATATTTCATTATGTTATATATACTGATTTCTTCAAAATGCACATGAATGTTACATAGCAAAGTAGGAACCTTAAGCAAACTGTAATAATTGGATATATTTGAAATTTGTACACCTGCATATACTGGATGAGAAGCCCATAACACATAACCCAAGTAGAATTATTATTTATTCTCTAATTTGATCATGTCATTTATAAGAATTATACTACCTGAGGTTGTGAACCTTGTGATGACCATAACTGTGCATTTTTCACTTTGGAAATGCTGTTGAGAACACTCAAAGGAGTTACATCTCCGATAACAGTAACCTTCTTGTTTTTTTGATCTGTTTTGAAAAATGTCACCCCTTCCATCTTAGAAATTAATTAATACACTTATCTTTTCACTTTGCACTAGTGTGACTTGATTATTTGTGGTCCTTTCTTTTGTGTCATCTAAGTTTTTGTTCTAGTGGTGGTCTATTTAATAATCTATTGGTTGCCCAGTGATATGAATTTGCTAGAAGGTTGGAATGATAAGTATGTTATATGTTCAACATGTTGGCTGCCTAAGTATGCAATATGTTCAACCTTAGATGAATTTGTGGTGCTAACTGTTAGCTAACATGCACAACGGGACTACTCCTAATTTGTTCTATTATTTCAACTAATAAAAGAAAAAAAGAAAACTATTTTTTTTTTCATTTAAGAGTGTAAAGGAAAATTTGAATTTGATTGCATATGTTAGAATTTATAAACGTTGAATGTATTTAACAAGATATCAATTTTTTATCTATAAATTTTATGAACAAAATTGCTGTTAAAAACAAATTTAATGTTTTTTCTTACTATAAATATTGATCTATATGAGTCATATTTTCAGTTTGAAAAAAATGAAAGGTAGTTGTAATGTTTCCACGGAAGCAACCATCTGGAAGTTCTAACAGGAAAAAACAAAAAAGAAACAAAGAAATAGCCAAATCATTAAGAGGGTCTCTTAGCAAATATTTTTCAAAAAATGACAGATTCAGTTGATAATGTTGTATTGAATTTTCAAATATTAATGCCTTACAATATGAAAATTATTTAGTATCATTGTGAATTTTTTTAACCTTGGGGGCATAATTTAGTACATCGCACTGAACATCATAATTCAGTTGATAATGATGTATTGAGTTTTATTAGTACATCAAATGGATTTCCTCTAGAGCACAAACTCTAACAATCTCCCACTTGCACTAGGATCGATCAATCATGTATCGTATACCTTTGAAACTAGTGTGACTATCGTTATTCTGTTGCGACAGAGTTTTAGTCAGTGGGTCTGCAACATATAGTGCTTTGCATATATGTATATTTCCTCAGTGAATAATTTCACAGATGAAATTATATTTCTTAAATATGTGCTTGGATCGATAATGAGATCAAGGTTTCTAGGCCTGATCAATAGCTCTATTATTATCACAATGTAAAATCATTGGATCAACAATGGATTAAGTTCAATAATGAACTTTTTAATCTAATCATCCTATTTAATAGAATCAATATCTATTTCTTGCTTTAAACTATCATCATTCCCAATAACCAATATATAACATTAAGATTATTGTGTTACTCCCACTAAACTCCTTGTCCACACAAGGTTCAATGATATTTTGTGGTAACCAAGAGGTTTCGAGTTCTACTTATTCCTATCGGTATTTCAGAGACTAGTTCTCCTTTTAGAGGTACCAGTTCGAGTAATAAACATTTTATTCTCGGAGGGTTTGTAGAAATAATATCATTTTGCTTCTTTCGGATATTCAACAAAATAATACTCATCAGATTTGAGTCCAAGCTTGTCAGAGGCAGGACGTTTAACAAGCGTCTCACATCCCAAATCTTCATAAAAGACACATTGGGACGTTTCCTAGTTCATATCTCATGTTGTGCCTTTAGAATCGTTTTAGTAGGATTACAATTAAATATGAATGTGATTATTTCAAGGGGATAACCTCAAATTTTATTGGAAGATCTGTATGACTTATCAATGATCGTACTATATCTTATAAGGTGCGAATTTCTCCTTTCGCACACACCATTTCATTGTGGTGTTCTAGGTGGAGCGTGTTGTGAGACAATTCTACACTCTTTTAGATGGTCACTTAATAATTGGCTTAATTATTCTCCTCATCTATTCGAAGAGTCTTTTTATTCTTTCAAAGTTGGTTTTGAACTTCATTCTTGAATTCTTTGAACATTTCAAAGGATTTTGATTTGTATTTTTTAAAATACACATAACCATATTTACTGATATGACCAATAAATGTCATAAAGTAATAAAGCCTACCTCTAGCTGATGTATTCATTGGTCCTCATACATCACTATAAGGCCCAATACATCACTAGCCCGTTCACTGTGTCCAATGAAAGATGCTTTATTCATTTTTCTTAATAAACAAGATTTGCATTGTTCATATGATTCGAAATCAAATGATCTCAAAGTTCTATCATTATGGACTGTTGATATGTGTTCCTTGTTTATATGGTTTAACAGACAATGTCAAAGGTATGTTAGATTTATATCATTAGATTTGATATGTTCAGTATTTATGTTATAATCAAGAACATCAAAATTAAGGATTTATAAAAAAAGTTAACTGATTGTTCTTTTCATAACATATTTCATTTAAATAATATGAACAACAATTGTATTTTATTACAAATGAAAATTCAAACTTGTCTAAATAACATATAGAATAACATTTATTTTAAATGGAAATTACATGATAATGACATCTTAACAATTAAGCCATTGGCTAGGAGAAGAGACAGTTTCCTATGGATAATGCAACAATATTGCGTCATTTCAACTTGTAAATCCACTTCCCCTTTTGCCATATTTCTATTTCTTTTGCAATTCCCGCAAATTCACATACATACATGTGATCCATATCTAGTATGTAATACTAAAGATGTATAAGTAGATAAGTTGACATTTATAACAATTATACCTTATTTGGTTGAAGTCATACGTCTCCATTTTCTTTCAGGCCTTCTATTATACAAAACAATTATATTTCCTTCTGTTTGAGGACAATCCTCAAATTTCGATGTTAGTCAAGAAATTTGATTTAATTCAGTTTATCTTTTTTAAGGCCCAATTTTAGCGATTTAGATTATTGGTGTTATTTACCATTTAATATCTACATGAGATAATAAATAATAATGATGAACGATACTGCACCATTTATATTCAATATAAACACAAATTTTGACAATCAAATTTTATACAGAACATTGCATATTAATATAAATGTATAATTTAAACTAAAATATGCTCTCACTCAAATTAATATATATATATATATATATATATATATATATATCAGTATACATATATCTTAGTGACCCAAGATCCATATCTAATCATGCCTTGGGTTAGCTTTGGCTAATCCTCAAAACACAATCTTTTAGGTAGACGTCTTATTTTAATTATATTACATATATAATTCTTGGATAGCATAATGAAATTTTTTGTTCATTTTACATATTGAATATTTTATGTTTTTTGTCTCTAAGCCCATAATCTTATTATGACAGCCTAGTTAAGTCGTACCCAATTATACAGTTGAGTATCACATTTACTGGATTGCATATAACCAAAATAAATAGTGCACTAATGCTCTGACATTACCAACATCTATTGATTCTACTATTGATGAGTGTATTTATTGGAAGACATCACCATGACTTAATATTAATAATTTAAAGGGACTTTATATTTCCAAGTGGCAAATCGTATTATTGACATTTACACATTTCAAAATATATGTAATTTACGTTCGTAAGTTCAATTGCATATAAATGCAGTGAAGTATAATTTATATAATAACACGTGTAAATTATACATTTGCTTACTTTAGACCTTTTTGAACATTTCAAATATTGGTTAACTAGAACATTGTACAAAATTCGTATACACCATGCATGCATTTTAATATTATACAAAAAAAAATTATATTTAATATCATATATGCAAACTTAAGTGTTACAATAATATAACATATGAAAAATTAATAGCAATTGGCTCGTAGGCCATAGATGTAGAAGTAAAATGCAAAATGCATTTACATATTAAATCACTGCACTTTGCCCCATTTACGCATATATATAATATTAGATATTCAATTGTTTATAATTAAATTGTGCGCAGCCCATCAATTGCGCACAACCTATTAGAAAGATATCCAAAATCATATAAAAATATTATGATAAGTAAAACATGACTTTATTTGCCTCAACTTTCATAATCATTTTCACGCATGCCTTATAAACACGTAAAACAACTCAATCCCACCACTATAGGATCAGATTTCTAGACCCAAATTTAAAAATATATTCAAATACATAAAACGAAAGCTACATTTTTTAGAAACAAATAAGTTTAGGCCCTTTCTTATTTATAGGCTTACTCATATTTCCAGATATAACGAGCCTTTTTGCATAATAATTACACATACAGAGGCAAATATACAAACATATAAACTGCAAGTTACATGAACCTTGTATACTATTATAAGTTAACGCTGCTTGCTTATATTATATACATCTGATATTATTATGTTCTTGCTGCAAGCATTCAGTCAAGTAATTCATATAAGCAACATTTTATGTTGAGAATCAATCCCCAAATTACTAACATATTACACACACACACACACACACACACACACACACACACACACACACATATATATATATATATATATATATATATACACCAAGTCATACTTGTGTAAAATGTATATACATACATATGCAGCATATAGGCAGTGCCAACCCATGCTATTTTGTTGCTCCTTCTACCGAATTTTTTTCCAGTATTCAGCTAAGCATTGCCGCTGCCCCTTCTTAAATAATTTTTAGTTCATAAGGTCAGGCTGATTATATATATCAGATGTATATAATAGTGCGCATGCAATGAGAATCAAACATTCATATATATGCATTAACTTGTAAATTGATTTCTATATCAATCCAGTATCAATATATGATCAGTATAGGATCAACCATCAAGTTATAGTTGCTGTATATAATGATTCATATTTGTAACATATAAATTATATATATTTATCAATTTAAATATATATAAACAACACATCAACATTTACAGAGCTGGTTGCAAATAATATTTTTATATTTACTCAATGTGTTTTACAATTAATTTAATATCTTAGAAATTTTAAATTCATCAACATTATTACTTCATGAATCAAAATAAAACTAGTAGCATATTATCCAATGAACATATACTCTATTGTATAACCTAACTGGCATATCAAAGCTATATATATATATATATATATATATATATATATATATATAAGACTGGAATGAAAATTATAACACATATAAGTCAAATTCCAACTCTTTCTATCAGGATACATATATGTCAATGCATATATACATATACATATACATATATATATATATATACGCAATATAACAATATGATAACTTGTGTCATCTAATTTATTAAATATGCATATTTTGCATCTTAGGTTGTAAACAGAGTACAACCCAAATTATCATGTGTATATATACACACAAAAGTGCTAGATTCAGTGATTTGAAAATACCAAGTCTAAAACATGTTGCCAAGTCCAAAATTTCATTGCTCAAAATTTTATAATGATTCAAATTCATTCATCTAGCTACATTAACAACAGAAATCTTTCATATAAATTACAGTTTAATATATATTCTGATCTAAAACAAATTTAGATATACTTTTATAAAAGCATAATAGATGTATGTCATTTCAAAACCTTCATATCAGAGAAACAAGGCCAATGCTACTTCAGAATTCACATTGTCATAACAAGGCTGATTTGGTATTATGCAATTTCATTCAGACTATAGAATCATTACAGATCTCTAAGCAATGACATGGTAGGGTTTAATCATTAATAAACAGAAGAAATAACAAATATTAATCCACAAATCCATTTCCGATTTTATATCACATATAAAATATTTTATAATGAAACGATTTCATCTTATAAATGAATTTATGTTACAATCCTCTTACAGTAGAGTTTATAACATTTACAAATTTTGCTACGTATCGAACATACAAAACCCTAATTAAACTCAACATACAAATTCACAAGATTAGGTCTGATACCATTGAAGGAGATTTGGATCAAATTCACAACATATAAATGAAATTTCAACTAAATCAAATAGGATAAAAATGATAAATTTGTAAATCGAGTAATATGCATTTCTAAACTTTCAGGAATTCACTAAATCAAATTGGATCTGGAGTGAATTGAACCCTGGCGCAGCTGGTGATGCCAGCTCCTATATTTGGTCCACGAACGCCACCCTTGATGTCGTCTAACGAGATCTAAGGGGGAGAAGGCATGGTACTAGCCATTTTTGTGAATTTCCCTCTTTTACTTCTATTTGAATATCACACTTTCTTGTGTGTCAAATGAAAAGAAGGGTCGACCTCATGAATATAAACGAGACAATCCAAAATAAATGGGAACCTAAATCACGTTACACCAATTCAAATGAAATAAAATATCAACGTTTGATGTTTTCCTTTTCTTATGGGCGATTCTCTCCTTTTAAAACGTTCTAATTCTGTGACCCTATAGGTTATTACAACGTTATCAATAATTTAAATAGCATTTAAATTATAAATAGTGAGCGACATCTAGTAATACATCGTTGTTACCCAAGTTATAATAAAATCAATGATTCAATACAACCTTTTCTATGACCAGTGTTTCAATGTAGTTTAATCCTATTAACTAACATATCCAAGATTAAACTCGTGGAAAATGTATCATCCTCTTTATAATTTAATACTTTATCTTGATTGATGAGTAGATTATATAAAACAAATCAATATTTGAGTACGGTCATGCATTTCATAAACATACTCAATCACGAGGCCCGTGCACATCACTACTTATATTTTTTAGTTAAATTCCATCCAGATTGTTCATATTATTTAATCGATTCGAGATGTATTTGATAATCACCTTTATCATTTACTCGGTTAAAAGTTACTTTTGATGATATCAAAACACAAACATCCTCGAATAAAAAATATACTAATTTCAGGTCCGAGGACCATTACATCGCTGTCACTATGAGAATTACTTATGACACTATTAATTATATTCCATGAAGTTTTCTCATGTTAGGTCAGCCCAATACACTATTCTCCAATACGTATTTATGTATTGAAATTAATATCACATATATTAATGATCAATGAGATACGATCATTAGTCAATCAACATACTAGTCTCAATGTTTTATTGTTGTCCTATATATATACAATAAAACTTTACTAGGGACATTTAAGAATTATAATACTTGTTATATTATTCATCTCACGTTCAAGTCGTCACTTACTTGAAACTATATAATTTTGTATTATTATTCTAAAGACTTCTATTATGTTAATATTTTATATTACACAATTAATAAAACATAACAGAATTTTTATTTAAAATAAAATATAACATCAACAGTGTTATTAATTACATCGAATGGATTGCCTCTAGGGCACAAACTCTAACAGGTCAACCCAAGCTAATGAGGAGTCGACCCCCTTAATGAAAATTTGATGGGAGGTCGAGCTCCCTTTGTGTTGTTTTGCTGTATATTTTGAAGCCGAACCTGCTTTATTCTTTGCCAAGTTTCGTGCTAATCTTGCCGCTAGTATTGATTTTACTATAAGGGTACTTTAACCGCAAAAAACTTGAATCCATATGTCATTTTAGGTGAATTTCTTATGTGTACTTTGTGCTTATTATTTAGCTTTTGTGATGGGTTCTACACACCGTGCACGCTTTTAATAAAATGGTTTTACTATGAATTTTCTCCATATAAATTCATATAGCTTTATGACAAATATTTTCAAGGGTGTGTTTTATGATTAAAACTAGTATAAACTGTATTTTCCATACATAAAGATTTAAAAAAAAAAATAAACCAAACGTTTTGAAAACCATTTTGTATACTCATTTTCTCAAAATCAAGTATTTTCAATATATAAACTACACACTTTTTGCACCTTCGAGAAAGCAAGAACATGATTTAAACGATATAAAAAATCACGTGGTATGGGGCACGTAGATTAATTATATTAGTTAATTCCTAACTCGTCGATCAAAGTAATTTGTTGATTTCCTAGTGTTGAGTGGGATATATTATAGTAAATCAATCACTGAAAAATGTACGGTATGAGACATATTGTTCTCATTATTCAAATCACTGCTCGGGAGTCTATGACATATTCTCTGGTGTTATTATTGCTGGTACTTGGACTGCTGGGTCCTAAAAGCGCATGCACACACATACACACAAATATATATATATATATATATATATATATAGCTGGTGGGCGTATCTGGATTGGTGAGTCTTGTATAAGACAGATACGTCTCCAATGTATAGTACTTGGCAGGCTGATGGGCCATATATTGGACCGATGGATCCTTACTTGTAGCAGGTGGGTAATTTGGATTGGTGGGCCTAAGGCTTTATGTTATTATTGCTATCTAGATTTCTTTGTGTTGATTTCTAGAATTTTTGGTGATTTGGATGTTTTTACCTATTTAATGTTGTTTCTTATATATATAATGTTGATGCACTATAGGTGATAAGTTGTTATGTGATTTCATTCATATTCCTTTGAACTCTTAAAAGAGTTCATATTTTATTGATAATGTTGATTTTCTTTTATGTAGAGTGACATGGTAACCTATACCCATATGCTTAGCTTAAGTGCTCAACTAATTATAGTGCATGTAATCCTATGCCTTTGATGATCATTAACCTCAAGACGTGAAGTGTTCATGTCATAGTATCTCCTTAGGGGAATATATACCAAAATGTTTATTATCCTATTATCTGAAATCTAATTGTTTCAGCTAGACTAGTCTGCATATTTATTGCTTGGGTCAACTTGAGATTTTGCAGGTAGTGCATAAGGTTGATACCCTTCTGCTTAGCTTTACTTATGGATGATCTACCTCGTTTTTGTTTGCTCTAACGAGTTTTGATTGTACTTAGTAGTTCTGACGTAGACTGGTTGTTGTATATATTCCTTTATGGGGATGGATACATGTATATTATTTTGTATTGTATCTAATGTTTGTGTGTGTATATATATATATTTGTGGTTGTGATGTTATTCAATGAACTATGAAATACTACTCAGATTATGTCCTGTTATGGATTGATCCCGTAACAATCGTAGTACTGTATTGCGTAAGTACTAAGTATATCGAGCCACTTAAAAAAACATTTTTTTCAACATACTTAAAGATTTTTTAAAACAAGATTACAAATGGTCGCTTCAAGTCAGCCTTATTATCTATATTAACAGGTAATATTTACTCCTTGTTAATAAGGATCTCACTATGGCGTGTCACATCTTGGCATGGGGGCTGAGTTCAGAACAAGACATGACCAAACATAGAACGATATACACAATACTTTACATTGAGGTATAATAAGAATATTGTATCATCCCTATCTTAAGTCATCTATAATACAATCCTCATCTTTCCTTGTTTCTCTGGGGTAGATAGAAAAGGGGAATACATCTAGAAATATAATTTTCAATTCCATACTAATCCTTACATATTTAATCTAGCTAATAATATCTTACCCATGTGAATAATTTTATCTTATCTTAACTTTCAGCATATGTCGAGAAGAGGCTGAGGTTGCACTACAGGTGTTAGGCCATCCAGTGGCTCACGCCTTGAAGAGACAGTTAAGTCATCTATTGGCTCTCCCCTCGACGTGGTGAACATGTCGACGGACCAAATCTTAGAGTTTACCCGGAATACCCGATCTCCTGCTCCATCTCATTCCTTTCCACCATCCAAATCTATATTTGCACGCATGTGCAGTGATTACACTCATATCGGTGGGAAGTCATTCAAAGGCACTGAGTCAATCTTGGAATTCCAAGCTCGGATTCGTACTTGTGAGCGCATATTTACTCGAACGGATATTTGTAGCCACCACTGCATTCTTATAGCATCGAATATGCGACAAGATCGTGTGTTGGATTGGTATAGTTACTTATTGCAAAGCTTGATGATTTTACCATCGAATGGAAGAATTCAAAGAATGTTTCGAGCTCAAATTCAAGCCAAAATACAAGAAAGTTATATTAGCTTGACATTTCTTTGAGCTCAAGCAAGAGAAGTCAACGATTTCGAAATATATTGCATCATTTGAGGCTTTATCCAAGTACGACCTTGAACATATCAGTACCCCTTACAAGAAAATTATCAAATTTGTTTTTGATCTTAATAATTATTTGAAGAAATCTCTCCTATTGCAATTGAAGCTTTCCTAAAAAGAGTTAGTGGATGCAGTGCTTCATCTTGAAGCAATTGAAAAGGAAAAGGAAAGTAATTTTCCTTCATTCATGTATTTTCGTTTTCCTTCATTCTATATGGTGATACATCATTTTGTTACCTTACTAGCTAGTTTTAATTTGATTTTTTTTTTCAAAAAATATATTTCTTTTTACGTGTACAATGGATACTTTTGTATATTGTATTTCATTGGTCTGTGTTACTTAAAATTTGTTGTGAAGTTCAAAGATATAAATATTAACCTTTGAGTTTGTTGATCTATTATTATTTGTCTTTTGTATTTCATCTTATCTATGAGTGGTGATATTTTATCATTCATTCGAATGTTAGCACATGCCTTTTGTAATCTAGATCTCAAAACATTTCTTTGATCCTTTTGTCAAGTTTTGAAAACTCTTTCTTTTGTGTTGAGGTTAGACTACGCCTTCTTTATGTATTTCTAAACTTAATTTCCTTTTTTCTTTTTGTAAATGAAATTTTATTTTCCGACTGAATTTTATTTTTCATGTTTATGTCCTTAAAATTTGCACAATTCCCTACACTTCAAAAATTCATGATAAATATAGCTTATCATTTTTCTTGATTATTTATTTTATGACAATATATAAGTGGTTTTCGCTAAGCAGGTCATAATGCAAAGTCAAGCCTGATTGATTACCGAATCAATTACCATACTTATGTGACTTTAAAAATAAATGTGTTCATTAGCTATGAAATAAATTCTACATATAAATAATCGATGTTCATTAATCGTTATACTTTCCAAAATATATGGTAAAAAACCACTGAAGTACTATTCAGGAGCTAAGGGATCCTTAGCTTGGACAAATACAGTCAAACATTCGGTTATTAACAAGGAGAGGTTATTGTGCTTTCTTAAGGAGGATATGCATTGAGATATATTTGTAATGATTATTAATATCCTATGGAAGATCTGACCTTGCCAAAAAATATCCTTTGAAAGATGGTATATACATATATTACTTAATAATAAACATATGCACAATTTAAGTGATCAAAGCTGCAGTGATGCTATAGAGAATAAACTTCAATGGTATTTTGTTGTTATTTTTAATTTCTATTTCCTTTTGCTAATCTTTAATTTTGCAAACTTAATATGGTAACCAACTGAAGTAATATAGTGAGGATTTTCACTCAAAGAACCTTTTTTTTAAATAATAAGTTTTAGGACAACAGTTTTGAAAAATTAAATTTTGAGGACAACGTACATAAAAAGATAAATGACTTTATCGTTTTCAATTAAATGAATTTATCATTTTCTTGTATAACTTATAAAGGATTAATGTTAAGAGGAGGATTAATGTTAGATGGAATGACATTTATCCTTCTTGTTCTAAGATTGATTTATTAGAATTAGATAAGTCGTTCTCTGAATAAGAGAATTGGAAGGCTGTAAATGATATGCCTAGTGATAAAGCTCCTAGTCTGGATGGTTTTTCTATTCTTTTTTATATACAATTTTGGGATGTATTGAGATATGATATTATAAGTTTATTTAATGATTTTTATAATGGGAATTTGCAGATAGGAAGATTTAACTTTGCAAATGTTATTCGTATTCATAAAAAATTGAAAGCTAATAATTTAAAAGATTTTAGACCAATTTCTTTAATAAACTGTTCTATTAAGAATATTTCTAAACTAATAGTGAATAGACCAAGTCTAAAAATGAATGATCTTATTGATTATTCTCAAAATGTGTTTATACAAGGTAGGAACATAGTAGATGGTGGAGCCGCGGTCCAAGAATATATTAATTTATGTTGTAAAAAAAATCTTGTGCTTTTTTGAAAATTGATTTTGAAAAGACTTTGATTCAATAGATTGGGATTTTACTTGCGAGTCATTATTAGCTAGGGGTTTTAGTAATAGGTGGATAAATTGAATCATTCTATTACTTAAATATGGTTGTTCCAATATTGTAGTTGATGGGGTTGTAGGGAAAAAAATTCAATCTAAAAGGGGGCTTAGACAAGTGATCCTTTATTTCCTCTTTTGTTTAAGCTTGCTGTTGATGTATTCACCAAATTACTAATAGAGTAGAGTGGAACGAAGTTCTAGGTTATGTAGGAAATGGGATTTTTAGTAATGAATTATCTATACTTCAATTTGCTGACGATACTCTTTTATTTTCCTCTCTTGTACTCAAACATATTATAGCACTAAATTTATGCTTTATTGTTTTGAGATGCTTTCTGGACTCAGAACTAATTTTGATAAAAGTTCAGTTATGGTTTTAAATGATTTTGATAATGTTGAGAATTAAGTTGCAAACACATTGAACTGTTCTAATATGAGATTCCCATTTGATTATTTGGGTTTTAAGATTAGGCCTTTAAAAATCAAGCATGACGATTGGGTGGTTATTATTGATAAAATTAATAATAGACTATCTAGTTGGAACAGCAGATTTTTATCAAGAGCTGGTAGATTAGTGCTTATCAACTCTGTACTATCTGTTATCCCTATATATTGGATGGATGCTCATCGTTTTCCTAAATGAGTGATTTATAAAATAGACAGGATTAGACGTAATTTCCTTTAGAATGGAGAAAACATCTATAGAGGATACAAATGTTTGGTTAATTGGGAAGGTTTTTTTTGTAAATCCAAAAAGGATGGGGACTTGGGGATATTAATCTTTATAATTTTAACTCTTCGTTATTAGCTAAAGGTTACGGAGATTTAGAAATCCGGTAGTGTCGGCAACTTGAAAACAAATTATAACTAAATTTTATTATGATGGGGACAAAATTATATTTGATACTAGGTATATTTTGACTAATAGATTTTCTTCCTTTTGGAATTCCATTTTTGAAATGTTTTGATTTTTTTAACTTAGGTTTTAATTTGATTTTCCATTCAAGGGATATTACATATTTTTGGCATGATACTTGGATTATTCAAGTGCCCTGTAAAACTGAATATAAAGGACTTTTAGATAAGTGTTGCTTTAAGAATTCCTTGACTAAGGAAGTTTATAGAGAAAGTTTAGATCCCCCATGGGAATTTACATTGGAGGATATTTTATATGGTTTAGTGCTTAAGAAATTTGCCTTATTACAAGCTAAGCTATCACTATATCATATACATAATAATAGTGATAGTATTTTTTAGGGTCTAGATAAGAGTCTAAAATACTCTTTTAGGTCTATGTATAAATTCCTTATTTTTTCAGGCATTTCGAATATCAAATTCCAATTTATTTGGAAGGCAAATGCTCCACCCAAAACTAAATTTCATATGTAGCCGATTACTCATAAAAAATTAAATACAGTAGAGCAATTAAGAACGAAAAATATTAATTTTCAGTCTAACTACTGTTTTTGTAAGCATCTTGATGAAAATGTTGATCATTTATATTTTTCTTGTATTAAAACTTTCTAAATTTTAAATATGGTTTTAAGAATTTTTGTTTTAAATTTTTCGAATATCTGTATGAATTGTGATTTCTACTGGAATTATTTTGGATTTGATTTTAATTTAAAACACAGATATGTACTTGATATCTTAGTAATTATTAAATGTTGGTTTATTTGGTTTGATAGAATCATATAATGTTTCATTCTGATTCAGATATTGTATATAATTTAATTATAAAAATTGTTTCTTTTTGTTTATAATGGTTGTCAAACCCCTATTATAAAATGATTGGGGAACCTGTGTTTGTGAGATATCTAATTAAGGTTAGAAATTGAAACGACCTAAACTTCCCCATAAAGAAAAGCCCGGATTGCTCTGAGAACAACAGACATCAGAACACAAAACAAAAGAATATTTCATTGCTGTTACAAAAATTACATCAGAGTACAAGAATATTCCAGAGTATGAATAAACAATATACATTGGAAATACAATAATATCAGAGTTTTAAATTACATTTAAATAGCAGTGGAAAAATAATACAAAACATAACTGAAAGAAATACACGGATACAGAGCCTTCCAAATATCACTTCAGCTGTAGACCAGGATCTTGTGAATATAATATCTGCAAAACAAAAACTACTAGCTGCCCGTGTGGAAAATATGGGCACCCAGAGTTTAGGTTAAAACAATGAACTCCAGGTCAGTCATGGGACTGGTATGAGAACTCAAAAACAGTTATTAAGTTGATTTCAAAGTTAGGTAAGTCAAGGGACCACGTCGTATAACATGGAACGGGTTTACCCCCAAGAAATACCAGTGCATAAAAATAAACAGCGCAATGCTAAATAAAGGAAAATGAAGCTATTATAAGACTCAGGTCCCCATCACACAATGCAACGCAAGCCGGAAGATAGAGTTTTCCCTTATAATAGCCAAATATGCTTGATATACGAAATTTCATCTTTTATTATTACTATAAGTGAAGAAATCAACTTCGAATACAAATGTAGCAATCATAGGCGGCATGGGTACCATATATCATGTCGCCATACTAGTTCTACAATCAAAACCGAAATATTGTATTGGAAGTTGGATTTCCATCTATGAACCAAGGCAAAGCGCAATCCTTCCGTTTCGAGCCACTCTAGCCCATGCCACAGGCTTCAGTCGCGACTGTACTTAGGTAACATGCAGGGCCGGTCCACACTAGGTGAATTCATAATTCCTAAGCATGTGTTTCCCCGCCCTATGGGGCGTAAATGAGCCAAATGACTCCATCGGCTCCCGCAGTAGCCGGATATATCTGAGGCACCTCTCTATCTATCAAGTAATAATAAGCAACATCCACATGAGTAAAATGCTAGGGCTTGCAAAATGCTGGCACCACTCCTAGCTAGAAAGAAACGCAATGCCCTCCCTGCTGTCCTCTCCCGTTTCTGGTTCATACTGGGGTGTGAGGCTCTCGAAGTAACGCTATACACAAAGCTATGATAATTAAAGCTATGCTTTGATCATCAACCACAAGGCTCTGCTTTTCAACAAAAGCCTTGATCATTTGCATCTTAGCATGCTACATTGTTAGTCCATACCATACCATTGATTTCTGCCAATATATAACCTCTAAGCTCGTACGTCTCAGAGAAGAGTGTTAAACAAGAGAATAAATTCTCGGACACCAAACAGATATATATTTAGCAGAGATCAACGAATACAATATAAAAGAATACAATGTCAGACACACAATCCATTTGCCAGTCCGTTCTGGGTCTGAACGGAACCATATCCGGTAGATCTCCAAATACGTCTGAATGATCACCAATTTTTCCCTCATCTTGGGTGTACGGTCCAATCAAGATATCAATAATCATCCATTCGATATGGAACTTTCCCGGTCTTCAATAACCCTCTTCATCATCGATCTTCAATCGTCGTATGAATTATTCAGAATGGGTTAAACCCCGTCTTTCTGAATAATTTGCGCAATTTAAAATCATGTGCTTTAAAACACAACCAACACCTCATTCCAATCAAGAATATTCTTTGATTTTAATTTAAACCAAATTATGGTTTATTGAACTACTCGAGATTAACACCTTACCGACATAATCATTTATTAATATCCCATTCCCAACCTATATAACCCATGGAGTAAAACTGGTGGTACTCCACTATCGTTCGTTTCTTAAATTAAGTAAATTTAATTACTTTTATCCTCATTCAATCCAATTAAAGATTTATTAAAACTATATTTAGTTTTAATCTTCAAGAATCATTATTTAATGATTATTTAACTTTCAAGAAATAATTTTGCCTTTAATTGGGTTAAAGAACAAATGTTGCTTAAAAACATCGTTCACAATAAACCCAAAATCATATTTCAATTTAATATACTAAATTGAAAACTTCTCTTTAGAATATTTCATCAAATCTTAATTAAAAGATTTCTGAATTACCAATCTAAATTTCACTGTCAATCGGGTTTTAAGAACTAATGTAATTTAAAAACATTGTTCACAATCAACCCAAAAGTCAATTTCACTTAATTTTCAATTATGTTTAATAATTGGAAATCTTATTTAAATCTTAATTAAAAGATTTATTATTTCTCAAATGGGTTTAAGAACAGTGTTATTTAAGACACTATTCACGACAAACCCAAATTTCTAATCAGATATTAAATACCGTGCTTTGAATAGAAATTATATCGATTTATGTTCAATATCAAAATTTTGAAAACTAACGTATACCAAATTGGGAATAACAATATTAATATCTTCCAAATTCCCACAATAATATCCGTATAATCATAGAATCCAATACTGAAATAATCCGAAGATTATCTCCATTCAAATCCATTTCAATATATGTATAGGAAAATCTTGGTTTTATCAAAAACATTTAAATCCTTTTATTCAATTTAATTAACTTATTAAAATAAATAAATCGCTAATTTTGATAAAGATATCTTTATAAACTTGGAATTTTCATCAAAAACCCCTTTAAAACATTTATTATGATTTTACATAATTTTCCCCTATTTTTAATAATTTTATTTTTGCTCGTACAGTCGGTTTCCAATAACGGCCACCGAACTGCTTACAGCGACCTTTTTCTGAAATTGATTTGGACATATCTCCAAATCTAACTGTTAGATTTCAACTCTCTTATATCCATTGGAAAGCTCTTTTCGATACGAACCCAACGGTTCCGGTTTTAGGAGAATCCGACGGTCGGATCTCCCGTTACGTCAATTTAAAGTTAATGGTCGAAATTCGAGAATGGTCGCTGCGCAGCGCGTTCTATTCAAACCATTATAAATGTATAATATATATATTTCGTCGATTTCTTTTCTAAAAATATTCTAATATGTTTATAAATTCGTTTATAAAATGATTCCAACTTTTATTTCAATTTTAAATCCAAAATGAATATCCTATCTATTATCATATTAAAATAATATTATTTCCAAAATATTAATTTTGAAATTAGCTCTTTTAATATTCATTTTTTAATGGATAAAATATATCGATAAAAACATTTGGGTTAAAATGGCGTTGCTATTTAAAACAGATTAAATAGCCCAACTCATTATCTTATTATTTATATTTTATACTGGGCTAGACCTCCCACATTAAGCCTGCGACTTGTGGATGCTGGATATGCCGGTTGGTTCCGGGCAGACTTATCCCACAAGTTGGGCTTAACCTCGTGTCATGGCCCAACTCATATTTGTTCACTTGGACCTCTCACATTAGGTTCACCATTTGTGGGTGCTGGATATACCAGGCGGGTCCGGGCAGACTTATACCACAAATGTAAGCTAACCTCGTGTCCAAGTACAATTATAATTAATTCACTGAAAATATTATTTTAAAATATTCTTTAAAAAATAAAGATATGATCTTTACATTAAATTGTTACTAAATTTATTAAACCCTTTTTTTTCGAATATCCTAACAGACATTTCAATTTTAATGAAAAATTGAACTTTCTATATTATTATTATTATATTATAATAATAATCATTTCAAAATGCTCAAAATTTTGAAATCAAACCTTCTTATCTTAACATACTGACCGTCAAGATGTAATCTTTTAATTGAATCCTTTTTATTATAACTTTTAAACAATAAAGATACGATCTTTCTAATTCATACGTCATTTAATTCCATTAACTGAATATTTAATTAAAATATTCCTTTAATTCAAAATTGGAATGAGACCCAATCCATTACCATATAATTCTAATTATATGGATTTCAAACATCGCATTAATCCCATAATAATGATAAAACATTCAATAACAGCCAAAGTGCATTTAAACTAATCACAAGGGCGATGTGTAGTCAGAATATCAACCCAAGACTCGTGTGGGGTTTCAACCAACACAAATTCAAATTTCAAACAATTCACAACAGTCATCCAAATCAACATTAATCCAACAATCAATAATTCCAACACAGATAATTAATTAATATTTAATTATAGAATTCATAACTATTCAGAAATTTAAGTGAGATAAAAGTTCTTAATTTAAATAAAAAGAAAATATTTTTATTACGAAATCCAATTTGTCATTTACATGTTCTCAATTGAAATAGAAAGAAAATCTTTTTTATTACAAAATCCAATTTGTCATTTATTCTATATATTGTAAAATAACAAATTTCATTCTAACATTTTATTAATAAATAAAATGAAATGTAACTTTTTAAATCCATTCTTTATATTTGCATATAAAAAAAATATTCCTTTTTATACAACCAACATGACATTAAAGAGATGTTCTTTTTATTTCAAGCAAAATAACATTAAAAAGGCGATCTTTTAATTTCAAACAAAATAACATTAAAAAGGCATTCTTTTATTTCAATCAAAATAACATTAAAAAGATATTTCTTTTTAGTGCAATAAATCCATCATTACAAAGATGTAATTTCTTTGCCGCATTGTAAATCTCAATAAAGATGAGATTTTTATATCACTCGCATAAATAAATAACATGAATCTCAAAAGATGAGATTTTGAACGCTCGAGTAAACAAATAAGAAAATTATATCGCAAACACCGATCTAGAATATTAGATATGAAATAAAGAATAAAGTTTCATCGCATACATAGATCTAGAATGTTAGATCTGAAGTAAGGAATAAAATTCATCGCATTGCAGAACTAGATTATTACATACATACACATACACTAATTTTTAAAGCGAGAAAATAATTAAAATTTTATTTAATTAAAATTAAGAATTCTCACCTAAACATTCTTATCCAAATGACCCTGGTAGGAATCTCTAAATCAATATAAATATCCTCTAATTTGTGCTTATAAAAATCTAAGCCTCAAAACTCCATTTTTATTTAGAGGAAGAAGTTTTGCATAGTGGAGGCAGGGAATGGAGAATGGAGTTTTGAGAATTAGGGTTAGATATAAGGTTTGTTTTATAGGGGAGATAAAGTAATCTAGGCCTTTAGATTTTAGGCTTTCTAATCTACATCGATCAAGCCACGTCAGCATAGGAATTAATATAGACCGAAGATGTGTCAAGTTTAGCGGAAAAAAAATTAAAATCAGCGTCAATATTCAATTTAGGAAATAATTCTTTATTAAACCATATTGATTAACTTATGAGTCAATCAATGCCCAATTAATTTCTTAACGTGTATAATTAACTCTCCAAGGTATATGAACGTAAAGACTTCTATGTATATACACATTCTTAAGGCAACTCAAATTCAGGAAACTTGTGTGAAGGACAAAAAAAGCAAAAAATTTACCCCAAAGGACAAGAGCCAAAAAAATTTCTCAAAAGGCCAACTTTTAGTGTAAAGTGGAAAAGCAAGAGACCCCCCTGAATTCCACCATTTCCACTAGAAAATGTCCGTTTGGGCAAATTTTTTGGTTCTTGCCCTTTTGAGTAGACTTTTTGCTCTTTTTGTCCTTGTGGCATTCAAATTCACCTTGATTAATTGCAAGAATAAGTCTTACTATATATATATATATATATATATATATATATATATATCTTACTCATGCATTGACTATATGTGTTGTGACAAAATAAGAAATAATGTTCAAATTATGCATTTAATAATTTGACTCATTAGACATTTACGGAAGGTTTCTAATATATAGATATATACCAATAATTTTGCAAAACATGTTAATTTGTGTGCAATTAACCCGCATAATTAATTCACAACATACGATTTATATGTTTCCATATTATTAATACATTTTTTCCCTTATTTTGACATGCGTTTAAATTCCAAATTCAAGCGCGCAATTAATACATGCTTAAAAATTTTTATTAAGTATATTTGCATAAGATTTCAAACGTTTTTTTTAACGTTATATTTATTTACATGCATGTTCTATATTCTAGTGTCAAAATAAAAAGATTTATTTGCATACATTTATTACCTATCGTTAATGCCAAATAAGAATGTATTTGTCCATGACATTTTATTATGACAAAATAAAGGGAAATAATTTTATGATTAATGGTATCCTAATCAAGTCAAACCATTTATTTCATTAGACTATTCTTACCATAACTTAGTCAATTAAACGTGTCATATAAGATTTGAAATGAATTTAAAGTAAGCGTAAAACAGGAAGATAATGACGATGGACAACTACGTGTTTCTAGCAATACAAAAGTAAATAAACGTTTGATTTATATTTCTCTAGTTTTACCATTTTCTCTTTTTTTTTTTAATTTAAATTTAAAAAAAGATTTTTTTTTTAAATTCTCACGTATTTTCTAACAAAATTTCATGAAATAAATTTTTTAAATTTATACTCAATTTCCGGGTTGTTACAGAAATAATTTGTACTTGTTTATTAGAATTTCAAAGCATATTAGTTAGAATGGAATCTGTATCTATTATATTATATGAAAGCACAATCTTTCTTCGTTCCATTTTTTACAAAAAAATACTAGGCTGACACGTGTAATAGATTCATATCCAATGGCTCATCACCGCTTCACGTTTCCAGATCAAACGTCACGTTTTTGTTCACATCTGTTCGTACCCCTCTCCTCCGTCTTAATCCCTTTTATCTCTTTCTGCTCTTTCTTCGAGGTTTCTCATGCCATTCCATGTTTCTTTGCCTCATTAGGGATAGCTTAATCGATCTTTGCCTCGCCATCAGCGATTTCCTCTCTTCCCTCAATGCTCTTTCCGAAAATCGTCATGACTTCCCTTAGACTGGTTCTATGGGGAGAGCAGGTGGTTTATTTGATTGAATCGGTTAGTGTATTCTGTCATTCAAACGTCAAAAGCTCAAATTTTAACCTCTCTACCATGCTCATATTTGCTAGCCGTGATTGCTGCTTCGTTTGATTTCTATGACTCTCACCGCTAATTCTTAGTTGGAAGTTTTCTTTTTGTCTAGCTTTTGAAGCCCGATTCATATTCAGGTATTTTTAAAGGTATCCATATGCTGATTTAAAATGTTATCTCATAGAACAATATTTATTTCCCTTTTATTCATGAAATTGATTTCTGGT
This sequence comes from Allium sativum, assembly GCA_030737875.1. Lineage (NCBI taxonomy): Eukaryota > Viridiplantae > Streptophyta > Magnoliopsida > Asparagales > Amaryllidaceae > Allium > Allium sativum. Next base: position 489,382,510 of record CM060923.1, on the reverse strand, counting down.
GTTCATAACCTTTGTTGTTTCAAACTAGATCGATTAGCCCTTCCTACATTATGAGTTCATCTTCATTTGTTGTTTCAAAGTAAGATCAGTTATCCTTTTTTGTGTTATGAAGTGAGCTTTGGATTCATCAATTTCTAGATCTACTTAACTGTATATGCTGAATATGTAATATTATATCAGATTCATTCACTTTAATTTAAAATTTAGTATGCACTGTTCTTCATTTTTATTTGCTTCAAACTCAGTTAATGAACTATTATTTTTACGATATACAGTATATACATGATTCGAAATCGGAGTTATTGTGAGAGCTTTTTTATATACTTTATGTGTTTTGCCATTCACTGTAGTTTAAACTGGATGCTCCATAAATGTTAACTTGGCGAATTAAACGGTGTGATCGCATATAGTCATTGAACTGATCATATCGGTTTGAGTTTTTTTTTTTTTTTTTTTTGGCTTAGCTTAATGAATTTACTTGGCTAAGGAACAAGAAAGATAGATATCATCTTGGTAGACAGTAAAAATGCTATATCATTTAGATGTAAACCTTTTTGTTAGCAAATAAGAAGTTTATCGCTGTACATTGTCATTCCCTGACTTGCTAGACTAACCTGGTACGTATCCTTACGATTGTGCCTAAGCTTCTCATTTTTCGCCGACCTATGTTACGAATATTAAAAATTTATAGAAAAACAATGCACTGCCTGACATCTTAGCTATTTATTTTTCTTATGGTTGTTACTGTTAATTTTTTGTAGCAATATTGACGATTTATGGAAAAATAATGTACTATCTTACATTTTAACTATTTTTTGGTTGATTTTGTTGTAGAAAAATAAGGCACCACCTTCTATCTTGACTATTTATTTTCTCTTATGATTATTATCGTTAGATGTATAATAGCAATATTGATGATTCATAGAAAATAATGCAGTATCAAACATCCGAAACAATTTTTTCCCTTATGGTTGTTATTGTTTATTGTTTTATAACAATATTATTTAGTATAGAAATAATTCACTATCTTGCATCTTAACTATATACTTTCTCTTTTGGTTGATAATAATAATTGTTGTATGGTTTGTTTTTTTGGCAAAAGCAAGATTAGATCATCACGTAATGCTCATTAAAAAACTATGTCATGCATACAATTTCGCCCATAGATGAAATTTTACAGAATATCTTTATTGATCATCTATGAAGTTACGATTCTATATTCAAAGCCGATTCTTTAGTTAAATTATGTTCTTACATGTTAAAATAGAGAAAGTTAGCAGCTAAGTTTGGATTATTTTAACTATTTATTGTCTCTTTTGATTGACTGTTAATTTATTTATGGCAGTATTGGTGAGTTATAGAAAAATAATGCACTATCTTACATCTTAACTATTTATTTTCCCTTTTGGTTGATGTTGTTTATTATTATTTTATTTTGTTCAAAAGAGACCGATTAGACCATAACATGGTTGTCACGTATAAAACTATTATCATTCATTCACTTAAGCTATAAATGAGAATTTACAAAAATATCTTTAGTGATCATTTATGAAAATGATGATTCTATATTCGAAGCCTATTATTTTGATAAAATTAGGATGTTTGACATGTAAAATCATAGATGAAGTAAGAATTCATTTCGACTAATTTAAATGCAGTTTGGATTGCTTGGAGTTACTTTTACTACATTGGCTTTGATAACTTCTAAAGTAGTTATTTTAGTGATTTTTTGCACAATTGGTCACTATCAAGGTGTCAAGTGTTGAAACCATTTATTTTTGACTTAAAAAGAGGAAAAACATGGAAAATTAATTTGTAGTAAACACACAAATCAAAATATAGATAGCACCTTATTATCTAAATGCATTAGTAATCAGCATAAACAACCTTACAGGATTGATCTCCACATAAAATATTATGAATGTCTGAATGATAATTTGTTTTGCATGAACATATAGATTTATCTTTTATATTCATTATTTTATTCCCTTCTCCTTATGTTGATTTCTACATTTATATAGCCAGTAATTAGCCAATGACTGGTTTGCAACCTTTCCTCTTTGTAAATATTTGTTAGACCGTTTCATCATATCAATGAGGGAAGGTATATAATATTCTAATTTCATGTTAACTGATATTTGACGAAAACGAAGAACTAACTTGAACCATATGCTTAGTAGAACGCCTAATGGTAATTGAGTGTAGTTTGACTGCTGCAGACGACTATAAAATATACCAATCGTACATAAGGCAAGATGATGCAATGTTTTATCATGTAGTGCTGATTTAATTTCTCCATTCAAATGTTTATATAAAAATAGAACGTCTTGAATATAGCATATGCATATTTGTGCAGTTATGATCACATATGGAAGAGGGAGGCAAAGGGATCGACAAACATAGGATTGCTGCAATGGGTTCAAAATCTAGGGTAAATGGGTTGACTTTACCTTTAATTGATATAGAGAAAAAAAATTCTCCAATGAATCTTGCAAGCTCATTCCCTTAGAGTTTCCGGTAATTTTGTTTATCTTCATTGTATTATAATATAAGAACCTAGGTACGTTCAGCTTTGTATATCATTATAAATAGAAAAATTTTAGGCTACTCACATGTTAACCTTTCTGTGGTTTCCCAACTAGTGAATTTTAACATTAACCAACTTTACTTCAACACCTAACTCCCAAGCACGCACGCACAAACACAAAAACCATATGGTGACGATATTAAGGACTACTAATGTTTCTTTTTGGTTTAATTTTGCTTCTTTAACACCAACAATTTAGTGCATCTTAATTTTGAAGAAAGATTTCTTTTTCATCTTAAATATTCTCCCTTTACTTTTTGAAATTTCATAAGAAAACCATAGATAGAAACCACAAAAATAGATAGTACAACTCTTTAACTTATATTACTACCACAAACTCAGTCAATGTGAATGTAGGTACTCATTTACTTTTCATTTTATTTACTTTATTTGTCTGAATGTGTTTCATATGCTTAAGAATAGTTAGTTTTGCAGTAATTTATCTCACTACTAAGATTTAGAACTCGATTAATTCGTTTTAAGAACTTCTATAAATTATAGCGACCTCTGTAGTAGACAATTTCTTCACAGGGAAAATTAATCATAGGGCTACTTAAACACAATTAATTATTATTTTTGTCAAAGTTAGTCATACTATGTTTGCATGCGTGTCAATAAATAGCACTATAAAAGTAAAGTCTAGCTTCCTATGGAACACATGATGAAAAGCCTCCATGCCTTAACCTATCGTATAATTTATATTTATTTGTATAAAATTGCAAATATTAATTACCTGTACTATGTCCCACTTTAGTTTGTGTATGTAGAGACATGAAAATGATTCAAGATGAAGAAGTCTTATATATTAAACCCTTATTTGTTTATTACATAGAAAAATTCCTAAATTTTACGTGAGAGTTTCTTCAACGCGATGGCTACCTACTTCTTTATAAAAGATACACAATTTACTGCTTTTGTAAAGGTGTAAGTTAGGGGCAATAGCTTTGTCATAAAATAGCAACTAATGATGAATCAACGTCATGAACTTAATTTTTAATTTTCAGCATCTATCTCAAAATATATACCATTTTTGTAACATTTTCTCTCTTTCTTGATATAATACATCAATAGACAATTTCAATACATGATATTTTTTATGCGATTCATTTTTTTTTCTTGATTTAATAATTCAGAAAAGAACATAAATATTAAAGACTTCATATTACTTATTATATTTTTACTTTATAGTATACGCAATTTTTGTACTAATTTGTTGGGAATGAACTTCCTAATTTGAAGCATATTCAATAGCTTAATATTGTTTACTATATGATATTGTTATAACCGCTGATTACATTTTTCAATGATGGAACTGATTTGGGAAAAAATAATTTAAAATTTGCAGTTAGCCAGGCTCCAATTATGGTTTTATGTAAAACTTTCTGGAAGCATTTCAATGTAAAACATCAACAATAAGTAATGCACGATTATCATAAAAAGTAGTCCATCCAATTATCAGACGATCTTGCCAACTTTAAAAATGTTTCACTCATTACATGATAAAACCTATAGAGTTTCAACTCTAATAAGATACCACATGCCAAAGTTATCAATATTACTAAAAAAATAAATTATGGAAAAAAAGTTTATTGTGCTACTCTTTTTGTTTTAGAGTCAAAATTTTGATCATGGCTAATATAAACATCAACATTGAGTATTTGTGCTATAAACAGGAACTACAACTTATTATTTACATATATTTTAAACCGAAATAAACTTATTTACCAACTGGATAATGAACGGTTAAAGATCAAATTACTGGTTACACTCTGATCCATCATCATCACATACAAATCCTTTGAATACAATTAAAAAACATCAATTTTTCATTATTGGTTCAGTCTTGAGCCATTTTATATTGAAATCCACAGAAGTGATGATGTTCCTTATTTCATGAAACCAAAAAAAAAAAAAAAAAAAAAAAAAACAATAAAAAAAAAAAAAAATCCCAAGAAGCTACTGGTGCTTGATACACATACATTATTTAATTTAATAGTGTAGATATTCTTTCTTTGTCTATTACAAAATCAAAGTGGACAAATAGTTTGTCACATATTTAAGTCAGCTGTAAATGCTAATTGACATATTATTGTTATTAATTAGGAATGGTATAATTAGGATGAGTAAGTTCCATATCATGTTTATAGAAACATAATGAATCAGCTATCAATTCCCTTGATTCATGAAAATCAATTTGGATGCCTTTGTTCCCATTTCTACTTACCATATCTAATTTGGACATAAGTGTTTTCCTACCATAGTTTGTCCAACTATTTATTTTATTTCTATGTATAATTGGCTACGCTTAAGCCTCGATAATATTTTTCTTTATGTAATCCTTAATAGAAACTAGTATGTAAATGTAGAAATTCCACTATTACCACGAACTTTTAACCACTGTAGATAAATAGCATGCATTTCTAATGTTTTGCATAAACTGACCATAGGAGAAGAAAGTGAAAATGGAAATTAACTAAAGTATGGAAAGTTCATTTGTATAAAGCGTACATAGAAATGAGAGATAGAATATAAGTAATATTGCAAAAGGTGGAAAATAATTACCCAAAAAATGGAGTTTACAAAAGAATGTCTGTAGTTGGTAACGTGAATAGAAATAAGTAAAAATTAAAGTAGTTTGAAAATGTGTGACGTGTGTGAATAAATGTGGAGGGAGGAGTGGGTTAACATGTTCGGTTCAATAGTCTGCATGCTAATTCTTTACAACCACTAGATATCTAACTTATAAAACAAATCTTTACTGTCCTCTGCACCCTGTTTATCTACCAAGGGATTTCATTAATGTAGATGCCTGTGTGTCGACAAATAGCACTATTAAAGGCAAATTATAGCTTCTTATGGAACATACGATGAAAAAGCCTCCATACATAACCTATTGTATAATTTGTGTGTATTTTGTATAAAATTGTAAACTTATTTATTGTACTACGTTCTACCATAGTTTGTGTATGTAGCGACATGAAAATGATTTAAGATTAAGATCTCTTTCATAATACACCTCCATTTGTTTATCACATGGAAAAACATTCCTAGCTTTTACATGAGAGCTTCAAATTATGACCACCTATTTCTCTATGAAAAGCACACAACGTATTTCTTTCATGAAAGTCCTAAGTTAGCTGTAACTTTGTGATAAAACAGCAAACATGATGGATCAATGTCATGAACTTATTTTTAAATTTTTTGCATGTCTCAAATGAATATATATGATGAAGCAGCAATCACCTTTGGTAATGCAATGAATCCCTGGGTTCAAGTCTTTTAATTGCGTTAATATGCTCCTCATATTTGCTATACTTAAATTACTTCACTATATTGTAGTGTCGTGTAGTGCCTATTTCCTAATTGCTGCTCTAAGTTGACTAGCTTTATATTTTTCCTTCATTACCCCTACACTTCAACATGATTGTTATTGTGAATCTGTGATATAGAGGGCATCTACATTTATTTTACTACACAGTTACAATATAACCATTATATATTATATTTAAAATTAAACTTATGTTGCACATTATGTTTTGCAGATTATGCTGATAGTGTCGATCCTCCCTTTTAGTGTTCAGCTGATGGTAGAGCTTCGTGACAAACATAATAATATTTAACCTTTTCTTTTGTTAAAATTATGATTACTTAAAATGCTTTAATATAAATTGTATTGTGGACATATTTTGACATATGTATTGTTATGGGCATGTTCAAATATCTCTGATTTTCCTTTGCATTATGTACGCATCTTTCCTTGATATAACTGTATGGTCTTTTACTATATAAATTTGTTTGAGCTATATGTGTATCGAAAGTGCAATGTTGTCGTCCTTGACCCAGTAGTTTATAAATCTGTCCAACACACTGATGTTACTGTTAAATCAGCACAGCTGCTTATTATTTTAAACAAAAGTTATGTATCAATGTCTATCAGCAAAGCAAAGGGTATGGTAATTATATTCTACTGCAGTAACACATCTACGAGGAACATAAGCAACAAATTGTCTTTTGTTTTTGTATTTTGTTTTACTACAAAAAGTAGATCCAAATATTTTTGCAAAAATAAAATGCATCGTTGCCCGTGTGCGTAGCACGAGTTTGCACTAGTTTGTAATTGATACCTGATATAGTGAGTCATATAGCTATCTCTATCTTTATTGTGACATTATCTTAATCACACACGCACACACATATACACACACATACACACACACACACACATATATATATATATATAGGGTAGATATATTTATATATATATATATATATGTGTGTGTGTGTGTGTGTGTGTGTGTGTTGTTTGCCTACTTTTTGTTTAGTCGTATTTCTGGATAGAGGTTGTTTCATTTTTTTGCTGAGGAGCTTATTGGAGATCAGTCTTAGAGAGTTCTTTCTTTTATTATGTATACCTTTCATTTGTATTTGTATTTTCATAGTGACTACTGTATTATTTAGGGTAGATATATTTCATTTATCGAGTGGTGGCCTTGCTAGAACTCGATTTTGAAATATGATGGGCAGTGGTTTATCCGGAGCTCATCCATCTACATCCTATACTTAAGGTCATAATTTGAGTTAGATAGTGTACTTTCGGTTACTTGCCAGGTATGTTGGTAGCTACTGCCACTTATATATATATATATATATATGTATGTATATATATATATATATATATATGCGCTTTCGTCTTTTTAGAGGTTCATACATTTTTTCTTTCAAAAAAAATTCAAAAAGATAAAGGAATCTTTCCTTTTCGTATAAAATTGTCTTTCGAACTTATTATTTAGAAGTGTTGTCCTTAAAACTAGTTATACTATATAAAACCCTTCAACCTAATTTCTGCTAGTATAGTTCACGTATGATTTATAATGTTTTTTCTTCATTTATTATTATGTTATTTTATCATAAATGACTACTAATATTCAAAAAAAAGCAATTTTAGAGTTAAATTGTCCATTCTTATCTAATCTTTAGTTCCTAGTACTAATTTGCATAATTTGTAATGCCTAATGTCCTACATCAAAAATATCATTGACATTACTAACGACATAGTTTATGTTGGTAGCGCAGATGGAAAAGAATCACGATATTAGCATCTAAATGTTCAACGTGTCTATACTATTATAATTTAATATATATGTGACAACCCTAATCGATATTATCAGAAATTAAGCCTAAAATGAGATTATCTAAATTTAAACCTGAAATATGATATAATTAATCATAACTAATTATAAGATAAATTTATGGAATATATATTTATTTTTCTTTCCAAGTTTAAACTAGATTTCGATTAAAAATAAATAAGGAAATTTATAACAGAATTGTCAAGTGTTGATAAACAAATTCGAAATATATTGGAGCAACAAATTATGTAATTTTGTTTCTTATATTTGATCGTATAAGGGTAATTTGAGAAAATGAATAAATATACAGAAATAATTTTGTGATTCAAAATGTGAAAGTATAAAGTTTTATCTACTCATTTATTACAAGTGGAGAATTCTTATACATATTCTCTATTTCCAAAGTATTACATCAAATGTTGTAAATTTAATAAAAAATGATAACATTTTACTGTTTAAAATTGGATTTTTACCATATATAGTTTATTTCTATCAAAATAATAAAATAACTTCTATTTTTTACATTGAATTTTGATGAAACATCTAAATACTCTTGTAAATAAGAATTTCTGATATGTTATTGCTTTGATTATATTTAAGAAATCAAAATTTTAATTTATGGAAACTTTCGTAAAAGTGTGAATATCGTTCTAAAAGAGAAAAGAACGGATAATCAACACATTTCTTGTATAGGGTCCTAACCCATTTGATCCTATTAGTAAGACTAAGAAATGAGGAAAACAAGTTTTGTATGTGATTTTCTCGTTCTCATTTCAGCTTTAAAATCCGAGTTCAAGCCTTCTTCCTTTTTGAAACCATTGTTAACCCATAGGTTTAGATATGAAGCACTGATGAGGCAAGACAATCATTCACTCATATATGGGCAAAGTACAAATTGGGTTAGGTCGCTAAAACCTTAGATCGCTGTCTCCTAAAAATGTCACTAGATTGCTCAAGCCCTAGATCGTTCAGACACTAGGTTGTTCAGGCATTAGATCGTTCACAAGCAAATTGGTTCAGATAAGAAAGTGGGTCGTTGGTTCTTAGATCGATCAAGTCTTGGTTCTTCACTCACTAGATCACTTAGGCATTAGGCTATCCAAGTTCTAGACTGTTCAACCTTTAGATCGTTCAGCGGAGTGCATGTCCCAACGACCTAAGTAGGCCGTTGCCTAAGAATAAAGCTATGGTCTAGATCACCAACCATCAGTTTGTGGAAGTTAGATCGTTCAACGATCTAAGACAATGTCAAAGTGGGAGCTAGGTCATTCCCACATGTTCAAATTAGGCCATTGACTCTAAGGTCATGGGAGGCTGTTTATTAGAGTTAGGTTGTTCAAACGATTCAACAAAGCTTCAAAGCAGGTCGACATTGCTCTAGGTTGTTCCACGATCTAAACACTAGGTCGCTCAATGACCTAATGACTTGTGCATATAGTTTTTGGACCTTTCCATATCCACACCTCCATTAAAGTTCATTTGATCCTCCATTAAAGTTCATTCGAGCTTCGCTCTACAATCTCAATCGACGTGGAATCAACAAAGATCATCTAAGTACAAGATTATCAAAGATATTCTTCATCAATCTCCGTTACTCCAGAGATCTCTAAGGATTTTGTAACACCCCGTAATTCTGTAACGCTAAGATTCACAAATCAAGGCAAAATTGGAATTTAAAATCAAAGTCAAGGGAAACAGACTGCGCCATTGTGTTTGTCTCGGAATTCTACATGAAAACAAGTCCGAGTTTGCGTAAATCGGAGTTCGTATGAGGGAGATATGGCCTCCGGAAGTTTCAAAATTCAGTTTAAAATTCGAACAGACAGAAAACAAATTCAAATTTCAAAATCGGGCCGGATTGGCCAGGGCGGGAATTTTCCCGCCCAAGACACCCAGGTCGACTACATAGTCGACCTGGGGGTCGACCCCCCTGTTTTTCCAGCTTTCTGCTCTGGTTCGTTCTGATGTATTTGGTCACGTTTTCTGACCAGATTCGTCTGCCTAACACTATATAAACAGCCCTAGTCTTCTTCTCTATTCACAATTCTTTTCTACCCTTATGCTGCAAAGATTATTGGCGAACATGGCTTCTTCTCCTCCTCTTAATTAAATAATAAATAGAATAAGTAATATATAAAATAAATCAAGACGAGGAGGTGCTGCTCAAAGACTTTCAAAGAGGAGATTCAAGCTAGAATTCAAGTGAAGATTCAAACGACTTCAACGACTGTTTTTCTACGAATCTTTGCAACGCCATCTTTCTGTTCTGATCTAATCTCTGTAAGTCAGTTATTTCTAGATTTGAACGTTTCTCTTTTCGTGACATGAAATTAAAGGAATAAAAGAGTATGCCAATTCTTTCTATTGAATTAGTGCCTATTTCTATGGACCAAATTAAGAACTGTTATGATTTCGAGGACAAAGAAGACTATTACTATGAAACCATGGACCTTAGAACCATATGCCTCTTTGACTATGAACATTGCCTAAGACTATGAACATTGCCTATGACTATGGACATTGCCTATGACTGTGACTGTGACCATGAGAATTATTTCCATGACTATAGCCTATACCTTTGATTAAGAAGCAAAACTATTGTCTATGACATAAATGGGACAACTGTGATTAAGCACATATGGTTCATGACTAGGAAAGTGTTTGAATTTTGTGACTGTGAACCCGATTATCTATCCTGTCTGTTCTTTGGTTTTAGACCTTGGGAATTTACCTATTAAGTTATGTCTATCCATGTTCTTGAACCTACGCCTTTATTCTGTCTATTCTTGGCTTTAGACCTTGGGAATTTACCTATTAAGTTAGGTCTACCCATGTTCTTGAACCGACATCGTTATTCAACTCTCTTTATGCCAGTTAGTATGTCTATCTTTTGCATAGCATCTTTGGTTCATTCCCTATTTTCTACGAATCTAGAATTATCTATAATCTAGATTGAATCACGATTATACGAACGGTGGGAATACGATTTGGGCAAAATATGAAATTTACTAGAAACATAGTTATAAACTATGAAATTGGCATAAAATTGGGAACATGTATTATGGCATGTTCATAGGAATGCAAATTAGATAAATATGACATGAACTATAGATTGTGTAACCTGAATCTAGTATCGACGTGTAAATCTAGCGTTTACATGGATAGTGAACTAGAGTAATAAGTCCAGAATTAGAATGTGGAATCGGAATTGGATTAGCTAATTTGGCACAGTAAGTATATTGGTATAAATATGAAATTGGACATAATTGGGAGTAATCGGCAGGTTTAGCAAAATCATGGTTAGTGACATTTAAGTTGGTATAGTCCACATACCAAAAAGCATAAATATGATTTAGAAGGGGAAATGGGCCATAAGAATGAATGTAGACAATTTACATTAAAAGAGTAATTGGGAAATAAGTAAATTAGGATTAATTTACTTATAGAATTTGTCCTAAATGAGGAAAGGCAAATTTAGACAAATTAAAGGTTTATTAACGACATCTCTTTTAATAGTACACCAGAAAGTTCTAGGGTGACAGAGAGGATAGTGTCTAGGCTTGGGTTTGGAAAGTACAAGTTTCCTGCTCTCCCTGGCTATCCCTAACTGATCCGACGAACGGGATGGTTACTTTCAAAACTTGATTTGAAAATAAATTGAAACCCTTTGAACTTAGAAAACACGAATATGCCTAACCCGAGGTTAGATTGAGTTGCGATGTAAACCTGCCCGGAACCAACCGGCACATCCAGTATTCGCAACAATACCTGTCTAATGTGAGTGGTAGCGGCTTTAATTTACTTGGGTAAAGCTAGAACAAGAATGGTAGGGTTAAGTTAACTAAGACACTTAACCATTTCAACATGATAACTAGACTAATGGGTAGGGTTAGGTTCAGACTGACATTTAACACAGTTAAATTAGAATGGGAGGGTTAAGTCCATAGGAACACTTAACCAATTTAACACAGTTAAGCTAGGGTGGGAGGGCTAAGTCCATAGGGACACTTAACCAACTTCACATGGTAACAAGACAAGATTTGTAGGGGTTAAGTAAAGTTAATACACTTAGCCAAATTAACATGTTAACTAGACTAGAGGTTGGGGTTAAGTAAATACACTTAGCCAATCTGATATGTTAGCTGGGCTAGACCATAGGATTAAGTAAATTTGAACACTTAACCATCAGATTGTGATAAAGGGATAGGGCTAAGTCTAAAACATGAAGGGGTAATACTTAACCATTAATAACATGTTAATTAAAACAGACGGGCAAGGTTAAGTTAAAAAGGAACACTTAACCAATACAGGATGAATGGGTAGAGTTAAGTAGTAAGAAATACTTAACCACTGTAACTTGGTTTGTGGTAGGGTTGAGTCAATGTGAATTACTGATAACACATAACCAGTTTGATAGGATAAATGAAGAGGTTTAAGTTAGCTTGAATTGACTATTGACACTTAACCAATCCAAATTGACGGGAAAGGGAACTAAGTAGTAAACCTTAGTTAAGAAAACAACGATTCTGGAAACTAAGTGGTAAATCTTAGTTAGTAAAACTAAGTAGTAATTCTTAGTATAACACGGGAAGGAGCGAATGTCCGTCTGAGTAAAAAGGAGGCTCCAACGAATTGGGTTACGAAGCCCGAGGCTTCGAGGGGATGTGAGGGTACTCTTGGTATCCCTCTGTGAGGCTGCAGATGATCCTCCTGGGCTCACAAAGGTTAAGGTCTGCGTAGAAGAACCAGGGGTATGCCTTGGTTGCAATATATGGCAACCTAAAGACTAGGATGGACCAGCGTGGTTCGGCGAGAAAATGGTAGCCCTGTGATAGCAACTCGTCGTCTGCCATCCATCTTGAGTCAATCGAGATACGTGAAGCGGAAAGGCGGAGAACTCCAAAAGACCATATACTTGCTATCTAGTTATGGTTGCGGATGGCCATAGGACAGTGGGGCATAGGGGGGCCTGCGTATAGTTCTCATTTTTCAAGGTGTGCCTTTCATTAGTTGAGGGAGGGGTCAAGTGGGACCATAGCCACTGGAATAAAAACAGACCTTAGCATCTGAATCGGCAGATATCTGAAAGTTCCCGACCGAGTTCTGTATTCCTTGATTTGCCCTGTCACAGGACTCGGACCGCACATTACAGGACATGTGCATCTAGACAAGCGATAACGATTCACGATACATACGTTGGAAAGTATAGGAACATATACCACTCAAGGTAGTGTGTCCTAGACTTGGGGGCATCGTTCGACAGGTAGCATAATCCCTAGTTGAACTAGGTGGCATAAATCCTGAATCCGAGAAGCGTTCAGCAAATAGCGTAAACTCTAGTTAAATCTAGAAAGCACTTGATAGAAAACCCTAGATTTGATCTAGGTAATAAGTAATGAATGTATGCCGGAAGGCAATGGAAAATACAGGGATTGGGATCACGTTATCGTTACTAGTTGGGACACTAGATAGGCGGTGCAGAGATATAGAAACCAGTATAACAAGGAAATAGCGAAGCGGCGAAAGTATTAGAGCATATCCAGTTTATCTTAGCTTAGCATATCTTGTGTTAATCTTGTCTAATCTTGCCAACCCTATCATCATGGTGTTATCTTGTATTCAGTTAATTCATGTCGTTTTGTTGTTGTTCCATGTTCATATGCTAGAAGTTACTGAACTTACTCAGGCTTTATGTCTGACTCTTTTTTTCTTTCGTCTTCTTTTCTTCCGTTTCCCCCCAGGTAGTAAAGGAGGGAATAGTATAGCTCAGGTTAAGTTGGACTGTCACTCTTTCCCAACTTGAAGATTTGTCGAAGTTTGCTTGGATTCTCTTATCAGATGCTATGGCTGGCTCTTGCTAAAATTGGGGAATATAAATGTTGTTTTATGCTTCTTTATTTTGTAAGACAGATGATACTCTGATATTGTAAAGAAACCATTGTACAAACTAATTTATCAGTAAAGCAAAGTTTTATTTTCCGCTGTTTAATTTATGTCTGTCTTGTAATTTATCTGCATCTTTTACCCTAAATGCCCCACAGAACTTAGTGCATTCCCTTTGTGAGTGACACTAACGGATGTGGGGTGTTACACGTGGTATCAGAGCTGAAGGTTACCAGATCAAATAAAGGATTTGAAAAATTATTTTCAAAACGGTTTTTAAAGAAGCATTTTCAAGAGAAAAGATTTGTTTTAAAGACATATTCCCCAAAGCCATACGCACTATCTTCTCTTCCTCTGTTTAAATTCTTGTCTCCTTCTTTCTTGAGTCTCTGGGGCTCCTGGCTTTCTGGGAGGTAACCTCATCGAAGGGCAATGTAGTGCCCGACTTCCATCCATAGTCGCAATTGTTTCATCTACGGGCAGTTTTCTTTCGAAGCTTATAGGGTTTTCCGGACAATGGAGGCAGTTTTCGAGAGATTTGTCAACATGAATACACACAGAAGGGGATGAGGAGTTTGGCTAAAGAGCACAACCCTAGGATGAGGAATTCATGGATGTAGATTTAGCTCACGAAGGAGGAAGAAATTATAAAGCCTAAGACAAGAGGAAGTATCTTTACTAGGATATGATAGGGTATATAATTAAGGAAAGGGCAAGAACGAGGAACAAGATTTTCAGAAGGGAAAGTACATACTTTCACCACCAAGCATACCTAGAAGAAAGGTAGTAAAGTTCTATTGGAAGAGTCTAGTTTTGCTGTTCGTATTCTTTCCTTTGGTTTTAGCGCTTCGCGTTTGTTTGTATCCACTTCCATAGTTGAGTGTCTGCACCATAGTACTTGTATAGTAGAAAGATCCCACTAGAGTCTCAACTCCAATTTGTGGTCCGACCAGTTTATTTTTGGTTAGTAGGGATTTGAGAATAGCTATCGAGTTTGCTTATATCATCTCACGTAGATCGTCTAAATTCGGAGGAGATATTCCTTGGGTGCTTGTCTGATATTGGTTTAGGCCTTTGGGGCTTGTACTTGAGGAATGTCGAGTTCAACTAGGATGGTTTGCGCGAGAGATGAATAGTTGTAGCAGGCACTCTAAAAAGTACGGAGTGATCTTTTGACTTTCATAGTTATGGCGTGATGGATAAGCTAAGAGGAGAGACCTCAAGCCATCTTGGTATGTACTCTTGCTACCGTGATTAACATCTGTTTATTTTGGAAATGGAGATCGGAAACTTCACAATCGTGAAGTAAAATTTAGTTAAGATACAGTGGAGTAAAGCTCAAGAAGGCTAGATACTAGCAACATACCCTTTTCCTCAAGGGTGCATCCTTGATTTTCTTTTTGTAGGAGCTTTACGCATAATTGTTTCTCTCTTTCCAAAGTATATCCTCTAGGTCGTATCTTCGATCCTTAGGTAGAAGCCAATGGATGTAAACATGTATTTGAAACATGTTATGGTTGATGGTTGCAAGTGGTTGCTAATGGTTGCTCGTGGATGCATATGCATACGTATTAAGCACTAGATCAAGTTCAGATGCTTTCATATTGCATTTACAGATATGTATTTGTTTGTAAATTGAACTTGATATGTTATCATATGGGTGTTGCATATGGATGAATGGCTGTGCACGCATATAGTATTTACATAACTAGGGATGCTTGCATACATGATTGGACGCATGGCACTAACATAACTCGCATTAAGGAGGTCGACTGAATCAGTAGACCGCCTGATTTTGCATTAGATAAAGACATATACACACACTATGCATATAAACATGAAAGCCTTAGAAATCTTTTAAGGACAATGGATGCCTGTGAGTGAATGGTTGAGTAGATGGGTGATTGGATGGTAGGACACATTCTTCCTAACTTGAAGATTTCGGGGACAAAATCCTTTTAAGTGGGGGAGAATGTAACACCCCGTAATTCTGTAACGCTAAGATTCACAAATCAAGGCAGAATTGGAATTTAAAATCAAAGTCAAGGGAAACGGACTGCGCCATTGTGTTTGTCTCGGAATTCTGCATGAAAACGAGTCCAAGTTTGCGTAAATCGGAGTCCGTATGAGGGAGATATGGCCTCCGGAAGTTTCAGAATTTAGTTTAAAATTCGAACAGACAGAAAACAAATTCAAATTTCAAAATCGGGCCGGATTGGCCAGGGCGGGAATTTTCCCGCCCAAGACACCCAGGTCGACTGGGTAGTCGACCTGGGCTACCCAGGTCGACTGGGTAGTCGACCTGGGGCACCCAGGTCGACTACATAGTCGACCTGGGGGTCGACCCCCCTGTTTTTCCAGCTTTCTGCTCTGGTTCGTTCTGATGTATTTGGTCACGTTTTCTGACCAGGTTCGTCTGCCTAACACTATATAAACAGCTCTAGTCTTCTTCTCTATTCACAATTCTTTTCTACCCTTATGCTGCAAAGATTATTGGCGAACATGGCTTCTTCTCCTCCTCTTAATTAAATAATAAATAGAATAAGTAATATATAAAATAAATCAAGACGAGGAGGTGCTGCTCAAAGACTTTCAAAGAGGAGATTCAAGCAAGAATTCAAGTGAAGATTCAAACGACTTCAACGACTGTTTTTCTACGAATCTTTGCAACGCCATCTTTCTGTTCTGATCTAATCTCTGTAAGTCAGTTATTTCTAGATTTGAACATTTCTCTTTTCGTGACATGAAATTAAAGGAATAACAGAGTATGCCAATTCTTTCTATTGAATCAGTGCCTATTTCTATGGACCAAATTAAGAACTGTTATGATTTCGAGGACAAATAAGACTATTACTATGAAACCATGGACCTTAGAACCATATGCCTCTTTGACTATGAACATTGCCTAAGACTATGAACATTGCCTAAGACTATGAACATTGCCTATGACTATGGATATTGCCTATGACTGTGACTGTGACCATGAGAATTATTTCCATGACTATAGCCTATACCTTTGATTAGGAAGCAAAACTATTGTCTATGACATAAATGTGACAACTGTGATTAAGCACCTTTGGTTCATGACTAGGAAAGTGTTTGAATTTTGTGACTGTGAACCCGATTATCTATCCTGACTGTTCTTTGGTTTTAGACCTTGGGAATTTACCTATTAAGTTAGGTCTACCCATGTTCTTGAACCTACGCCTTTATTCTGTCTATTCTTGGTTTTAGACCTTGGGAATTTACCTATTAAGTTAGGTCTACCCATGTTCTTGAACCGACATCGTTATTCAACCCTCTTTATGCCAGTTAGTATGTCTATCTTTTGCATAGCATCTTTGGTTCATTCCCTATTTTCTACGAATCTAGAATTATCTATAATCTAGATTGAATCACGATTATACGAACGGTGGG
Organism: Allium sativum; assembly: GCA_030737875.1. Lineage (NCBI taxonomy): Eukaryota > Viridiplantae > Streptophyta > Magnoliopsida > Asparagales > Amaryllidaceae > Allium > Allium sativum. Next base: position 489,365,494 of record CM060923.1, on the reverse strand, counting down.
AATACGATTTGGGCAAAATATGAAATTTACTAGAAACATAGTTATAAACTATGAAATTGGCATAAAATTGGGAACATGTATTATGGCATGTTCATAGGAATGCAAATTAGATAAATATGACATGAACTATAGATTGTGTAACCTGAATCTAGTATCGACGTGTAAATCTAGCGTTTACATGGATAGTGAACTAGAGTAATAAGTCCAGAATTAGAATGTAGAATCGGAATTGGATTAGCTAATTTGGCACAGTAAGTATATTGGTATAAATATGAAATTGGACATAATTGGGAGTAATCGGCAGGTATAGCAAAATCATGGTTAGTGACATTTAAGTTGGTATAGTCCACATAGCAAAAAGCATAAATATGATTTAGAAGGGGAAATGGGCCATAAGAATGAATGTAGACAATTTACATTAAAAGAGTAATTGGGAAATAAGTAAATTAGGATTAATTTACTTATATAATTTGTCATAAATGAGGAAAGGCAAATTTAGACAAATTAAAGGTTTATTAACGACATCTCTTTTAATAGTACACCAGAAAGTTCTAGGGTGACAGAGAGGATAGTGTCTAGGCTTGGGTTTGGAAAATACAAGTTTCCTCCTCTCCCTGGCTATCCCTAACTGATCCGAAGAACGGGATGTTTACTTTCAAAACTTGATTTGAAAATAAATTGAAACCCTTTGAACTTAGAAAACACGAATATGCCTAACCCGAGGTTAGATTGAGTTGCGATGTAAACCTGCCCGGAACCAACCGGCACATCCAATATTCGCAACAATACCTGTCTAATGTGAGTGGTAGCGGCTTTAATTTATTTGGGTAAAGCTAGAACAAGAATGGTAGGGTTAAGTTAACTAAGACACTTAACCAGTATGATAACTAGACTAATGGGTAGGGTTAGGTTCAGACTGACATTTAACACAGTTAAATTAGAATGGGAGGGTTAAGTCCATAGGAACACTTAACCAATTTAACACAGTTAAGCTAGGGTGGGAGGGCTAAGTCCATAGGGACACTTAACCAACTTCACATGGTAACAAGACAAGATTTGTAGGGGTTAAGTAAAGTTAATACACTTAGCCAAATTAACATGTTAACTAGACTAGAGGTTGGGGTTAAGTAAATACACTTAGCCAATCTGATATGTTAGCTGGGCTAGACCGTAGGGTTAAGTAAAATTGAACACTTAACCATCAGATTGTGATAAAGGGATAGGGATAAGTCTAAAACATGAAGGGGTAATACTTAACCATTAATAACATGTTAATTAAAACAGACGGGCAAGGTTAAGTTAAAAAGGAACACTTAACCAATACGGGATGAATGGGTAGAGTTAAGTAATAAGAAATACTTAACCACTGTAACTTGGTTTGTGGTTGGGTTAAGTCAATGTGAATTACTGATAACACTTAACCAGTTTGACAGGATAAATGAAGAGGGTTAAGTTAGCTTGAATTGACTATTGACACTTGACCAATCCAAATTGACGGGAAAGGGAACTAAGTAGTAAACCTTAGTTAAGAAAACAACGATTCTGGAAACTAAGTGGTAAATCTTAGTTAGTAAAACTAAGTAGTAATTCTTAGTATAACACGGGAAGGAGCGAATGTCCGTCTGAGTAAAAAGGAGGCTCCAACGAATTGGGTTACGAAGCCCGAGGCTTCAAGGGGACGTGAGGGTACTCTTGGTATCCCTTTGTGAGGCTGCAGATGATCCTCATGGGCTCACAGAGGTTAAGGTCTGCGTAGAATAACCAGGGGTATGCCTTGGTTGCAATATATGGCAACCTAAAGACTAGGATGGACCGGCGTGATTCGGCGAGAAAATGGTAGCCCTGTGATAGCAACTCGTCGTCTACCATTCATCATGAGTCAATCGAGATACGTGAAGCTGAAAGGCGGAGAACTCCAAAAGACCATATACTTGCTATCTAGTTATGGTTGCGGATGGCCATAGGACAGTGGGGCATAGGGGGGCCTGCGTATAGTTCTCATTTTTCAAGGTGTGCCTTTCATTAGTTGAGGGAGGGGTCAAGTGGGACCATAACCACTGGAATAAAAACAGACCTTAGTATCTGCATCGGCAGATATCTAAAAGCTCCCGACCGAGTTCTGTATCCTTGATTTGCCCTGTCACAGGACTCGGACCGCACATTACAGGACATGTGCATCTAGACAAGCGATAACGATTCACGATACATACGTGGGAAAGTATAGGAACATATACAACTCAAGGTAGTGTGTCCTAGACTTGGGGGCATCGTTCGACAGGTAGCATAATCCCTAGTTGAACTAGGTGGCACAAATCCTGAATTCGAGAAGCGTTCAACAAATTGCGTAAATTCTAGTTAAATCTAGAAAGCACTTGATAGAAAACCCTAGATTTGATCTAGGTAGTAAATAATGAATGTATGCCGGAAGGCAATGGAAAATACAGGGATTGGGATCACGTTATCGTTACTAGTTGGGACACTAGATAGGCGGTGCAGAGATATAGAAACCAGTATAACAAGGAAATAGCGAAGCGGCGAAAGTATTAGAGCATATCCAGTTTATCTTAGCTTAGCATATCTTGTGTTAATCTTGTCTAATCTTGCCAACCCTATCATCATGGTGTTATCTTGTATTCAGTTAATTCATGTCGTTTTGTTGTTGTTCCATGTTCATATGCTAGAAGTTACTGAACTTACTCAGGCTTTATGTTTGACTCTGTTTTTCTTTCATCTTCTTTTCTTCCGTTTCCCCCCAGGTAGTAAAGGAGTGAATAGTATAGCTCAGGTTAAGTTGGACTGTCACTCTTTCCCAGCTTGAAGATTTGTCGAAGTTTGCTTGGATTCTCTTATCAGATGCTATGGCTGGCTCTTGCTAAAATTGGGGAATATAAATGTTGTTTTATGCTTCTATATTTTGTAAGACAGATGATGCTCTGATATTGTAAAGAAACCATTGTACAAACTAATTTATCAATAAAGCAAAGTTTTATTTTCCACTGTTTAATTTCTATCTGTCTTGTAATTTATCTGCATCTTTTACCCTAAATGCCCCACAGAACTTAGTGCATTCCCTTTGTGAGTGACACTAATGGATGTAGGGTGTTACAGATTTCCACGGCGAATTCGAGAGATCAAAGAGATTAAAGAAAAGAGAATATAAATTTTATTGTAAAAGAGGGAAATGATGTATAAAGTTGTAAAAAGCATGTACCTTGTAATCGAGAAGCTATTGAAATCCCCTGTTATAGGGGACGTAGGTTGAAACTGAGAATGAACCACTCCAGATCTTTATATCTTTATTTTTTCCGTGTTTGTGACTACCACGTTTCTAGATCTTAACTGTTTGTGAAGTGTTGAAAAACACCTTGGGTGTTAGTGATCAACTTTTGACATTAACAACCATAGATCCATTTTTACCCAAACCTAAATTCAAATTAGGGGGCTTTTGATTAGTAATTATAGAAATCAACTTTAGATAATCTACTTTATCTTCTATTGTGTCTATTTTGTAGACTAATTAATTTCAGTTTTTGCTTTAGATTGTAATCCTCATTTTCCACTTCCTAAAATCTACCAAGGCTGTAGATGATTAGTTCACGGGAATCCGCGATTTTGGCATCAATTCAAGTTCAACTCAATAAGCTAATCTTATATATCTAGTTTATAAAAGGATGCATGTGGTTTTTTTTCAAATAGCTTGAATCTACACTTGAAATGACCTCAATCTCTGGAGTTGTTTACTTCTTTTACTATGTTATTCTTTGCCTGTTGAAAACACTTGTCTTATGATCTCTTGAATCATAAAATTATAGTGGAATACATGTTTATTTGCCCGCAAAATCAATATCCCTGAAGTAAAGGTCAAATACCACATGAAAATTACCATTCACTATGATAACCAATCGACAAGCAATGAACACTACATGGAGCTTGGCCCAGAAAATGTCACTTGTAACAACCCGTAATTTTCTATTATTTAATTTTTGAATTTATTATGATTTTTGAGTATTTATGGTTATAAATAAAATTTGATGACTTAACTATGTAAATTTATTTGTAAACTCAATTAGTTTGATTAAGTAATGTATTTAGTTGTTTATAATAATAATAACTTGTAGTTATTGTAAATAAAATTACAATTGGTTTGTAATTATAAATACCGAAATTTGTAATTAATATTAAAATGTTTGGATGAAATTGATTTATTTAATTTACAAATGAAATTCAATTGATCTGGTAAATAATCAATGCTGGAATTAAATACAAATAAAATTAATTTGCAAAGTTAGTTTGAATTTATGTTGATTTGAGTAAAATTAACATGTTTTGAAATTAAATTGAAAATAAATGTTTACCTGGTAGAAAGCAGTTTAAATTGTTTAGAAATGTAATTGGAAATTTATAGAAAGTTATTAAGACTTCAAATGAATTGATTATTTTTAAATTTAATTGCTCAATTAATATTGTATATCCAATTTAATATGATCTTTGAGTTTTGGTATGATTTAATGATATATCTTTTAATTACGTTTTCATATATAAATAGTTTTTTTATTATCATTCATTGTTGTAAATGGTTGCATTGTCATGCACATTATTATTTCAAATTTCAATGAAAGAACAACAAATCTTATACTTCTATAACGACCCGAACTTCCCTGTGAAGGAAAGCACGGATTGCTTTGAGGACAAGACGAATCAGAACGCAAGCAGAAGAACATTTCATTGTTTATTACAACAACTCCATCAGAATACAAGAATATACAGAGTATGAATAAATATTACACGTTTGATAAATATCAGAGATTTAAATACTTTACTGCAGCGGAAAAATAATACAAAATCTAACTGAAAGAAATACACGGATACAGAGCTTTCCGAATATCATTTCAGCTACAAACCAAGATCCTATGAATTTAAATCTGCAAAACCCAACTACTAGCTACCCGTGCAGAAAATAAGGGCACCCAGATTTTAGGTTAAAACAATAAACTCTAAGTCAGTCATGTGACTGGTGTGAGAACTAAAACTGTTATTAATCTTTATTTTTTTAAAGTTAGGTAAAGCAAGGGACCACGCCGTATAACACGGAATGGGTTTCCTCTCAAGAATACCAGTGCATAAAACAAACAGCGCAATGCTAAATAAAGAAAAATGAAGCTATTATAAGACCCATGTCCCATCACACAATGCAACGCAAGCCGGAGGATAGGGTTTTACCTTATAATAGCCAAAGAATGCTTGATACGTTTAAAAATAGATTATTTTGATATTACTATAAGTGTATAGTGTCAAAACAATTTCAATCATAAGTATCAATCATAGACAGCTACTATGTCGCCATACTAGGTTCTATAAATAAAACCGAATTATCACGTATTGGAAATTGGATTCCATCATGAGTCGAGGCAAGGGGCAAGCTCCTCTCCGTTAGAGACACTCTAGCAAATGTCTCAGGACCACACACAGCGATCCTGGATCTTCAGGGCCGGTCCTCTCTTACTTTAGAGGATTAATTATTCCCGAACACACGTTTTCCGGTCCTATCAGACCTATATCCAAGGCGCCTCACATCCAACAACCACATAGGTAAAAAGTATATAAATGTCAGGGCTGGTAGGTCACTAACATCACCTATAGCTAGAAAGAAACGTCGTGCTCTCCCTGCAGTCACTATCCCGTTTTTGACTCATACCGAGGTGTGAGGCTCGCGAATTAATGCTATACACAAAGCTATGCCACATAGGCCGTGCTTTGATCATCAACCACAAGACTTTGATTTTCAACAGAAGCCTTGATCATTTGCCACTTAGGCATGCCACACAGGCAATTCATGCCATGCGATTGATATCCATCAATATATAACCTTTGAGCTCGTACATCTCAGAGAAGGGCGTTAAGCAAGAGAATAAATTCTCCTCCGCCAAAAAGGTATATATTTAATAGAAATCAATCACACAGAATAAAATCCAATGTCAAACACATGGTCCATTTACAAGTTCGTTCTTGGTCTGAACGAAACTAGAGGAACCTTATTCCTCACATATCCATCAATCTCCAAGTACGTCTGGACGATCACCAACTGATTCCCTCCTCTTGGGTGTACAATCCAATCAAGATCATCAGTAATCATCCAAACGATGTGAAGACCTACGGTCTTCAACCACCGTCTTCATCTTCGACTTATCGTCGAATCGGTTATTCGGAATGGGTATAAACCCGGCCTTTCCGAATAACCCACGTATATAATAAACAAGTGTTACACAAACACAACATACGCCTCATTCCAATTCAGGATATTCTTTATTTTAATATTCACATTCTTAGGGAAAGGTTCTCATTAATTTTATCAAAAATAAATTCATCTAAATTTATTCTTTAATCTTCCTTTAGATATCATTTCAAACCATGTTAAGATTTTCCAAACTAGTCGGGATTAGCGAACCACACCGAAGTAATTATTTATTTTATTTCCCAATCCCAACCTATTCATCCCATGGAGAAAAACTGATAATACTCCATATCTAACACCATGGTGTTATCGGTAAATATTAATTACCATTTCACGTTCAAATCTAGTTAAAGATTTAACTATCGCTTTGGAGCAAAACTGGTGATACTCCATTCTCGATCACTTTAATCGAATTAAAGATTCATTAAAACTCCACTTAGTTTTAATCTTCCCAAAACCAATATCTGTCTTTAACTGGGTTAAAGAACCAATGTCATCTAAAACACGGTTCACGATAAACCCAAAATCACATTCCATTGTTAATCGGGTTAAAGAACAGGCGTTATTCAAAACACCGCTCCCGATAAACCCCAAAAACCAATTTAAATTCAATTCCAATTAAATACTAATTAACTGCACAATTTCACAAAATCTTAATTAAAAGATTTATTCTTTTCTAAACTGGGTTCAAGAATAGTGTTATTTAAGGCACCATCCACGACGAACCCATAATCCCATTTGATATTAAATACAAGGCTCTGAATAGAAAATATATCGGCTTATATTCAATATCAAATTCTGAAATCAACAAATATCGTATTGGAAATAACGATATAAATATATCTTTCAAATTTCCACAACCATATCTGTATAATCACGAAATCCAACATCGAAATAATCTGAAGATAATTTCGATTCAAATCCAGTCCAATTCGTATATTGGAAATTCTGATTATTTTAAAACCACTTCAAATCCAATTTATTTATTCAAAAATATTAGATTATAATTCTAGTTCATAACTAGTTCATTTCGATAAAAATCTATTTTTATCCTTACAAATGTGGAATTTTTCATTCCAGTTCTTTCCAATTCATATATTATGATTTTACACAAATTATTAATATTTTTAATAATTTTATCAAGGCCCGTACAGTCGGTTTTCAATAACGGCCACCAAACTACATTTACAGCGACCTTTTCCAAATTTGATTTGGACATAATTCCAAATCCAACCGTTAGATTCAAATTTCTAATATTCATTGTAAAGCTCTTTTTGATACGAATCCAACGGATCCGGTTTCTGGAGAATCCGACGGTCGGATCTCCCGCAACGTCAATTCGAAGTCAATGGTCGAAATTCGCGAACTGCCGCGGCGCGATGCATTCTATTCAGGCCATTAATATATATAATATAAATATTATATATATTTTGTCGATTTCAATTCAAAACGTATTTTATAAATCGTTTTAAATTCATTTTCAGAACAATTTCAACTTCATATTCAATTTCAAATCAAAATTGAATATTTCATATCATTAATGTAGTGACCCGAAAATCCGGTCCAATTTGAGCTGACCAAATAACACAAGTCCAACCCCAAACTGCACTGGAAATCCAAGAAACTAATAGAAAGAAGATAGAGGGTGATGATAGATAAGGTAGAACTAATAGAATAGAAGAAGAACATCATCATCAGAGTAAACACGAATCTCACAGCGGAACGAATAAAATACAACATAACTTTTGAAATACAAACAGTTATATATACAATAACACTTATCAGAGTACAACACTTACAACAACAGCGGAAATAATAATAGCTATAGAATCCTGAAGCCTCCTGCTCCAAGCTCTCCAAGTGTATCTGAAAAATCCCGACTACTTGACTGCCCATACAAATTTAGGCACCCAAGAGTTTAGGGAAACAAAACAAAATAAACTCCGGGTCAGTCATGGGACTGGTATGAATAAAACTCCTAACACTTGGTTTAATAACGGATATATCATAAGACCACGCCGTGAAAACGGAACGGGTTTTCCCTTATGAAAATCCAAACACTTTGTAAAGCAATATCATTCTGATATTATAATAATGTCTAAGTACAAATAGATATCAATCTAGCAGAAACGCTTTCATCTCACGTTCTACTATATAGTATACAATCAAAACCGCAAGCACGTATTGGGTAATGGATTTCCAACTATGACAAGTTATGAAACCACCTTCCGATCAGTGTACTCTAGGAACGATACACTGGAGTTCAACAAGAACATCTTGCAACTCAGCCACACATGACCGACCACTCATTTTTGCTTGAGTGTATCGAATGTATATCACCAACGGTTGGGATCGACAACCGTTTCCCGTATATATATATATATATATATATATATATATATATATATATATATATATATATATATATATATGGGACAGCATTGATAGATTAAAGAAGAAAATGAATATTCTCTAGATAGGTGATTATACCCCCTACTTCGGTGCGACCGACTTAGCCATGCTGCCTGCCCGATTTCTGTCATTTACCGACTGATGAGGCTTGAGGTTACGCTTTATCATCACATCAGGTTCACTTCGAATGCCACATTGTTAGATCCATCTTAATCACTTATTTGACGTCTACAACCATACATTATGTGTCAGCTAAAAGAAGTTTCCTTCTCTGCTTCCACTCTTGGTACGGTTGAAGAAATCAATGTATGTGACCTTTCTGGAAATACTCTGTCATACATTCATCCATATGAGTCATCCAGGAACAGGATGAACCGAAGGACCTATTCAGTACATCCATCTTAGGCACTGTTATCTATGATTTATACAATAGCCCTTGCACTTTACTCCGTCTTCAATATACTCAATGTACTTGATTCGCAACGCTTATGCCAATACGGAGTGGTTCTTGGGATAGTAATCCAACCGCTCTCTCCATATTAACGACGTTAAAATGGTCAAAACATTGATAGTCTGTGATTTAACTATCAAAGGAAAACTCGTGTGCAAACAACGATATTATTTCCAGGTGGAAATTCTATCAATCAAATCATCATTCAACATTTATCTCTTTCGTTCATTAATTTACTTATCTCTTGTTTCCCTATATTCAAATTTTCTTATTTTCTAATTTTAGAAAATATACTTTATTATCAATGGAAAACATTTCCATTTCCTGTTTTCTATATTAGAAAACATTTCTGATTTCTTATTTGGAAAACATTTCCAAAGTTCCTTCCTTGAGTTTAAACTGATGTTTAAATAAAACATCGCTATGCGAACTCAAACTTTTACTGAATTTACTTAACCATCATTCACTATCAAACCTTACCATTCCTTAGTTAAGAAGGAAGTCAATCAAGTTGGGGTATAATTACCTCTCAGACCTTAACTGAACAACGTTATAACTTCGAAATAGTAACAGTTTATCTTTTAAACCTTTAATCACTTCTTTACGTAATTCTCGGATTCAATTTGCAAATCCACTTCTTTATTGAAAATATTGATTATAATGATAACGTTATAATCCCTGCTTTCGAAATATCTAACTTCAATTATAACCTTTATTCCTAAATTCGAATAATTAAACCTAACCCTAATTTATTAGTGTACTCTTAATTTAAAACAGGAAAGTAAATATTACTTTCCCGAATTCGATATAATTGAATTCGACGTATAATTATCTTTCGAGAAATCTCTATTTGATTAACTCTTCTTCGAATAACCTGTATTCGATTATCTCTCTTCGAATAACTTATATTCGAAGTCTCTCTCTTTCGAATAAACTATATTCGATCTCTTTCTTTCGAATACGCTATATTCGATAATCTCCTTTCGATTAAACTAATCGATAACTTCTTTCGATTAAACTATAATCGATAACCCTTTCGATTAAACTAAAATCGATAACTCCTTTCAATTAAACTATAATCGATAACTCCTTTAACTCTATTCGAATAAACTATATTCGACTAACTCTATTTAACTCTGTTTAACTCTATTCAACTCCATTCGAATAACTAATATTTGATAACTCTATTTACTCCATTAACTCTATTTAACTCCATTAACTCCATTCGAATAACTAATATTCGATAACTCTATTCGAATAACTAATATTCGATAACTCTATTCGAATAACTAATATTCGATAACTCTATTTAACTCCATTCGCTTGCCTCTAGATCGCAGCGATCACAATGGTTACGCCTGATTCCCTCAGGAAACATCCGACCGCCGTAGGCTATTTACAGCCCTGCGAATTACGCTAGCAGTCGTGATAAATGGCATCTCATTTGGATTAACTCTGATTGATAACTTCTAACTGGTTAACTCTAACTGGTAAATTCTAACTGATTAATTCTACTGTTTAACTTTAACTGGTTAACCCTACTATTTAACTCTAACTGGTTAACTCTATTGTTTAACCCTAACTGGTTAACTCTACTGTTTAACTCTAACTGGTTAACTCTATTGTTTAACCCTAACTGGTTAACTCTATTGTTTAACCCTAACTGGTTAACTCTATTGTTTAACCCTAACTGGTTAACTCTACTGTTTAACCCTATTCAACTAACTCGACTCGACTAACCCCTTTCGAATAACATATTCGATTAACTAACTTTCGAATACCATATTCGATTAACTAACTTCGAATACCATATTCGATTAACTAACTTTGAATACCATATTCGATTTACTAACTTCGAATACCATATTCGATTAACTAACTTCGAATACCATATTCGATTAACTAACTTCGAATACCATATTCGATTTCTCCTTTTTGATTAACGTTTATCCATTTAAAAAGATCCCCTTTTTAACAGCGTTTATTCATTTATAAAGATTCACTTTTTAGTAACGGTTCTTCACTTTATAAATGTTCCTTAATAAAGTTTTCCTTTTTATAACGGTTTCCTTTTTATTAACTCTATTTATTTTCTAAATATTTCGTTTTCAATTCTATTTGTAAATGGTTTTACAAATATCTTCTTTTCGATTTTTTTTGTAAAGGTTTAACAAATATTCCCTTTTCATTTCTATTTGTAAATGGTTTACAAATATTTCTCTTTCTATTTGATTCTATTTGCAAATGGTTTGCAAATATTTCCTTTTCAAATTTATTTTTAAAAATATTCTAACTCCTTAAATTTCCGGGAAAATTCGCCATAACCTCCTTTGTATCGGGAGTATCGGGAAAATCCCCAAACCCGCCACACAGGCCTTTCCATTCAAAAAGAAAATGTTTTGAAATTGTTTCCTTTCTAAATATCTCCTATTTATAAATATTCCAATTTATAAATATTCCTTATTTATAAATATTCAAATTTATAAATATCTCTTATTTATAAATATTCCATTTATAAATATTTTATTTTCAATATCACTTTGAAAATTCCCTTATCAACATTCTAGTATGTTATGTTATTCAACATATCAAATCACGATGACCAATATCGTACAAACACACACAATCGATAACAGAATATATGCCACATCATATATTACAATATATGAACAGAACAGTATTATAAATATTGAGGAGTCCAGTTGGACCCCTCCAACCTGTTTCCCTGCATCACAGACGTTAAACCATATAATTAACATCAACTTCATTTCAATATGAAATGTTCTGATAAACAACATCAATATATATATATATATATAACGGTTTATATATATATATTCTACTAATTGACTAGCAGTTCAATCAATCAACCAACACACAACAATCAACAGATGATTAACAGTTCTAAAAATACGTTATAAAAATATAACCGTTCAGAGTTGGTGAGTTTTACTCACATTTGCAGTTCATCGTTAAAGAACGATAAACTGTCGTTTGATTTGAATCAAATAGTTTAATTCGCCATAAATTCAAACTTGCTCCAATCCACTCCCAGTCAGCTTCATTGTGAAGCTCTCGTCCATACGGTCCCAATGCAACTTACGGTTCGTAAATCTGATATCGTACGAGAGAGTTATCGTATCGACAAGTTAATACATTATTATTTTTGAAATTAAAACTTTAATAAAATAAATATCGGACCTCACCCCTTTCGTACATCGACCCACCCTACGATCCCCTTGCACGTCAAACACCACCCTTCTTTTTCAAAATACAACTTGGTCCATACCAGTTCGTTTCTTGTTCAACCAGAAGAAGACAACGCAGGCTTCCCTCCTCTTTTCTTTTTCTTTTCAAACTTCTTTTTCTATGGGCCTCACCCTTCATATACTTGGCCCACTACCCTTTCCTTTATTCTCAGCCCGATTACCCGCTTCCCTTAAACCTGTTCTTCTCCAAACTGATGTCGCTCCAGGAAATCCTCCACTATTTTCCCAATTCTAAGCGCCTCTCCCTCCCTGGATAATTCACGAACTCCAAAACAAAGACTACCATCGGCCTCCCCTACTCGAGATCCTCCACCTCATGTTCATCACGTCCAACTCGCATCATCCGTCTCGACCCACGTTCCCTGTTCTCCACTGTGCTACCTCAGCCGTACTGACGTTGGCACCATGAAATGGCCGAACTAAATTACCATCGATCCTCCTCAAACCCTACCAAAACACTCGCCTCCAACCCCTAATCTCAACGAATACCTTGTAATGGCCCATCGGTTACCACCAAATCAAAGAACCCGAACCCTATGTAATGATGAATAGAAACCAGCGAAAAATAAGGGCATCGAACTGCCAAAAACCAAGACCAGGTGGAAGATAAACTTACAACGAATTCAAAGAAAGTTGTTTTGAGATTTTTAGTTTTTTCTTGCATTTATTTTTGATTTCTTTGAGATTGAACTTTTACTAGAGGTAGAAAAATATTGTGGCGGCTCACATTTGGTTAACTGTGAAATGAAAATTAGGTTTAGGAAGTTTAGAGGTGTATTTATAGTGTAAAAAAAATATCTAGATATTTTCTTTAGGATATTTCCATTTTTTATATTCATTTATTTTTGTTTTCTGCACTCTAAAAATCCGTGTGATCACACATAACACTCAAAAATTACCAAACTAGACAGGCAACTATAGTTCGACATTACGGTCCCAATGAAACTGGTTTCGTCGAATTCTGACTCCGTATGCTCACACAGCGTATTTTTAACCGTCGAAATACTGACTGTTTCTCACTATAAAAATCCGTACGGTCACACAGTGACTCTAAAAATCACGAAACTTGGAATCTAACAAAAATTTGATGTTGCGGATCCAACAAAATTAGTTTCGTCGAATTCCGACTTTGTTTGCAAAAGTGGCTATTTTTAAAGCTCTAAATAGCCCATTTAAATATATAAATATATTTAAATAAATTAAATTAAATATCAATAATTTAATATCATCGTATATATTCACATAGAATATACCACAGCTCCTAAATATTCATATATGGATTTATAGCTCGATTTCCAAATCCATATTATATCGGTATTCAATTTATATTGAAATTCCTTTTATAAATCGTTATAAATTATAAAGGAATTCCATAGCGACTTTTCTAAAATTTGATTTGGACATAAATCAAAATCTACACGACGAAATCCTGATTTTTCTGTTCCATTAGAAAACTATTATCAAATCGGTCCTGACGGTTCTTGTTTCACAGAAATCCGACTTAAAACGGACCCTGTATATTCAGTTGAAGTTCAAATCGCCAAATAGCGAACTGCAGTGCCATTTCGAGCTCGTTTATAAATATATTATAAACTATATGTTCAACTGTCGTTGATTCAATATATTCGTTAATATAATTCAACTCCAAACTGAATTATAGTTTATATACAATCCAATTCACATTGTATTGTGAATTCTACTATTTTCGACTATTTTGACATTATAATATATTATTATATTATAATTATTAATTAAATATTCAATATTATTAAATTCCAGTTATCGATATCGCCAAAACGATATTTAAATAATTAAATAAATTAATTATTCAACGGTCAAAAATGCGGGTCATTACAATCTTTCCCCCTTAAAATAATTTCGTCCTCAAAATTGCTAAGCTAGTGGACGACCCTATCTACTGGGTAAAAATATATCCGTTTACCTCTTATCTCCGGTTTCAATTGAACCAATTAATATTGACTAAAATATTAATTCATTCCGACTAGCTAAATTTTCAAAAATTCTGAAAATTTTCTAATACCTTAACTTTTCGAAAAATTTCGCCAGCACTTCCTTTGTACTGGTCAATAAATCAAACTCCAACTCGCCTCTCTGGGCCATCTCTAACCCAAAAGAAAATCAAACAGCCAAGCGGCTTGCCAATTCGGCTCATCAAAATCTCAAACCCATATATAATATAAACTGGTACCTTTTTGTCGAGCATATACTAGTGTTATCTCAATCAAATTCCAATCAGTTCATATCCTCAATCCAAATCGAATTTTATTCGAACCCCAATATCAAATTCCAAATTATTGACTTATCAATTTGGTTCCATTCTAGATTATCTCTAATCCAATTCAATTTTATTTAACTTAGTTCATGTTAAATTTCAATTTATTTTTACTATCTCATTTTATTTAACTTCATTAGTTAAATTTTAATTCCAGAACTTAAATTCCTGAGTTTCTTTCAAATCAATTTGAAATTATAATACCAATTAAAAACCTTTGAATTTCTAAACAACTTATTTCTCAAAACAATTCAAAAACAAAACCTTTGGTAGTAATCCCTCACTTAGAACTCGAAAATGAACACTGATGATGTAGCGATTCATCATCAGAATCTATTTTCTAGCTATCGAAGTGAGTTCAATACTATATCACCTTCAGTTTGAAAAACGTTTTCAAAATCTCCTAGGAACTTAAAATTTCCTTATTTTAATTCCAAATCTGGTTTAAAATTCAGATTTAATTCATCTTATTTCATATACTTTATTTATATGAATTCTGATCAGTTATTTACATAACCATTTCACTTCTTTATAATCTTACTTGATTATAATTACAACCAACACAACTTATATACCGTATCAAAATATATTCGGGTAAAATTATTTCTTTTACCCTCCTTTCAAAACATACCATGTCGTTTCATCGTATTCAAGTGTTTATAAAACTCCTACCGATACAGTGGATCAAACTGATCGTCCAGAATCCATAAGCCACTCAACCAATGAGTCTCCACAATATAAATCACTTTATATTAACTAACAAATACGCACTCGTATATATACACTCAAATTCAGTCTAGGATATTACTAATCCCATCTCTACTGAATCACGCCACAGAGCCAAGGTAAATCACTTAACCTTAAGCTCTGATACCAACAGTAGTGACCCGAAAATCCGGTCCAATTTGAGCTGACCAAATAACACAAGTCCAACCCCAAACTGCACTGGAAATCCAAGAAACTAATAGAAAGAAGATAGAGGGTGAGGATAGATAAGGTAGAACTAATAGAATAGAAGAAGAAGAACATCATCATCAGAGTAAACACGAATCTCACAGCGAAACGAATAAAATATAACATAACTTTTGAAATACAAACAGTTATATATACAATAACACTTATCAGAGTACAACACTTACAACAACAGCGGAAATAATAATAGCTATAGAATCCTGAAGCCTCCTGCTCCAAGCTCTCCAAGTGTATCTGAAAAATCCCGACTACTTGACTGCCCATACAAATTTAGGCACCCAAGAGTTTAGGGAAACAAAACAAAATAAACTCCGGGTCAGTCATGGGACTGGTGTGAATAAAACTCCTAACACTTGGTTTAATAACGGATATATCATAAGACCACGCCGTGAAAACGGAACGGGTTTTCCCTTATGAAAATCCAAACACTTTGTAAAGTAATATCATTCTGATATTATAATAATGTCTTAGTACAAATAGATATCAATCTAGCAGAAACGCTTTCATCTCACGTTTTACTATATAGTATGCAATCAAAACCGCAAGCACGTATTGGGTAATGGATTTCCAACTATGACAAGGTATGGAACCACCTTCCGATCAGTGTACTCTAGGAACAATACACTGGAGTTCAACAAGAACATCTTGCAACTCAGCCACACATGACCGACCACTCATTTTTGCTTGAGTGTATCAAATGTATATCACCAACGGTTGGGATCAACAACCGTTTCCCGTATATATATATGGGACAACATTGATAGATTAAAGAAGAAAATGAATATTCTCTAGATAGGTGATTATACACCCTATTCGGTGCGACCGACTTAGCCATGCTGCCTGCCCGATTTCTGTCATTTACCGACTGATGAGGCTTGAGGTTACGCTTTATCATCACATCAGGTTCACTTCGAATGCCACATTGTTAGATCCATCTTAATCACGTATTTGACGTCTACAACCATACATTATGTGTCAGCTAAAAGAAGTTTCCTTCTCCGCTTCCACTCTTGGTATAGTTGAAGAAATCAATGTACGTGACCTTTCTGGAAATACTCTGTCATACATTCATCCATACGAGTCATCCAGGAACAGGATGAACCGAAGGCACTATTCAGTACATCCATCTTAGGCACTGTTATCTAAGATTTATACAATAGCCCTTGCACTTTACTCGGTCTTCAATATACTCAACGTACTTGATTCACAACGCTTATGCCAATACGGAGTGGTTCTTTGGTTAGTAATCCAACCGGTCTCTCCATATTAACAATGTTAAAATGGTCAAAACATTGATAGTCTGTGATTTAACTATCAAAGGAAAACTCGTGTGCAAACAACGATATTATTTCCAGGTGGAAATTCTATCAATCAAATCATCATTCAACATTTATCTCTTTCGTTCATTAATTTACTTATCTCTTGTTTCCCTATATTCAAATTTTCTTATTTTCTAATTTTAGAAAATATACTTTATTATCAATGGAAAACATTTCCATTTCCTGTTTTCTATATTAGAAAACATTTCTGATTTCTTATTTGGAAAACATTTCCAAAGTTCCTTCCTTGAGTTTAAACTGATGTTTAAATAAAACATCGCTATGCGAACTCAAACTTTTACTGAATTTACTTAACCATCATTCACTATCAAACCTTACCATTCCTTAGTTAAGAAGGAAGTCAATCAAGTTGGGGTATAATTACCTCTCAGACCTTAACTGAACAACGTTATAACTTCGAAATAGTAACAGTTTATCTTTTAAACCTTTAATCACTTCTTTACGTAATTCTCGGATTCAATTTGCAAATCCACTTCTTTATTGAAAATATTGATTATAATGATAACGTTATAATCCCTGCTTTCGAAATATCTAACTTCAATTATAACCTTTATTCCTAAATTCGAATAATTAAACCTAACCCTAATTTATTAGTGTACTCTTAATTTAAAACCGAAAAGTAAATATTACTTTCCCGAATACGATATAATTGAATTTGATGTATAATTCTCTTTTGAGAAATCTCTATTTGATTAACTCTTCTTCGAATAACCTATATTCGATTATCTCTCTTCGAATAACTTATATTCGAAGACTCTCTCTTTCGAATAAACTATATTCGATCTCTTTCTTTCGAGTACGCTATATTCGATAATCTCCTTTCGATTAAACTAATCGATAACTTCTTTCGATTATACTATAATCGATAACCCTTTCGATTAAACTAAAATCGATAACTCCTTTCGATTAAACTATAATCGATAACTCCTTTAACTCTATTCGAATAAACTATATTCGACTAACTCTATTTAACTCTGTTTAACTCTATTCAACTCCATTCGAATAACTAATATTCGATAACTCTATTTACTCCATTAACTCTATTTAACTCCATTAACTCTATTTGAATAACTAATATTCGATAACTCTATTCGAATAACTAATATTTGATAACTCTATTTAACTCCATTCACTTGACTCTAGATCGCAGCGATCACAATGGTTACGCCTGATTCCCTCAGGAAACATCCGACCGCCATAGGCTATTTACAGCCCTGCGAATTACGCTAGCAGTCGTGCTAAATGGCATCTCATTTGGATTAACTCTGATTGATAAATTCTAACTGGTTAACTCTAACTGGTAAATTCTAACTGATTAATTCTACTGTTTAACTTTAACTGGTTAACCCTACTATTTAACTCTAACTGGTTAACTCTATTGTTTAACCCTAACTGGTTAACTCTACTGTTTAACTCTAACTGGTTAACTCTATTGTTTAACCCTAACTGGTTAACTCTATTGTTTAACCCTAATTGGTTAACTCTATTGTTTAACCCTAACCGGTTAACTCTATTGTTTAACCCTAACTGGTTAACTCTACTGTTTAACCCTATTCAACTAACTCAACTAACCCCTTTCGAATAACATATTCGATTAACTAACTTTCGAATACCATATTCGATTAACTAACTTTCGAATACCATATTCGATTAACTAACTTCGTATACCATATTCGATTTACTAACTTCGAATACCATATTCGATTAACTAACTTCGAATACCATATTCGATTAACTAGCTTCGAATACCATATTCGATTAACTAACTTCGAATACCATATTCGATTAACTTACTTCGAATACCATATTCGATTTCTCCTTTTTGATTAACGTCTATCCATTTAAAAAGATCCCCTTTTTAACAGCGTTTATTCATTTATAAAGATCCACTTTTTAGTAACGGTTCTTCACTTTATAAATGTTACTTTAATAACGTTTTCCTTTTTATAACGGTTTCCTTTTTATTAACTCTATTTATTTTCTAAATATTTCCTTTTCAATTCTATTTGTAAATGGTTTTACAAATATCTTCTTTTTGATTTCTTTTGTAAAGGTTTTACAAATATTCCCTTTCCATTTCTATTTGTAAATGGTTTACAAATATTTCTCTTTCTATTTGATTCTATTTGCAAATGGTTTGCAAATATTTCCTTTTCAAATTTATTCTTAAAAATATTCTAACTCCTTAAATTCCTGGGAAAATTCGCCATAACCTCCTTTGTATCGGGAGTATCGGGAAAATCCCCAAACCCGCCACACAGGCCTTTCCATTCAAAAAAAATGTTTTGAAATTATTTCCTTTCTAAATATCTCCTATTTATAAATATTCCAATTTATAAATATTCCTTATTTATAAATATTCAAATTTATAAATATCTCTTATTTATAAATATTCCATTTATAAATATTTTATTTTCAATATCACTTTGAAAATTCCCTTATCAACATTCCGGTATGTTATGGTATTCAACATATCAAATCACGATGACCAATATCGTACAAACACACACAATCGATAACAGAATATATGCCACATCATATATTACAATATATGAACAGAACAATATTATAAATATTGAGGAGTCCAGTTGGACCCCTCCAACCTGTTTCCCTGCATCACAGACGTTAAACCATATAATTAACATCAACTTCATTTCAATATAAAATGTTCTAATAAACAACATCAATATATATATATATATAACGGTTTATATATATATGTATATATATATTCTACTAACTGACTAGCAGTTCAATCAATCAACCAACACACAGCAATCAACAGATGATTAACAGTTCTAAAAATACGTTATAAAAATATAACTGTTCAGAGTTGGTGAGTTTTACTCACATTTGCAGTTCATCGTTAAAGAATGATAAACTATCGTTTGATTTGAATCAAATAGTTTAATTCGCCATAAATTCAAACTAGCTCCAATCCACTCCCAGTCAGCTTCATTGTGAAGCTCTTGTCCATACGGTCCCAATGCAACTTACGTTTCGTAAATCTGATATCGTACGAGAGAGTTATCGCATCGACAAGTTAATACATTATTATTTTTGAAATTAAAACTTTAATAAAATAAATATCGAGCCTCACCCCTTTCGTACATCGGCCCACCCTACGATCCCCTTGCACGTCAAACACCACCCTTCTTTTTCAAAATACAACTTGGTCCATACCAGTTCGTTCTTGTTCAACCAGAAGAAGACAACGCAGGCTTCCCTCCTCTTTTCTTTTTCTTTTCAAACTTCTTTTTCTATGGGCCTCACCCTTCATATACTTGGCCCACTACCCTTTCCTTTATTCTCAGCCCGATTACCCGCTTCCCTTAAACCCGTTCTTCTCCAAACTGATGTCGCTCCAGGAAATCCTCCACTATTTTCCCAATTCTAAGCGCCTCTCCCTCCCTGGATAATTCACGAACTCGAAAACAAAGACCACCGTCGGCCTCCTCTACTCGAGATCCTCCACCTCATGTTCATCACGTCCAACTCGCATCATCTGTCTTGACCCACGTTCCCTGTTCTCCACTGTGCTACCTCAGTCGTACTGACGTTGGCACCATGAAATGGCCGAACTAAATTACCACCGATCCTCCTCAAACCCTACCAAAACACTCGCCTCCAACCCCTAATCTCAACGAATACCTTGAAATGGCACATCGATTACCACCAAATCAAAGATCCCGAACCCTATGTAACGCTGAGTAGAAACCAGCGAAAAATAAGGGCATCGAACTGCCAAAAACCAAGACCAGGTGGAAGATAAACTCACAACGAATTCAAAGAAAGTTGTTTTGAGATTTTTAGACTTTTCTTGCATTTGTTTTTGATTTCTTTGAGATTGAACTTTTACTGGAGGAAGAAAAATATTGTGGAGGCTCACATTTGGTTAACTGTGAAATGAAAATTAGGTTTAGGAAGTTTAGAGGTGTATTTATAGTGTAAGAAAAATATCTAGATATTTTCTTTAGGATATTTCCATTTTTTTATATTCATTTATTTTTGTTTTCTGCACTCTAAAAATCCGTGTGATCACACACAACACTCAAAAATCACCAAACTAGACAAGCAACTATAGTTCGACATTACGGTCCCAACGAAACTGGTTTCGTCGAATTCCGACTCCGTATGCTCACACAGCGTATTTTTAACCGTCGAAATACTGACTGTTTCTCACTCTAAAAATCCGTACGGTCACACAGTGACTCTAAAAATCACGAAACTTGGAATCTAACAAAAATTTGATGTTGCGGATCTAACAAAATTAGTTTCGTCGAATTCTGACTTTGGTTGCAAAAGTGGCCATTTTTAAAGCTCTAAATAGCCCATTTAAATATATAAATATATTTAAATAAATTAAATTAAATATTAATAATTTAATATCATCGTATATATTCACATAGAATATACCACAGCTCCTAAATATTCATATATGGATTTATAGCTCGATATTCCAAATCCATATTATATCGGTATTCAATTTATATTGAAATTCCTTTTATAAATCATTATAAATTATAAAGGAATTCCATAGGGACTTTTCTAAAATTTGATTTGGACATAAATCAAAATCTACACGACGAAATCCTGAATTTTCTGTTCCATTAGAAAACTATTATCAAATCGGTCCTGACGGTTCTTGTTTCACAGAAATCCGACATAAAGCGGACCCTGTATATTCAGTTGAAGTTCAAATTGCCAAATAGCAAACTGCAGCGCCATTTCGAGCTCATTTATAAATATATTATAAACTATACGTTCAACTGTCGTCGATTCAATATATTCGTTAATATAATTCAACTCCAAACTGAATTATAGTTTATATACAATCCAATTCACATCGTATTGTGAATTCTACTATTTCCGACTATTTCGACATTATAATATATTATTATATTATAATTATTAATTAAATATTCAATATTATTAAATTCTAGTTATCGATATCGCCAAAACGATATTTAAATAATTAAATAAATTAATTATTCAACGGTCAGAAATGCGGGTCATTACAATTAATATATAAATGATAATATTTTCAAAACGTTATATTTTGAAATCACTTCCTTCTCTTTATTCATTATAAAAACGAATATAATTGATATAAATATCGTTCGCAACGAAATGGCGCATATCTAATCAACACGGCTTTATATATTTCAATAACTTCGTTTTTCTATTCAAAAAATGAATATTTTCTTCAACACATGAATATATTTTTTATTCAACACATGAATATTTATTAATTCTTACTTACAATAAAAATGTTGATTTTATTATATAAATATTTTATTCAACACATGAATAGTTTCAACACATGAATATTCTCAACACATGAGTATTGCCAACACATGACTATTTTGTTTATTCAACACATGAATATAATTTATTTTCTAAATTGGAATGAGACCCACTCAATTACCATATAATGTTAATTATATGAATTCCATACAACACGTGTAGATAATAACGACGATAAATAATCAACTATCATCCAAAGTGCACCACACAACTGCATAAGCATTAAACATAAATAATTAACGCTTACACAGTCTGTCAACCTATCGATTGACATACAACTAAACAATTGGGATTAGTGTACGCCAAATATCATTCCAACACCCGTGTGGGGTTTCAAATCAACAAACTCCGAATATTATTTGTGCAGTTGGGCGACGTGTAAAATTTATCGTCCCAATCAATATCCTTCAAATGGGTGTACATAAACAAATCGTTTGATTTGTAAATGAATATTTATTTATTCACATTCATGTTAAAAAATTATATTTTTAACGATAAATAATTTATTTCAACACATGAGTATATTTCCATTCATTCCACATCACAATCAATTTTCACAACACACAAAATCAAACAAGTCGTCCATGGTCTGTGGACGACGGGTGTCAGGTGCTGCTAAGCACCGTCTGCATCCTAGTATATAATTTTAACTCGAAACTAAGAATTAAAGTGAGAAGTTCTCACCGATTAGCTAAACCAAACACCACGACTCTTCATATGTAGGAAATCTTCACCTCGCTTCCAACGAGATCTGTTCAACACCGCTTGTGTAAAAAATTATATTTTTAACAACGCTACTTCCTATATAAAAATCGAATTTTTATCGCTACTTTATATATATATATATATAAATTGAATTCTTATCGCTACTTTATATATATAAAAATCGAATTTTTATCGCAACTTTATATATATAAATCAAATTTTTATATCGATGTTCATATAATAAAAATCATATTTTTCCCTCGCTATTCTCTATATAAAAATCACATTTTTATATATAAAGATCGCATTTTTATATCTCTACTACATATGTGAAAATCACTCCTTTACACCGCTACTTCCATGATAAAAATTATATTTTTATCTTTCTAGTAATATAATAAAAATTATATTTTTATATTCGTTACTTCATTATAAAAGTCCTATCTTTTCAAATAAACAAAATCAAATCTTTATATTTCACTTCATATAAAGAAAGATCACATTTTTTTAAAAATCACTTTCATATACAGATTCAACCTTTTATAAATTAAAAGTCTAATCTTTTCTTGTTTAGAAATCCAACCTTTGCTTAATTAAAAGGACAATCTTTATATAATTAAAAATCTAAACTTTTCTCTTGCCATTTACCTATACAAAAATCATATTTTTATTTACATAAAAATGATAACTTTACTTAAAAATGATATTTTTATTTACATAAAAATGATTACATTACATAAAAATGACATTTTTATTTTCATACAAATGATTACATTATAGAATTAAAGAAAATAAAATAAAAATGTAATTAAAAACTCACATCGTTCGAGGAAGGGGGAGGGGATTGTTTGCTGTGGCGTCGGTCAGTGGGAGGCGGTGGTGCGGAAGTCGACTAGGGGGGGTGAGCAGAAGGGTGGCGATAGTTTTAAATCGGGTTTTAGGGGTTTAGGGCTTGCGGAAATAGAAGAAGAGAGGGGCGGAGGGGCACGGGTAGGGGTGCGGTGGCCCACCTAGGAGGCGGCGAGGTGGCCAGCCCCTGGCGGCGGCGGCGCTGATCGAATCGGGGGGGGGGGGGGGAGGGAGGGTGGGGGGCAATTTATTTTGTTTTTTTTCGATCTGAAAGAAAATAGAAGAGAGAGAGAGTGAGGTTGAGAGAGTACATAAATATATTTATTTATTTTATTACTTTTATAATCCATAAAGTTACTTTTTATTTCGACCTCGAAATCAAGCCCACCGACTGTCGTCCACAGCTAATTACCCCCATTCCGAACACAATGGGATATATATCGTAAGCTGTTTCGATCAGTTTCTATCAAAATCAAATTATAAATCTATGTATTGAATTTGAACGCACATTTCAATTTACTAGGGCCACATACGAACTCTAAAAATTCCAGAAAAATTATTTCTAACTTCGTATTGACGATACAGTCCTAACAAAACTAATTTTATCGAATTCTGAGACCGTTTAAAAAATGACCATTTTCCAGTCGATAAAAATCAACTAAAACCGGTCAAATGCGTTTTCCTTTGCCACGCTCACATATTGATTCGAAAAATTATGAATTTTGGAATCTAGCAATAACTTGACATCACGGATCCAACAAAAGCGGTTTCGTAAAAAACCGAGGTCGTTTGCAAAATTTCCATTTTTAAGGGCCAGAATTCCATAGCGACTATTCTGAATTTTAAATTGGACATATCTTTTTATTCCCGCTATGAAATTATGATTTTTCGGATTCGTTGGAAAGATATTTTCAAATAGATTTAAATATTTTTGGTTTCGCTAAAATGCGGTTTATTTTAAATCCTGTACATTCATTTGAACTTTGAAATCGAATTTTCGAACTACCGCGCCATTTTCAATTCCTTTTATAATTAAAAATAAATATTTATGTTCTAACGTCGATTCAAATAATTATATACGTTCTAATTCTATTCAAAATAAATTTCTCGTCATTATTATTTAAAATAATTCATTTTAAATATTCAAAATTCGTTAAAATTGCCAAAATATAAATTTTGAATTGGCTCTAATTTTCCGGGTTGTTACAATCTCCCCCACTTAAAACTTTTCTTCCCCGAAAAGGAACGAAGCTGAAAGTTGTTTAACTAATCAACTCAACTTCCATTATTTTCTTTACGGCTTAAGTTCTTCAACTTTTCAGTTTCTAAGAACTTTTCAAAATTTTCAAAAATTTGGCTAACACCCTAAATTTCGCCATAACTTCCCCTGCATCGGGAGCTTCGGCATATTTCGAATAACCTCCCATGGCCCTCACCAATCCAAAAAGAAAAAGAAACAGCCAAGCAGCTATCCAATCGGCTCATAAAATCATCCAAAACCCAAGAAATTTGTAAACATGTACCTATTTGTCGGGCAAACAATTTTATTCTTCTGCTCTACCCTGCTTGCTATGACCTGTTCAATGTATATACATGTATATGAATGCAATTATAATCTTTTTTCAATACAGTTCAATATTTGGTTCCATTAGGCTAAATGGTTAAAAATATCAAACTAATAGTCAAACAACACAACCATCAATCAATTAGTTGATTAGCTTTTCAAATTCATAACTTTGATACATATACAAAAAATCATGTTTTTGTTGCCAAATCACAACAATAGCCCTATCTATTTTTGGTTCTCACACCAGTCTAATGGAAATATATAGATATCTCACTTTCGAAGCTCGAACATAAACGTTGATGATGTTTCGAACCACCATCAGAACATCTCCGGGCTACTAGAGTGTGATTCTATATCTATCAAGTATATTAAAACATCGAATATACGTTCATGACGCGTATATGCAAAATATTTATATACTCGATTGTCCAAATTCAATACAAATAAAATATTCACATACGTATACTTGAATTTAACTTTCAAAACAAAATTTGTTTTCTATTTTATTTTAAAAATAACACTCTTCACACTCGTTCTAGGATACTACTGACCTCATCTCTAAAGAGTCATTCTTATTGGATATTACTAATCCAATCTCTGATGAATTCTTTTGTTCGGTTCTAATGTGTCTTGTTCTCGAGCTCTGTAAACCAAAACTCTGATACCACTTTATAACGACCCGAACTTCCCCGTGAAGGAAAGCACAGATTGCGTTGAGCACAAGACGAATCAGAACGCAAACAGAAGAAAATTACATTGTTTATTACAACAATTCCATCAGAATACAAGAATATACATAGTATGAATAAATATTACACATTTGATAAATATCATTGATTTAAATACATTACTACAGCAGAAAAATAATACAAAACCTAACTGAGAGAAATACACGG
Organism: Allium sativum; assembly: GCA_030737875.1. Lineage (NCBI taxonomy): Eukaryota > Viridiplantae > Streptophyta > Magnoliopsida > Asparagales > Amaryllidaceae > Allium > Allium sativum. The sequence continues at coordinate 489,339,201 of CM060923.1, read as the reverse complement.
ATACAGAGCTTTCCGAATATCACTTCGGCTACAAACCAAGATCCTGTGAATATAAATCTGCAAAACCCAACTACTAGTTGCCCGTGCGGAAAATAAGGGCACCCAGAGTTTAGGTTAAAACAATAAACTGTAGGTCAATCATGTGACTGGTGTGAGAACTAAAACAGTTACTAATCTTTATTTTTTAAAGTTAGGTAAATCAAGGGACCACGCCGTATAACACGGAACGGGTTTCCTCCCAAGAATACCAGTGCATAAAACAAACAGCGCAATGCTAAATAAAGAAAAATGAAGCTATTATAAGACCCAGATCCCATCACACAATGCAACACAAGCCAGAGGATAGGGTTTTACCTTATAATAGCCAAAGAATGCTTGATACGTTTAAAAACAGATTATTTTGATATTACTACAAGTGTATAGTGTCAAAACAATTTCAATCATAAGTATCAATCATAGACGACTACTATGTCACCATACTACGTTCGACAAATAAAACCGAATTATCACGTATTGGAAATTGGATTCCATCATGAGTCGAGGCAAGGGGCAAGCTCCTCTCTGTTCGAGACACTCTAGCAAATGTCTCAGGACCACACAAAGCGATCCTGGATATTCAGGGCTGGTCCTCTCTTACTTTTGAGGATTAATTATTCCTGAACACATGTTTCCCGGTCCTATCAGATCTATATCCGAGGCGCCTCACATCCAACAACCACACAGGTAAAAAGTATATAAATGTCAGGGTTGGTAGGTCACTGACATCACCCATAGCTAGAAAGAAACGCCGTGCTCTCCTTGCAGTCACTATCCCATTTTTGACTCTTACCGAGGTATGAGGCTCGCGAATTAATGCTATACACAAAGCTATGCCACACAGGCCATGCTTTGATCATCAACCACATGATTTTGCTTTTCAACAGAAGCCTTGATCATTTTCCACTTAGGCATGCCATATAGGCAATTCATGCTGTAACGACCCAGATTTTTCATCGATTAATTTTAAATATTTAGTATGGTTTTAAATATTGAATTTATAATATAAATGGTATTTTTTGGGTTATCGATTAAATAATCGATATACGATTCGTTTTGATAATCATCGTAATACGAGAATTTAAAATAATTCAATTCGAAATTTATAACTAAGCCAGAAGGATTAAAATGATGTAGAGAAGTAGTATTTGAATATGAACGATAATAATAAATAATTTATTATCAGCGGTTTTCGAATTAAATTTTTTATTATATTAATTTAATATTTCTATTTTAAATATACGTTCAAATTAAATTGTATAATCCATTTCGTTGAATTCAAAATAGCGTTATAACATTATAACAACGGTCGGTACGCTAAAATAGCGGTTCACGATTTTTAATTTTGAACCCCGAGATATTTGATTGTGGATAGGATAGAAATAAAATCGATATCTGTTTAAAAAGTATAAAAGATCTCTTTATATCGAATCGAAATCAAATCATATTGATTATAAAATCAAATAGAATCTTTCAGCCGACCTAAGGCGGACCTATCTTTAAAAATCACACAGCTATTTTCTTCTCGAGCACAAGCTTCTGTCCCCTTACTTCAGCATGAAGGAAAACATCAAATTAATGGCCTGTGTACTCTTTGTTCCCTCTCACACTTATATAAACCATCGCACACCTCTGAACTTCATCCAAAAAATTCAGTAATCGAAAATGGCTGTTCCTTTTGGGATTCCCTCTCCTTTGCTTTCTTTCTTCAAATCGCGACTCCATCTCCCTTCAGTTCTGAAGAATCGAACATCAACTTCAATGTTCAAAATAAAAATGGCATTCCTTGAATAACCTCTAATCAAAACCGAACCCTCCTTTTAATTCTCTCCATTTCCGTTTACACCAAACACAAGCCACCTGCTTCAAAATCAAATCCAAAATCGAGTTCACTCCTTAAAACTTTGGAGATCAAATTAAAGAACGTGACTTACGATCAATTACTGGGAGGGTCGATTTTGGGATGGCAAACTAAGGGCTCGAGCTGGCAATTGATAAAGGCGGCGTAAAGAGGATAATTTTGGAGGCCGACACTGGTGCCAACGCAACTGAGTAGGGTTCGAACTAGGGTCGATCAGGGATGTCAATGGTGCGATGTGGAGGTTGGAACTGGGGAATGGAGTTCGATCTCTTTGTAAGGGTTAAATGGGTAGTGCAATGGCTAATATTGAGCGATGGACCGAGATTTTGGGGGGGTTGCGACTGTAGCAGATTTCGATGGGGTAAATTGTGCGATGGTACCTAGTAGTTGCAGGTTGCGATGGAGGAGATGAAGGAGTTTTAAGGGTTGGTTGCAGAGTTGGATACTGGAGACGGTGAACATTGGGGTAATTTAGAGGAGTTCGATACTGTATTTTAAGGAAGACAGTAACGTGAAAATAAGGAGCCAATGTTGGTACTGGGGTTGGTGTACGCAGTAGGGAAATGATGTTTGGGTTAGTTACTGAAACAAGCAGCAAAGGTTGAGGTGTTAAAGAGAATTTGTAGGTTGTTGGCAAGGCATTCGATGGAATGCCGAAGTGGACTGATAGCAAGTTTGGTGCTGATTTCAACTTTGGAGCTGCTAAAGATTTGTTCGTTGTTGATCGATTAGATTTCAAGGCAATCAAGGTATATGTTTTAATTAAATAAATAAAAAAAATACATAGATTAATTAATTAATTTGTTTAGTTAAATATAAATTAGTAATCGTTAAATTAAATTTGATTATCATAGGTGAGATGAATTCAGTTGAGATAGTTCGAATAGATGCATAGCTGTGAAATATGGAAATAAACAGGATATTCAACAACTGCAAATTCCGGTGAGTAAATCTCACTCACCTTTAGAATTATTTTTATTTCATTGAAAATAATTGTGTGTTGCTTGTGTGAATGTTTTCTGGTTATCTTATATATGTTAGTTATTTAGGCTATATATATATATATATATATATATATATATATATATTGGGTTGATTGATTGGTTGGATTCCCGCAGTCTCATTAGCGGATGCCCGCAGTTTCATAGCGGATGATTACCCTATACGCCCGACGCTATGATTAGTGGATGACCTTCTATACCGCGATATTCTGCCACGAAGCAGAATGGGTATTATTTATGTGCTAACATCTGTGGATGCAGGGAAACAGGTTGGAGGGATCCAACAGGATTCCTCAAAAATATATTATCTATTGGCTGTTTGTATGATTTCATATATATTCATATATGATGTGTTAAAAATCAAATGAAGGAAAATTGGTTGATTTGATTGTTTAAAATATCACTGGGCCAAGTGTTAATTAAAATATCGTGGAAGGATATTTGAGATTAAAAAGGAAAAATTCTATTTTTAAATAGAATTTGAATTTTAAATGGAAATAAAATATAAACTTGTTTTTGAAAAATAAAACAAGTAGTTTCTTTTTAAACGGAGTTTATAAATAGTTCTTTTATAACGAAGTTATAAATGAAGTGAAAAGAATTATCATTTGGTAATTCAGAAATAGAAATACAAGCGTGAAATTGGAATTTGAAATGAAATTTCAAATAGGATGTGAAATGAAATTTTTAAATATATAACCCAAATGAAATTTGAGTATAACATTTGAATTTTTAAAAGGAGTTTAAATATTTGAATTTTAAAAGGAGATTGAATATTAGAAGTTCAAATAGAATTTGAATGGACGAAATTAGAATGAAAAATAGAATTTGAATTCAAGGAATTAAAATAAAATTTGAATTCAAAGGAATTCGAATAAAGAAATTCAAATAGAGATTTGAATATAAAAATTTCAAAAATAGAATTTGAGATAAACTTTGAAAATAGAATTTTCAAAGTAGAATTGGAAATAGAATTTCAAATTAGGATTTCAAAATAGGAAATCCAAATGGTTTTGAAATGGGATTTGAATTCAGGGGAATTCAAATGGGTTTGAGTGAAGAAATTCAAATGGGTTTTAAATAATGGGTTTGAATATTAGAATTCAAATGGTGTTAAAATGATTTTGAATATTAGAATTCAAATGGGGCTGGAAATGAATTTGAATATTAGAATTCAAATGGAAATGGAAAATGAAATTTGAATATAAGAGATTCAAATTGAATTCAAATAGGATTTAATCTATGGGATTTGAATATGAAATTCAAATGGGTTTTAAACTATGGAATTTTGAATATAGAATTTAAAAAGGAGTTTGAATATTTGAATTTCAATAGAATTCAAATATAGAAATTGGAATATAGAAGTTCAAATGGAATTTAAATATAGAGTTTGAATAAGAGAATTCAAATGAATTCAAACATAGAATTTGAATATAGGGAATTCAAATAGAAATTCAAGTATTGAATTTGAATATCAAATAGAAAAGGAATTGTAATTTGCATATAGAATTCAAATAAAAGTGAGATTGGAATTTGAATCAAGGAATTCAAGTAGAGTTAAAAATGGAGTTGAATTCATTTTAAAGAAGTTTAAAGTTTTATATATATAAAAATATAATTAAAATGAACTCGCCGCAGCACTGCAGTTCGTAAAATAGCAATTCGAACTTCAATTGAGTATACAGAACTCAATTGGGGTCGGAATTCTTTGAAACAAGAAACGTCAGGACCGGTTTGATAATAGTTTTCTAATGAAAGAGAAAAATATGAAATTCGTCGTATAGATTTTGAGTTATATCAAAATCAAATTTTCAGAAAAGCAGCGCCAGAATTGTTTAAAACCATAATGGTTTATTTAATGTTATAAAAGGATTTTAAGCGGGAAAAATCCGAATTTTCTATTTAGAAAATCTCAGAGTTGAGTTGTAAAATATATGCGAATTCAAGTTGTGTAAATGAATATGATTTTTGAAACAGAAACCAGATTTTGATTTATTGAATAGAATTAACTAAATTGAATAGAAATTAGTTAATGAGATTTCGAATGAATATTGGGGTTTGAATAAGTAAATTCGATTGGAAAATTTATATTCGAAATCAAAAAGGAAACTAGAATTGAAATTAAAATTCAATTTGGTTGTGAGCAAGTTAAACATTTTATTGGAACGTGTTATATTCAAACATAGAAGTGGAATAGGCAAAATAGCTAATAAAGGAATAAATGGGCAAAACTGAATTCAAACAATTGGATTGAGTTGAATTGAATTGCAAACAGGTAAACATGTGTAAGCAGGGTTGATGTGAAGTATATGAAGTCTATAAATTTAGTGCCCGACAAAAAGGTACATGTTTAATTCATATATGAGGTTTTATGCGCCGTATCGGCAAGTCGCTTGGCTTTTCCTTTTTTCTTTTGATTGAGGAAGATACCGGGAAGCTATTTGAAATTTCCCGATGCTCCCGATACAGGGGAGGTTATGGCGAAATTTTCCGGAAATTTAAGGAGTTAGAATATTTTTAAAGATATTTTGATAGTTAGAAATCGTTGTATCGACGTATAGAATTCGATAAGTGAGTGAATATAAAAATCGAATATTGTAAACAAAAAGGGGAAATCTATAAATTAGAAATAGAAAGCGAACTTTATACATGTTTTAAAAATGAACAATTGGATTGTATAGTGTGTTTATTCGAGATAAGTGGTTTTGCCGTCTTGAAATTGAGGATGTTTTCAGTTAAGGTCTGAGAGGTAATTTTACCCCAACTTGATTGATTTCATTTTTAATGGATAAATAGCAAGATCCAGTCTCGAAGAGAAGTGTTTGAAAAAGAGTTACTTGAATAAAATATTTAGGGTTGTTATAACGATGTTTTACACAACATTCGTTTTAACCCAAGTGATGGAATTTTGGAAATATAAAAGTAAATATTTCCTGAGTATAATTAATATAGTCGGGATAGAGATAAGTGATTAGAATTGTTTCCAATTGCAAATAGAGATATTTTCTAATATATAGAAAATAAAAGAAGTTGATATTGGGAAATGCTTTCCAAATAGCGTAAAGAGCCAATATGGTTATTGAAAATATTTGGGTAACAAATATTGATAAGGAAATGGAGAAGAGATTTAATTAATGAAATATTAATTAAAGGGCCCAGTGATTTGGTTGATATGTTGATTGAACACTTGTTTTTATTCGATAGTTAAATCACAGACTATCGAAGTTTTTGACCATCGTTGTCAATATGGAGAGACCGGTTGGATTATTATCCGAAGAACCACTCCGTATCGGCATTAGCGTTGCGAACCAAGTATGCTGAATATATTGAAGACGGAGTAAAGTGCAAGGGCTTTTTCTATTATTAGAAATTGTGCCTTCGGTTTCGTTCAGTCCCAGAACGAACGTAAATGGACGAATGTCTGACAGAGTATTTCCAATGATCAAATGGGTTGGTCTGTATGAATATATATGGTTGCAACGGATTTATTCCCTTAGCATAATATCCAGAATATTTGTGCAAGCTCAACTAGTGATTAACGGATCTGACAATGTGACATTCAAAGTGATTGTGCTATAAATGAATGGTAAGTATTCGTAGCCTCAGGCCTCAACAACCGGGAAAGGACAAAAATCGGGCAGGCAGCATGGCTATGTGGGTCGCACCCATTAGGGTGTATAATCACCTATCTAGAGAAATTCCTTTTGTTTCTTAATCTATCGATTCTGCCCATTCGGGAAACGGTGGTTTGAGTCCAACCGTTGGTGATATACATTCGATACACTCAAGCGAAATGAGTGGTCGGTCATGTGTGGGCCGGGTTGCAAGACGTTCTTGTTGAACCCAGGTGTATTTGCCTCTAGAGATACATCATCGGAAGGTGGTCCCATACCTTGTCATAGTTGGAATCCAATCTCCAATAAGCGCCATGCGGGTTTTGATTTTATACTATATATGTGGAGCGTGAGATGCAAGCGTTCTGCTATTTGGTTATTTATTTGATGTAGACATTATTATAATATCATTGGATTTGATATCAAAGTGTTTTGGGTTATAGTAAGGTAAAAACCGTCCATGTTTATGTGTGGGCTGGTCTTACTATTATCTTTTCTTTTGAAAGGATTTTTAAAGTTAAACAAGTGGTTGGAGGTTACTCACACCAGTCCCATGACTGACCCAGAGTTTATTTTGTTTTGTTTTCCCTAAACTCTTGGGTGCCCAAATTTGTACGGGCAGTCAAGTAGTCGGGATTTCACAGATTCAATTGAAGGAGCTGGAAGCAGGAGGCTTCACCGGTTAGCTATAGGCTATCATATATTCCGCTGTGGACTTTGTTTGTATCTGGAAACAGGTGTTTATAACTGTTCTAGAAATGATTGTTGTGCTCTGATAATGGTATGTATATACATTAACCGATTTGTATTTCAAAAAGTTATGTTATATAATATATTTTATCCGTTCCGCTGTGAGTTGTGATCTTCGTTTTCTTCTATTCTAATATTTCTATCTTTCTAATTCTCACCCTCTAACTTCTTTCTAATAATGGTTCGTATTTCTGTGTTATTTGGGTTGGACGTGTAGTGTTATTAGTCAACTCAGATAGCACGGATTTGCGGGTCGTTTCACATGCCATGCAATTGATATCCATCGATATATAACCTCTGAGCTCAAACGTCTCAGAGAAGGGTGTTAAGCAAGAGAATAAATTCTCCGCCGCCAAACAGATATATATTTAATAGAAATCAATCACACTGAATAAAATCCAATGTCAGACACACAGTCCATTTACAAGTTCGTTCTGGGTCTGAATGAAACCGGAGGAACCTTATTCCTCGCATATCCATCGATCTCCAAGTACATCTAGACGATCACCAACTGATTCCCTCCTCTTGGGTGTACAGCCCAATCAAGATCATCGATAATCATCCAAATGATGTGAAGACCTACGGTCTTCAACCACCGTCTTCATCTTCGACTTATCGTCGAATCGGTTATTCAGAATGGGTATAAACCCGGCCTTTCCGAATAACCCACGTATATAATAAACAAGTGTTACACAAACACAACATATGCCTCATTCCAATTCAGGATATTCTTTATTCAAATATTCACATTCTTAGGGAAAGGTTCCCATTAATTTTATCAAAGATAAATTCTTCTAAATTTATTCTTTAATCTTCCTTTGGATATCATTTCAAACCATGTTAAGGTTTTCCAAACTAGTCGGGATTAGCGAACAACACCGAAGTAATTATTTATTTTATTTCCCAATCCCGACCTATTCATCCCATGGAGAAAAACTGGTAATACTCCATATCTAACACCACGGTGTTATCGGTAAATATTAATTACCATTTCACATTCAAATCTAATTAAAGATTTAACTATCGCTTTGGAGCAAAACTGGTGATACTCCATTCTCGATCACTTTAATCGAATTAAAGATTCATTAAAACTCCACTTAGTTTTAATCTTCCCAAAAATCAATATCCTGTCTTTAACTGGGTTAAAGAACCAATGTCATCTAAAACACGGTTCACGATAAACCCAAAATCACATTCCATTGTTAATCGGGTTAAAGAACAGGTGTTAGTCAAAACATCGCTCCCGATAAACCCCAAAAACAAATTTAAATTCAATTTCAATTAAATACTAATTAACTGGACAATTTCACTAAATCATAATTAAAAGATTTATTCTTTTCTAAACTGGGTTCAAGAATAGTGTTATTTAAGACATCATCCACGACGAACCCATAATCCCATTTGATATTAAATACAAGGCTCTGAATAGAAAATATATCCGCTTATATTCAATATCAAATTCTTAAATCAACAAATATCGCATTGGAAATAACGATATAAATATATCTTTCAAATTTCCACAACCATATCTGTATAATCACCAAATCCAACATCGAAATATTCCGAAGATAATTTCGACCATTCCAATTCGTATATTGGAAATTCTGATTATTTTAAAACCACTTCAAATCCAATTTATTTATTCAAAACTATTGGATTATAATTCTAGTTCATAACTAGTTCATTTCGATAAAAATATATTTTTATCCTTACAAATGTGGAATTTTTCATCCCAGTTCTTTCCAATTCATATATTATGATTTTACACAAATTATTAATATTTTTAATAATTTTATCAAGGCCCGTACAGTCGGTTTTCAATAACGGCCACCGAACTGCACTTACAACGGACTTTTCCAAATTTGATTTGGACATAATTCCAGATCTAACCATTAGATTTCAAATTTCTAATATTCATTGGAAAACTCTTTTCGATACGAACCCAACGGTTCCGGTTTCAGGAAAATCCGATGGTCTGATCTCCCGCAACGTCAATTCAAAGTCAATGGTCGAAATTCGCGAACTGCCGCGGCGTGGCGCGTTCTATTCAGGCCATTAATATATATAATATACATATATATTATATATATTTCGTCGATTTCAATTCAAAATGTATTTTATAAATCGTTTTAAATTCATTTTCAGAACAATTTCAACTTCATATTCAATTTCAAATCAAAATTGAATATTTCATATTATTAATATATAAATGATAATATTTTCAAAACGTTATATTTTGAAATCTCTTCCTTTTCTATATTCATTATGAAAACGAATATAATCGATATAAATATCGTTCGCGTCGAAATGGTGCATATCTAATCAACATGGCTTTATATATTTCAATAATTTCGTTATTCTATTCAACAAATGAATATTTTCTTCAACACATGAATATATATTTTATTCAACACATGAATATTTATTAATTCTTACTTTCAATAAAAATGTGAATTTTATTGTATAAATATTTAATTCAACACATGAATAGTTTCAACACATGAATATTCTCAACACATGAGTATTATCAACACATGACTATTTTGTTTATTCAACACATGAATATAATTTATTTTCTAAATTGGAATGAGACCCACTCAATTACCATATAATGTTAATTATATGAATTCCATACAACACATGTATATAATAACAACGATAAATAATCAAATATCATCCAAAGTGCACCACACAACTGCATAAGCATTAAACATAAATAATTAATGCTTACACAGTCTGTCAACCTATTGATTGACATACAACTAAACAATTGGGATTAGTGTATGCAAAATATCATCCCAACACCCGTGTGGGGTTTCAAATCAACAAACACTGAATATTATTTGTGCAGTTGGGCGACGTGTAAAATTTATCGTCCCAATCAATATCCTTCAAATAGGTGTACATAAACAAATCGTTCGATTTGTAAATGAATATTTATTTATTCACATTCACGTTAAAAAAATATATTTTTAACGATAAATAATTTATTTCAACACATAAGTATATTTCCATTCATTCCACATCGCAATCAATTTTCACAACACACAGAATCAAACAAGTCGTCCATGGTCTGTGGACGACGGGTGCTGCTAAGCACGTCTGCATTCTAGTATATAATTTTAACTAGAAACCAAGAATTAAAGTGAAAAGTTCTCACCGATTAGCTAAACCAAACACCATGACTCTTCATATGTAGGAAATCTTCACCTCGCTTCCAACGAGATCTGTTCAACACCGCTTGTGTTAAAAATTATATTTTTAATAATGCTACTTCCTATATAAAAATCGAATTTTTATCGCTATATAAAAATCGAATTCTTATCGCTACTTTATATATATAAAAATCGATTTTTTATCGCTACTTTATATATATAAAAATCGAATTTTTATATCGATGTTCTATAATAAAAATTATATTTTCCCCTCGCTGTTCTCTATATAAAAATCACATTTTTATATATAAAGATCGTATTTTTATATCTCTACCACATATGTAAAATCACTCCTTTACACCGCTACTTCCATGATAAAAATTATATTTTTATCTTGCTAGTAATATAATAAAAATTATTTTTTTATATTTGTTACTTCATTATAAAAATCCTATCTTTTCAAATAAACAAAATCAAATCTTGTATATTTCACTTCATATAAAGAAAGATCACATTTTTTTTTTTAAATCACTTTCATATAAAGATTCAACCTTTTATAAATTAAAAATTTAATCTTTTCATATTTAGAAATCAAACCTTTGTTTAATTAAAAGGACAATCTTTATATAATTAAAAATCTAAATTTTTCTCTTGCCATTTACCTATACAAAAATCATATTTTTATTTACATAAAAATGATAACTTTACTTAAAAATGATATTTTTATTTACATAAAAATGATTACATTACATAAAAATGACATTTTTATTTTCATACAAATGATTACATTATAGAATTAAAGAAAATAAAATAAAAATGTAATTAAAAACTCACATCGTTCGAGGAAGGGTGAAACGGCAAGGAATTTCGCTCGATCCGAATCAGTCGTTAAACCGATCTAGACCGTTCGAAATCCCTGATCGTTTGGAGAACACGACAAATAGAACGCAGACGGAAGAACATTTCATTGCTATTACAACAATTCCATCAGATACAAGAATATACAGAGTATAAATGAAAAAATTACATTCGATAAATATCGGAGATTACAATAAGTTAGATAGCAGCGGAAATATATACAAAGCACAACTGAAGGTGATATACGGATACAGAGCTTTCCGGATATCATTCCAGCTATAAACCAAGATCATGTGAATATAAATCTGACAAAACCAAAACTACTAGCTGCCCGTGTCGAAAATAGGGGCACCCAGAGTTTAGGTTGAAACAATAAACTCCAGGTCAGTCATGTGACTGGTGTGAGAACTAAAACAGTTATTTAAAACTTTACTTTAAAAGAGAGTAATTCAAGGGACCACGCCGTATAACACGGAATGAGTTTCCTCCCAAGAATACCAGTGCATAGGGTAAACAACGCAATGCTTTTTCGAAAAATGAAGCTATTATAAGACCCAAGTCCCATCACACAATGCAACGCAAGCCGGAGGTTAGGGTTATCCCTTATAATAGCCAAACATGCTTGATACGTTTAAAACAAATCATTTGATACTATAATAAGTGTATAGTGTCAAAACAATTTCAATCATAAATATAAATCATAGACGGCATAAGTGCCCCATACCACTATATCGCCATACTAGGCTCTACAAATAAAACCGAAATACACGTATTGGAAATTTGATTTCCGTCATGAATCGAGGCAAGGGGCAAGCTCCTCTCCGCTTCGAGAAACTCTAGCAAATGCCTCGGGACTACACACTCTGGGTAACCCATGGATGCTTCAGGGCCGGTCCTCTCTTACGTTTGAGGATTGGCAATTCCTGAATACACGTTTCCCAGTCCTTACAGACCTAAAATCGAGGCGCCTCACCCAACAACCACATAGGTGAAAAGTATATAAATGCCAGGGCTGGTAAGTCACTGACACCACCAAAGCTAGAAAGAAACGTCGTGCTCTCCCTGCAGTCCTTATCCCATTTTTGACACATACCGAGGTGTGAGGCTCGCGAATTCACGTTATACACAAAGCTGCCACGTAGGCCGTGCTTCGATCATCAACCACAAGACTTTGCTTTTCAACAGAAGCCTTGATCCATGCAACTCAGCATGCCACATAGGCAATTCATGACATGCGATTGATATCTATCGATATATAACCTCAAAGCTCGTACGTCTCTGAGAAGGGCTTTAAGCAAGAGAATAAATTCTCCGCCGCCAAACAAATATATGTTTAACAGAAATCAATCAACACAGAATAAAATCCAATGTCAGAGACACAATCCATTTACAAGTTCGTTCTGGGTCTGAACGAAACCAGAGGTACTTTCCTCGCATATCCATCGATCTCCAAGTACGTCTGGACGACCACCAACTGATTCTCTCATCTTGGGTGTACAGCCCAATCAAGATCATCAGTAATCACCCAAACGATGTGAAGACTTCCGGTCTTCAACCACCGTCTTCATCTTCGACATATCGTCGAATCGGTTATTCAGAATGGGTATAAACTCGGCCTTTCCGAACAACCCGCGTATATTAAAAACAAATGTTACACAAACACAACATACGCCTCATTCCAATTCATCCGTCACTAACCATAAAATTAGCAAGAGAACAATTCCCCAAATATTAACCCCGAAGGCCGAAACCAACATCAGATCAATACCCAGGAAACCATTATTCTTAACTAACCTACATCTAGTTTCTAAATTTCATATTCTTAGGGAAAGGTTCCCATTAATTTTATCCAAGATAAATTCTTTAAAATTTATTCTTGAATCTTCCATTGGATGTCATATCAAACCAAATTATGGTTTTCCAAACTAGTCGAGATTAGCGAACCACACTGGGGTAATTATTTATTTTATTTCCCAATCCCAACCTATTCATCCCATGAAGCAAAACTGGTAATACTCCATATCTAACATCACGGTGTTATCGGTAAAATTAATTACCATTTCACGTTCAAATCTAATTAAAGATTTAACTATCGCTTTGGAGCCAAACTGGTGATACTCCATTCTCGCTCATTTTCCAAATTTGATAATTTAGATTATCAATTCACATTTCAATCTAATTGCAGATTCATTAAAACTCCTTTTACAGGGTTAAAGAACTAATGTCATTTAAAACACAGTTCACGATAAACCCAAATCACATTCTATTTATTATCGGGTTAAAGAACAAGTGTTATTTAAAACACTGTTCATGATAAACCCACAAATCAATTCTATTTAAAACCTATTTCAAATCCAATTTATTTATTTAAAATAAATAGGTTTTAATATTAGTTCAAAACTAGTTCATTTCGATAAAAATCTATTTTTATCTTTTCAAATATGGAGTTTTTCATTCTAATTTTTCCCAAATCATTTCTTATGATTCTACACAAATTATTACTATTTTTAATAATTTTATCAAGGCCCGCACAGTCGATTTCCAACAGCGGCCATCGAACTGCACTTACAGCGACCTTTTCCAAATTTGATTTGGACGTATCTCCAAATCCAACCGTTAGATTTCAAATTTCTAATATTCGTTAGAAAGCTCTTTTCGATACGAACCCAACGGTTCCAGTCTTAGGAGAATCCGACGGTAGGATCTCCCGTAATATCCGTTCGAAGTCAATGGTCGAAATTCGTGAACTGCCGCGGCGCGGCTCGTTCTATTCAGACAATTATATTATATATATAATATACATAATATATATTTCGTCGATTTCTATTTAAAACGAATTTTATAAATAGTTTTAAATTCGTTTCAAAAACAATTTCAACTTCCATTTCAAATTCAAATCAAAATTGAATTTTTCCTTATAAATTCGTTTTAAAATTCATTTCAATTTAATTCAAATTTCAATTCAATTTGAATTCATTTTAAATCGATTTTTATTCTATTTCAATTCGTTTTCAATTCAATTCGAATTCGTTTTATATTCAGTTCAATTCAAAAACGAATATAATCGATATAAATATCGTTCGCGTCAAAATAGCGCATCTCTAATCAACACGGTTTTATATATTTCAATAATTCCGTTATTCTATTCAACAAATGAATATTTATATTTTTGTCAACACATGACTAATCTCAACGAATGAGTACTGTCCACGTGTGACTATTTTTGTTATTTAATATATTTTATAAAAATTATGGTATCTATCGTTTGATTTCAAATCAGACTCCAACCGTAAAGTAGTAAGAGAACGATTCCCTGAATATTAACCCCGAAGGCCGAAACCAACATCAGATCAATATCCAGGAGACCACTCATCTCATCTATTTTCCAGTTAATTTCTAATATCATATATGATAAAGATGTAAATTTTATTGTTAAAATATTTCGTTCAACACATGACTAATATCAATGGATGAGTACTGTCAACACATGAACCTTTATTTTATAATGATAAAGATGTAAATTTTATTGTTAAAATATTTCGTTCAACACATGACTAATCTCAACGGATGAGTACTGTCAACACATGAACCTTTATTTTATAATGATAAAGATGTAAATTTTATTGTTAAAATATTTCGTTCAACACATGACTAATCTCAACGGATGAGTACTGTCAACACATGAACCTTTATTTTATAATGATAAAGTTGTAAATTTTATTATTAAAATATTTCGTTCAACACATGACTAATCTCAACGGATGAGTACTGTCAACACATGAACCTTTATTTTATAATATTCTTTATTTTCCCAATTGGAATGAGGCCCAATCAATTACCATATAAAGTTAATTATATGGATTCCATTCAACACATGTATATAATAGCAACGATACATAATCAACCATCATCCAAAGTGCACTACACTGTATAACCACCAAATATAGATATCTAACGCTTACAACAGCCTGTCAATCAATCGATCTACATACAACTAATTATTGGGGTTAGTGTATGCCGTATTTTATTCCAATACCCGTGTAGGGTTTCAAATCAACAAACACAGATTTTATTTGTGCAGATGGGCGATGTGTAAAATTTATCGTCCCAATCAATGTCCTTCAAATAGGTGTACATAAACAAATCGTTCGATTTGTAAATGAATATTTATTTGTTCACGTTCACGTTAAAAATTATATTTTTAACGATAAAATATTTTATTCAACCTATGAATATTCTATTCGGTTCATTTACAAAATAAAAATGATGTTTTTATTTTTCTAACTTATTTTTGAAAATTTCGGCGGCATAACGGCATGATACTAGAAACGGGACGAGGCCTAGCATTATCCCCGGTCTAGTGATGGCCCACGCCATACACATATCAATTAATCCATTCCATTTCACCAAACAATCAAGTTCAAATCAAATAATCTAACCAACTATACAACCAAACAAACAAGTCCATGGTCTGTGGACGATGGTGTCGGGTGCTACTAAACACCGTCTGCATCCTAGTATATATATATATAAATAGAAAGAGAAGATTTAAAGTGAGGAGTTCTCACCGACTAGCTAAACCAAACGCCACGGCTCTTCTTATGTAGAAACCTTCGCCATGCTCGCCTTTTTGCCAATTTCACTGCCCGTAGTCACTACATATATAAATCACATTTTTATATTGTTGCTATGTATTAAAAATCACATTTTTATTCTACTACTATATAGATAAAAATTCTATTTTTATACCGTTGTTCATATAGTAAAGATCAAATCTTTACTATCTATATAATATAAAAATCATATTTTTATTATCTCTACTATATAAAAATCATATTTTTATTCTTCCTATAATATAAAAATCATATTTTTATTCTACTTCATTCGTCAAAAACCATAGAAGCTTTAAAGCGGAGAAAACTCACTTTTTTCCAACGCCCGGATTCGCTGTTCTGGTTCCAGAATTTGCAAACGAGCTTCAATCTTTAAACCATATTTTTTTTCTAGCTTAAACGGGCAATTCCGGACAACTTTCGCCTAAGAGACTTTTTTCCAAAAATGCTCCAATTCGCCAGAATTCGCAAAAGTACACGATTTTTTCAGCTTTTGAACATCAAACTTCGAACGCATTTTCCGAGCAGCTCCGAACTCCAAAACACGACTTCCATATAGCCAAATCGAAGAGAATTTCGTGCTCTACAACTTTGGTCTGAAGAACTTTGGCCAAAAACGCACCATTTGGGAGTTATTGGCGAAATACGGTCAGGGGCTTATTTGCAAAACGGGCGATTAGTGCAAAATGGGTTTTTGGTGACCGGGGGGCCCACGGCCGGAATTGAGGAGGGGGAAGGGGGCGCCGGACCTGATTGGGCGTGGGGAGGCAGCTAAGGGGCGGCGGCGGTGGTGGTGGGGCCCGTGGTGGTGGCGGTGGTGTTGTGAGGCTTAGGGTTCATGAAAAGAGGAGAGAGAAGGAGGAGGAAGAGGAGGAGGTGGCGCCGGAGGGGAGGAGGAGTGGCGGTGGTGGGTGGTGGCAGCGGAGGAGGGGCGGCAGCGGCGGCGGGAGGGTGAAGGCCATTTTTGAGTTTTTTGAAGAGAGAGAGAGAGAGAAGTGAAATTATGAAGAGTGAAATGGAGTAAAAGTGATTATATGCTAGTTTGTCGCGTATCGCCTGAATGCTAACGATCTCCAATCGCCGCGGATTTTGGACACGAGATAAAAGACGTGAAGACGAGTCCAGCGAAATAAGTTTCGTCGAATTCCGAGTTCGTTTGACCATTCAAAAAAAATCACAAAAATGCTCAGATAAGCTCTAAAAATGCTATTTTGGCGCACCATTTTTCTCGCACGCTCACACACTAACACCAAAAATCATGCCCTCTTGGATTTAACCACTATTAGACGATACGAATCCATGAAAAAAAACGAAATCGAATTCTGAGGTCGTATCAATAATGTTCCTTTGTAAAATGACTGCTCGTTTTACCCTGTACTGTTTTAGCTCGCACGGCCGCATACTAACTCCGTTCGACGCGCCATTTGGAACTCAACAATGATTTGTCATTGTGAATCCATAAAGATTTATCTCGTCGAATTCTGAGCTCGTATGCAAAATTTCACTTTTTTAGGGCTATGTTTTGTTAACCGAAAAGCTCCTGTCAATTGCCACTATTCCGGATATCGGAATATATCGAAGCTTATACTTTCGGAGTTCTAAACGGCATTTTGAACTCAATGGAAGTGCTATGCAAAATTTGACTTTTTGGGCCATGTATAATTTACATAACGACTAATCTGAATTTTCAACTGGGCATAACTTTTGATTCCCGCTATGAAATTTCAATTTTTCAGATTCGTTGGAAAGATATTTTCAACTAGATTCCATTATTTTTGGTTTTACCAAAATCCGGTTTATTTTTCACCCGGTATGTTCAATTGAAGTTTGAAATCGAATTATCGAACTACCGCGCCATTTTCAATTCCTTTTATAATTATATATATTTATATTCTAACGACGATCTATATAAATATACACGTTCTAATTCTATTCAAAATAAATTTCTCATCGTTATTATTTAAAACAATTCATTTTAAATATTCAAAATTCGCTAAAATTGGCAAAATAAAAATTTTAAACTGGCTCGCATTTCCCGGGTTATTACAATCTCCCCCACATAAAACTTTTCATCCCCGAAAAGGAACGAAGCCGAAAGTTGTTTACTAATCAACTCAACTTTCAGTATTTTGATTACGGCTTAAGTTCTTCAACTTTTCAGTTTCTAAGAACTTTTCAAAATTTTCAAAAATTTGGCTAACACCCTGAATGTAATGGCAGGAAGTTTCGACCCAGAAAATCAACATAAATACACTGTCAATTTTTCGAGCATCGAAAATACCAGGACATTAGTAGAAGAATTTAGAGGGTGAGAAAGAAAAGATAGAACTAATAGAATAGAAGAAGAAGAAGATCACAACTGAACAGAATCAGAGTAACACGAAACTCGCAGCGGAACAAAATAAGATGTATTATATAACATAACTTTGAATACAAAACTGTATTGTATATACATACCATTATCAGAGTACAATACATCATATCACAGCGGAAATAACTCTACATAACTAATGGTGAAGCTTCCTGTTTTTGAGCTCCTCCAAGTGAATCTGCAAAGCCTGAAACACTTGACTGCCCATACAAATTTGGGCACCCAAGAGTTTAGGGAAAACAAACAAAATAAACTCTGGGTCAGTCATGGGACTGGTGTGAGTAAATTCCAACCATACTGTTTTACTTTGAAAATCCTTTTCGAAACAAGAAGATAATAGTAAGACCAGCCCACACATAAACATGGACGGTTTTTACCTTACTATAACCCGAAATATTCTTTATATCAAAACCCAGTGATATTATGATAATGTCTAACCAAATAATTATACAAGTAGTAGAACGCTTGCATCTCACGCTCCACATATATATAGTATAAAATCATAAACCGCAGGGCGCTTATCGGAGGATGGATTTTAACAGACAAGGTATGGGAGCACCTTCTGAATAGTGTACTCTAGAGGGGATACACTCAGGGTTCAACAAGAACGTCTTGCAACCCGGCCACACATGACCGCTCACTCATTTAGCTTGAGTGTCGCGAATATATTGCCACCACGGTTGCAGGCCATCCAACCGTCATTCGAAGATACAGAATCGGAAAGAAGTATAAATATGAATTTTCTCTAGATCGGTGACAATACACCCTACTTGGGGATGACCCAACTAGCCATGCTGCCTAGCCCAACTTCTGTCATTCCTGGTTGTGAGGCTAGAGGCTACGTCTATCTTCAGAACATCTGATCACCATTCACTTTGAATGTCACATCGTCAAATCCGTAATCACACATTGATTACACAAATGCACACTGGGTGTAGAATAAAGAGAAGTTATCTTCTCCCCACCAACTTGGTATATTCGCAAAATCAACGGCGTGACCGTTGGAAATACTCTGTCAGACACTCGTCCATACAAGTTGCCTTGGGACTGGACAAACAAAAACACACCATTCTATAACTGGACGATCCTTGCATTTAACTCCGTCTTCAATTATCTTCAGCATATCTCATTCGCAACGATTATGCCTATACGGAGTGGTTTTCGGGTAATAACCCAACCGGTCTCTCCGTATTGACAACGATGGTCAAAACACTTCGATAGTTGGTTATTTAACTATCGGAGTTAAAACAAACATCCATTCACAAACACTGGCCCTTTTATTTAATACTAACTTTCTAGTTTCCCATATTTCTATAAACTCTTCCTTACTTCCCTTCATTTCTACTCTATTAGTTCCTCGTTATAAATCGGTAAGTGAATAAATTTCTAAGTATCAACCCCGAAGGCCGAAACCAACATCAGATTGACGCCTCGAAAGTTACTCAACTCAACCAACGTACAACGGGTTCTAATTTCTTTAAAACTATATCACCTTCCTTATCATGCTCAGTATATCTTTTTAAAACATTATAACTTATCGACTTACTTTAAAACCGTTATATTTTAACTAATGCTGCTATCTTTTCCTTTATAACTAATGCAATACGCTGCTATATTCTCTTTTATAACTATTGCAATACGCTGTTGTATTCTCTGTTATAACTACTGCAATACGCTGCTATATTCTCTTTTATAACTACTACAATATGCTGCTATATTCTCTTTTATAACTACTGCAATACGCTGCCATATTCACATTTCATTTGATAAACTCTGTTTCTAAGTCAGGTTCTTATTAAATCAATATCAGGTTTATAACTAAATACTGATTACATATCCTATTATAATTTGTTGGTTTAAAACTAAATATTAACTAGCCTATCCGATTATAATTCCTAATAATGTTATTTAGGTTCAGGTCGTATATATAAATACTATACAACAAACAGTACATACAAATACTGAGGAATCCGGTTTGATTCCTCTAACCGGTTTCCTGTATCCACAGATGTTAGTCAACACAATTTACACTAACTCTATACTAGGGAATATTTTAATCGATGGGATCAGTGTCCAACTGATGATGTGTACATATGCAACGATATATTTATTTCAACTAATTTAATTGAAATCTACTTATACGACCATCACACATCATTCAAACAACATTAAAATATAATTAAAATATTTTAAAAAGATCAGAGTTAGTGATTTTACTCACCGTGCACGTTAACCGTTAAAACGATTTTATGAGGATGTGCTTTATTATGTGTGTGCTGCTTTACGAATGAGGAGTATGGTTTTTGACTGGAAAATGGCGGCTTGAGTTCTGTGAGGATGTATATTTATAGGCTTATAACCCTTAGTGATTAAGCAATAGGGTTATGGTCTTTGTGTGGGTAGGTTAGGGGGTATGCGTGCTCTTTGCAACAATAGGGTTATGGTCTGAATTGCTTTGTAATGCGGTATTATAGGTTAGGTACTGTGTATTTGTTTTAGTCTAGGTTGAATTTCCAAAGTTTTCACTGTGCGAGAGAAAGATTTCAGGGATTTGCAGCATGGTCGGCGTCCACATCAACTTATCTCTTCGCGTTGAAAACAGGGATTTCAGTACTTAGTTGCTAAGGAACAATATATGTCTATTTTATGGTGGTTTATATTTAAGCGTACCGTGTTTTATAGAATTTATATTTTCGTCCGAGCCGTCACGGACAGATATAAGTATACGGTCATGTCCAGCGAGGTACCACGATCCCAAAAATATAATAATACCGGTAGATGAACTCATTCTGTGAAATCCCGAAATACCGATACAGGGTACACAATACTCCAAGTAAAAAGTTGTATATTTAATTAATTAAAAATTACAGTAAAATTCTAAAAATTAAATTATCGCTGCGCCTCAAAAGAACCATGTCCCGATTTGCAACCGATATCAATTTATATTCAAATAACCGTTACGGTCGATATACGATTCTACATCGACTTTTTGAATATTTGATTTGGACATATCTTGCAGTCTGTACGACGAAATCTTGATTTTTCACTTTTGTTAGAAAGATGCAGTTCAACAGATTCCAACGTTTCTCGTTTCGAAGAAATCCGATTCAAAACGAGTCTGTTACACTTAGTTGAAGTTTAGAACGTTAATTTACGAACTGCAGCGTCGTTATGGGCTCGATTATAATTAATATATATCTTTATACGTTCAACTTCGTTTTAATTAATATATAAATCCACATATATTACAAATTCAATATTTAAACTGATTTAAATATTCAAATACAAACCGACGAAAATGTGGGACGTTACAGACCTTCCCCCTTAAAATAATTTCGTCCTCGAAATTGCTAAGATAGGGAAAATGCTACAATCTCTGTTATAACATGGTTAAAAATCTTTTTGGTTTACTTCATAATTCCAGTTTCCACTGAACTGATTATTTCCAGTTAAAATATTAGTTTCTTCTTATTACCGAATATTTTCGAAAATTCTGAAAATTTCCTAACAGCTTAATTTTCAGAGAATCTTGCCAGCATCTCCTCTGCACGACTCACTCGGTACTACAACAACTTGCCACTCCAGGCCTTCTCCAATCCAAAAGAAAATCAAACAGCCAAACGGCTTGCCCAAATTGACTCATAAAAAATCTCATACTCGTATATAAACGTGTACCTTCTCTGTTGGGCATTCAACTCTATCTCTGCCATCTGCTATTAAACTAGCATATACCCCAACATTTCCAACTGATCTTCAATCAATTTATCTTCAAATCCAATTCACTTATATCCAAGCCGACACCATTTCAAACTCCCGTTTCATTCTTGGTTTCAAACTTTTATCTATCTGAGTCCAATTCTTCAACCAAGTTAAGTTCTATTCAAACTCTTATTTCACAAATTCAATTCCTTCATCCAATTAATTTCTACTCCAACATGATTTTTACTTAACTGTCTTCAATTCAATTCAAAATTTATTTAACTTAGTTTTAAGTTCCACTTTTACCATTTTAACTCCATAAGTTAAATCCTTTATTTCAGAGTTCAAATTCCTGGGATTTTTCAAATCAGTTTGAAATCATATATTTGCATATAATAATGGTAATTCAAAACATTTGAATTTCTAGCAACTTGTTTCCTCACAATAACTCAAACAAAATCTTTGGTAGTAATCCTTCACTCTGCAACTCAAAAATGACACTGATGATGTGGCCAGCATCATCAGAATTATTTTCCAGTGGTCGAAGTGAGTTCAATTCTATATCACTTTCAAAATTCATTTTTACAACACTTTCATTTTGAATTTGACTTCAAAATATCTTTCACAGCACTAGGAAAACAATTTCAAACATTTTCATTTTGAAATCCCTACAAAATATACAACGTTTAGAAAACATTTCTAAATTCACCCAGGATCTTAAAATTTCCATATATTTAATCCAAATATTATTTCCATCTCTTTTCCAAATTTTTAAAGTTTTATTTCAATTCTGGTTTTAACTTCAGATTCAGTTCATCTGATTTTTCATATTATACTAATAAAATATTTCGATCGGTTATTTATATAACCAACTCAATTATATATCTTATTTGATCATAACAACGATCAATACTATAATCATCTCAAGATATATATTTCTTTTATATCAAAATATATTTTTAGGGTAAAATATTTTTATTTACCCCTTTTCAAAACATACTGTGTCGAATTACTCTGTTCAAGAGTTTAGAAACACTTATCGACGCAGTTTGCATTACTGTTTCGACCAGAATTTATAAACCACTCGACTGACCAGTCAACACAATATAAAACAGTTTTTATATTGATTTACAAATACGCACTCATATATATACACTCAACTCAATCTAGAGTATTACTAACTCCATCTCTATTGAGTTACGCCACAGAGCCAAGGTAATCACTTAACCTTTTGCTCTGATACCAACTGTAATGGCAGGAAGTTTCGACCCAGAAAATCAACATAAATACACTGTCAATTTTCCGAGCATCGAAAATACCAGGACATTAGTAGAAGAATTTAGAGGGTGAGAAAGAAAAGATAGAACTAATAGAATAGAAGAAGAAGAAGATCACAACTGAACAGAATCAGAGTAACACGAAACTCGCAGCGGAACAAAATAAGATGTATTATATAACATAACTTTGAATACAAAACTGTATTGTATATACATACCATTATCAGAGTACAATACATCATATCACAGCGGAAATAACTCTACATAACTAATGGTGAAGCTTCCTGTTTTTGAGCTCCTCCAAGTGAATCTGCAAAGCCTGAAACACTTGACTGCCCGTACAAATTTGGGCACCCAAGAGTTTAGGGAAAACAAACAAAATAAACTCTGGGTCAGTCATGGGACTGGTGTGAGTAAATTCCAACCATACTGTTTTACTTTGAAAATCCTTTTCGAAACAAGAAGATAATAGTAAGACCAGCCCACACATAAACATGGACGGTTTTTACCTTACTATAACCCGAAATATTCTTTATATCAAAACCCAGTGATATTATGATAATGTCTAACCAAATAATTATACAAGTAGTAGAACGCTTGCATCTCACGCTCCACATATATATAGTATAAAATCATAAACCGCAGGGCGCTTATCGGAGGATGGATTTTAACAGACAAGGTATGGGAGCACCTTCTGAATAGTGTACTCTAGAGGGGATACACTCAGGGTTCAACAAGAACGTCTTGCAACCCGGCCACACATGACCGCTCACTCATTTAGCTTGAGTGTCGCGAATATATTGCCACCACGGTTGCAGGCCATCCAACCGTCATTCGAAGATACAGAATCGGAAAGAAGTATAAATATGAATTTTCTCTAGATCGGTGATAATACACCCTGCTTGGGGATGACCCAACTAGCCATGCTGCCTAGCCCAACTTCTGTCATTCCTGGTTGTGAGGCTAGAGGCTACGTCTATCTTCAGAACATCTGATCACCATTCACTTTGAATGTCACATCGTCAAATCCGTAATCACACATTGATTACACAAATGCACACTGGGTGTAGAATAAAGAGAAGTTATCTTCTCCCCACCAACTTGGTATATTCGCAAAATCAACGGCGTGACCGTTGGAAATACTCTGTCAGACACTCGTCCATACAAGTTGCCCTGGGACTGGACAAACAAAAACACACCATTCTATAACTGGACGATCCTTGCATTTAACTCCGTCTTCAATTATCTTCAGCATATCTCATTCGCAACGATTATGCCTATACGGAGTGGTTTTCGGGTAATAACCCAACCGGTCTCTCCGTATTGACAACGATGGTCAAAACACTTCAATAGTTGGTTATTTAACTATCGGAGTTAAAACAAACATCCATTCACAAACACTGGCCCTTTTATTTAATACTAACTTTCTAGTTTCCCATATTTCTATAAACTCTTCCTTACTTCCCTTCATTTCTACTCTATTAGTTCCTCGTTATAAATCGGTAAGTGAATAAATTTCTAAGTATCAACCCCGAAGGCCGAAACCAACATCAGATTGACGCCTCGAAAGTTACTCAACTCAACCAACGTACAACGGGTTCTAATTTCTTTAAAACTATATCACCTTCCTTACCATGCTCAGTATATCTTTTTAAAACATTATAACTTATCGACTTACTTTAAAACCGTTATATTTTAACTAATGCTGCTATCTTTTCCTTTATAACTAATGCAATACGCTGCTATATTCTCTTTTATAACTACTGCAATACGCTGTTGTATTCTCTGTTATAACTACTGCAATACGCTGCTATATTCTCTTTTATAACTACTACAATATGCTGCTATATTCTCTTTTATAACTACTGCAATACGCTGCCATATTCACATTTCATTTGATAAACTCTGTTTCTAAGTCAGGTTCTTATTAAATCAATATCAGGTTTATAACTAAATACCGATTACATATCCTATTATAATTTGTTGGTTTAAAACTAAATATTAACTAGCCTATCCGATTATAATTCCTAATAATGTTATTTAGGTTCAGGTCGTATATATAAATACTATACAACAAACAGTACATACAAATATTGAGGAATCCGGTTTGATTCCTCTAACCGGTTTCCTGTATCCACAGATGTTAGTCAACACAATTTACACTAACTCTATACTAGGGAATATTTTAATCGATGGGATCAGTGTCCAACTGATGATGTGTACATATGCAACGATATATTTATTTCAACTAATTTAATTGAAATCTACTTATACGACCATCACACATCATTCAAACAACATTAAAATATAATTAAAATATTTTAAAAAGATCAGAGTTAGTGATTTTACTCACCGTGCACGTTAACCGTTAAAACGATTTTATGAGGATGTGCTTTATTATGTGTGTGCTGCTTTACGAATGAGGAGTATGGTTTTTGACTGGAAAATGGCGGCTTGAGTTCTGTTTCCAGATCTGAGAGAGGATGTATATTTATAGGCTTATAACCCTTAGTGATTAAGCAATAGGGTTATGGTCTTTGTGTAGGTAGGTTAGGGGGTATGCGTGCTCTTTGCAACAATAGGGTTATGGTCTGAATTGCTTTGTAATGCGGTATTATAGGTTAGGTACTGTGTATTTGTTTTAGTCTAGGTTGAATTTCCAAAGTTTTCACTGTGCGAGAGAAAGATTTCAGGGATTTGCAGCATGGTCGGCGTCCACATCAACTTATCTCTTCGCGTTGAAAACAGGGATTTCAGTACTTAGTTGCTAAGGAACAATATATGTCTATTTTATGGTGGTTTATATTTAAGCATACCGTGTTTTATAGAATTTATATTTTCGTCCGAGCCGTCACAGACAGATATAAGTATACGGTCATGTCCAGCGAGGTACCACGATCCCAAAAATATAATAATACCGGTAGATGAACTCATTCTGTGAAATCCCGAAATACCGATACAGGGTACACAATACTCCAAGTAAAAAGTTGTATATTTAATTAATTAAAAATTACAGTAAAATTCTAAAAATTAAATTATCGCTGCGCCTCAAAAGAACCATGTCCCGATTTGCAACCGATATCAATTTATATTCAAATAACCGTTACGGTCGATATACGATTCTACATCGACTTTTTGAATATTTGATTTGGACATATCTTGCAGTCTGTACGACGAAATCTTGATTTTTCACTTTTGTTAGAAAGATGCAGTTCAACAGATTCCAACGTTTCTCATTTCGAAGAAATCCGATTCAAAACGTGTCTGTTACACTCTGTTGAAGTTTAGAACGTTAATTTACGAACTGCAGCGTCGTTATGGGCTCGATTATAATTAATATATATCTTTATACGTTCAACTTTGTTTTAATTAATATATAAATCCACATATATTACAAATTCAATATTTAAACTGATTTAAATATTCAAATACAAACCGACGAAAATGTGGGACGTTACACTAAATTTTCGAAATTTTTTGCCATAACCTCCCCTGCACCGGGAGCACGGGAAAATCCCGAAATTACCATACAGGCCCTCTGATCTCAAAAAGAAAAAGAAAAAGCCAAGCGGCTAGCCAGTAGGCTCATAAAATCATCATCACCCAAACAAAACAGTAAATTATAGTAAATATGTACCTATTTGTCGGGCAAACAAATTTTATTCTCTGCTCTAGCCTCCTTGCTATGACCTGTTCAATGTAAGTACATGAATATGCAAGCAAATGCAACTAATTTTCAATACAATTCAATATTTGATTCAATTAGGCTAAATGGTTAAAAATTATCAAACAAATAAACAAACAACACAAACATCAATCAATTAGTGGATTAACGTTTCAAATTCATAAATTTTTGATATGTATACAAAAATCATGTTCTTGATGCCAAATCACAAAAATAAATCTATCTATATTTAAGTTTTGGTTCTCACACCAGTCTAATGGAACTATATAGATATCACACGTTCGTCACTCGAAAATAGAACGTAGACGGAAGAACATTTCATTGCTATTACAACAATTCCATCAGATACAAGAATATACAGAGTATAAATGAATAAATTACATTCGATAAATATTAGAGATTACAATAAGTTACATAGCAGCGGAAAAATATACAAAGCACAACTGAAGGTGATATACGGATACAGAGCTTTCCGGATATCATTCCAGCTGTAAACCAGGATCCTGTGAATATAAATCTGCAAAACCAAAACTACTAGTTGCCCGTGTCGAAAATAGGGGAACCCAGAGTTTAGGTTGAAACAATAAACTCCAGGTCAGTCATGTGACTGGTGTGAGAACTAAAACAGTTATTTAAAACTTTACTTTAAAAGAGAGTAATTCAAGGGACTACGCCGTATAAAACGGAACGGATTTCCTCCCAAGAATACCAGTGCATAGGGTAAACAACGCAATGCTTTTTCGAAAAATGAAGCTATTATAAGACCCAGGTCCCATCACACAATGCAACGCAAGCCGGAGGATAGGGTTTTCCCTTATAATAGCCAAACATGCTTGATACATTTAAAACAAATAATTTGATACTATAATAAGTGTATAGTGTCAAAACAATTTCAATCATAAATATAAATCATAGACGGCATAAGTGCCCTATACCACTATGTCGCCATACTAGGCTCTACAAATAAAACCGAAAAACACGTATTGGAAATTGGATTTCCGTCATGAGTCGAGGCAAGGGGCAAGCTCCTCTCCGCTTCGAGACACTCTAGCAAATGCCTCGGGACAACACACTCTGGGTAACCCCTGGATGCTTCAGGGCCGGTCCTCTCTTACATTTGAGGATTGGCAATTCCTGAACACACGTTTCCCGGTCCTTACAGACCTAAAATCGAGGCGCCTCATCCAACAACCACATAGGTGAAAAGTATATAAATGCCAGGGCTGGTAAGTCACTAACACCACCAAAGCTAGAAAGAAACATCGTGCTCTCCCTGCAGTTCTTATCCCGTTTTTGACTCATACCGAGGTGTGAGGCTCGCGAATTCACGTTATACAAAAAGCTGCCACGTAGGCCGTGCTTTGATCATCAACCACAAGACTTTGCTTTTCAACAGAAGCCTTGATCCATGCAACTCAGCATGCCACACAGGCAATTCATGCCATGCGATTGATATCTATCGATATATAACCTCTAAGCTCGTACGTCTCAGAGAAGGGTGTTAAGCAAGAGAATAAATTCTCTGCCGCCAAACAAATATATATTTAACAGAAATCAATCAACACAGAATAAAATCCAATGTCAGACACACAATCCATTTACAAGTTCGTTCTGGGTCTGAACGAAACCGGAGGCACTTTCCTCGCATATCCATCGATCTCCAAGTACGTCTGGACGACCACCAACTGATTCCCTCATCTTGGGTGTACAGCCCAATCAAGATCATTAGTAATCACCCAAATGTTGTGAAGACTTCCGGTCTTCAACCACCGTCTTCATCTTCGACATATCGTCGAATCAGTTATTCAGAATGGGTATAAACCCGGCCTTTCCGAACAACCCGCGTATATTAAAAACAAATGTTATACAAACACAACATATGCCTCATTCCAATTCATCCGTCACTAACCGTAAATTAGCAAGAGAACAATTCCCCAAATATTAACCCCGAAGGCCGAAACCAACATCAGATCAATACCCAGGAAACCATTCTTCTTAACTAACCTACATCTAGTTTCTAAATTTCATATTCTTAGGGAAAGGTTCCCATTAATTTTATCCAAGATAAATTCTTTAAAATTTATTCTTGAATCTTCCATTGGATGTTATATCAAACCAAATTATGGTTTTCCAAACTAGTCGAGATTAGCGAACCACACTGGAGTAATTATTTATTTTATTTCCCAATCCCAACCTATTCATCCCATGAAGCAAAACTGGTAATACTCCATATCTAACATCACGGTGTTAGCGGTAAAATTAATTACCATTTCACGTTCAAATCTAATTAAAGATTTAACTATCGCTTTGGAGCCAAACTGTTGATACTCCATTCTCGCTCATTTTCCAAATTTGATAATTTAGATTATCAATTCACATTTTAATCTAATTGCAGATTCATTAAAACTCCTTTTACTGGGTTAAAGAACTAATGTCATTTAAAACACAGTTCACGATAAACCCAAATCACATTCTATTTATTATCGGGTTAAAGAACAAGTGTTATTTAAAACACTGTTCACGATAAACCCACAAATCAATTCTATTTAAAACCCATTTCAAATCCAATTTATTTATTTAAAATAAATAGGTTTTAATATTAGTTCAAAACTAGTTCATTTCAATAAAAATCTATTTTTATCTTTTAAATATGGAGTTTTTCATTCTAATTTTTCCCAAATCATTTCTTATGATTTTACACAAATTATTACTATTTTTAATAATTTTATCAAGGCCCGTACAGTCAATTTCCAACAACGGCCATCGAACTGCACTTACAGCGACCTTTTCCAAATTTGATTTGGACGTATCTCCAAATCCAACCGTTAGATTTCAAATTTATAATATTCGTTAGAAAGCTCTTTTCGATACGAACCCAACGGTTCTGGTCATAGGAGAATCCGACGGGAGGATCTCTCGTAATATCCGTTCGAAGTCAATGGTCGAAATTCGCGAACTGCCGCGGCGCGGCACGTTCTATTCAGGCCATTATATTATATATATAATATATATTTCGTCGATTTCTATTTAAAACGAATTTTATAAATAGTTTTAAATTCGTTTCAAAAACAATTTCAACTTCCATTTCAAATTCAAATCAAAATTGTATTTTTCCTTATTAATTCGTTTTAAAATTCATTTCAATTTAATTCAAATTTCAATTCATTTCAAATCGATTTTTATTCTATTTCAATTCGTTTTCAATTCAATTCAAATTCGTTTTATATTCAATTCAATTCAAAAACGAATATAATCGATATTAATATCGTTCGCGTCAAAATAGCGCATCTCTAATCAACACGGTTTTATATATTTCAATAATTCCGTTATTCTATTCAACAAATGAATATTTATATTTTTGTCAACACATGACTAATCTCAACGAATGAGTACTGTCCACGTGTGACTATTTTTGTTATTTAATATATTTTATAAAAATTATGGTATCTATCGTTGATTTCAAATCAGACTCCAACCGTAAAGTAGTAAGAGAACGATTCCCTGAATATTAACCCCGAAGGCCGAAACCAACATCAGATCAATATCCAGAAGACCACTCATCTCATCTATTTTCCAGTTAATTTCTAATATCATATATGATAAAGATGTAAATTTTATTGTTAAAATATTTCGTTCAACACATGACTAATCTCAACGGATGAGTACTGTCAATACATGAACCTTTATTTTATAATGAAAAAGATGTAAATTTTATTGTTAAAATATTTCGTTCAACACATGAATAATCTCAACGGATGAGATTGTTAAAATATTTCGTTCAACACATGACTAATCTCAACGGATGAGTACTGTCAGCACATGAACCTTTATTTTATAATGATAAAGATGTAAATTTTATTGTTAAAATATTTCGTTCAATACATGACTAATCTCAACGGATGAGTACTATCAATACATGAACCCTTATTTTATAATATTCTTTATTTTCCCGATTGGAATGAGGCCCAATCAATTACCATATAAAGTTAATTATATGGATTCCATTCAACACATGTATATAATAGCAACGATACATAATCAACCATCATCCAAAGTGCACTACACGGTATAAGCATCAAATATAGATATCTAACGCTTATAACAGCCTGTCAATCAATCGATTGACTTACAACTAATTATTGGGGTTAGTTTATGCCGTATTTTAACCCAATACCCGTGTAGGGTTTCAAATCAACAAACACAGATTTTATTTGTGCAGTTGGGCGATGTGTAAAATTTATCGTCCCAATCAATGTCCTTCAAATAGGTGTACATAAACAAATCGTTCGATTTGTAAATGAATATTTATTTGTTCACGTTTATGTTAAAAATTATATTTTTAATGATAAAATATTTTATTCAACCTATGAATATTCTATTCGGTTCATTTACAAAATAAAAATGATGTTTTTATTTTTCTAACTTATTTTTGAAAATTTCGGCGGCATAACGACACGATACTAGAAACGGGACAAGGCCTAGCCTTATCCCCGGTCTAGTGATGGTCCACGCCATACACATATCAATCAATCCATTCCATTTCACCAAACAATCAAGTTCAAATCAAATAATCTAACCAACTACACAACCAAACAAACAAGTCCATGGTCTGTGGACGATGGTGTCGGGTGATACTAAACACCGTCTGCATCCTAATATATATATATATATATAAATAGAAAGAGAAGATTTAAAGTGAGGAGTTCTCATCGACTAGCTAAACCAAACGCCACGGCTCTTCTTATGTAGAAACCTTCGCCGTGTTCGCCTTTTTGCCAATTTCACTGCCCGTAGTCACTACATATATAAATCACATTTTTATATTGTTGCTATGTATATAAAAATTACATTTTTATTCTACTACTATATAGATAAAAATTCTATTTTTATACCGTTGTTCATATAGTAAAGATCAAATCTTTACTATTTATATAATATAAAAATCATATTTTTATTATCTCTACTATATAAAAATCATATTTTTATTCTTCCTATAGTATAAAAATCATATTTTTATTCTACTTCATTCGTCAAAAACCATAGAAGCTTTAAAGCGGAGAAAACTCACTTTTTTTCTAACGCCCGGATTCGCCGTTCTGGTTCCAGAATTTGCAAACGAGCTTCAATCTTCACACCATCTTTTTTTAGCTTAAACGCGCCATTACGGACAACTTTCGCCTAAGAGACTTTTTGCCAAAAATGCTCCAATTCGCCAGAATTCGCAAAAATACACGATTTTTTCAGCTTTTGAACAGCAAACTTCGAACGTGCTTTCTGAGTAGCTCCAAACTCCAAAACAATACTACCATATAGCCAAATCAAAGAGAATTTCGTGCTCTACAACTTTGGTGAAGAACTTTGGCCAAAAACGCACCGTTTGGGAGTTATTGGCGAAATACGGTCAGGGGCTTATTTGCAAAATGGGCGATTAGTGTAAAATGGGTTTTTGGTGACCGGGGGGCCCACGGCCGGAATTGAGGAGGGGGAAGGGGGCACCGGACCTGATTGGGCGTAGGGAGGTGGCTAAGGGGCGGCGGCGGCGGTGGTGGGGCCTGTTGTGGTGGCGGTGGTGTTGTGAGGCTTAGGGTTCATGAAAAGAGGAGAGAGAAGGAGGAGGAAGAGGAGGAGGTGGAACCGGAGGGGAGGAGGAGCGGCGGCGGTGGGTGGTGGCAGCGGAGGAGGGGCGGCAGCGGCGGCGGGAGGGTGAAGGCCATTTTTGAGTTTTTTGAAGAGAGAGAGAAGTGAAATTATGAAGAGAGAAATGGAGTAAAAGTGATTACATGCTAGTTTCTCGCGTATCGCCTGAACGCTAACGATCTCCAATCGCCGCGGATTTTGGACACGAGATAGTAGACGTGAAGGCGAGTCCAACGAAACAAGTTTCATCGGATTCCGAGTTCGTTTGACCGTTCAAAAAAAATCACGAAAATGCTTAGATAAGCTCTAAAAATGCTATTTTGGCGCACTATTTCTTCTTGCACACTCACACACTAACACCAAAAATCATGCCCTCTTGGATTTAACCATTATTAGACGATACAAATCCATAAAAAAAAAACGAAATCGAATTCTGAGGTCGTATCAATAATGTTCCTTTGTAAAATGACTGCTCGTTTTACCCTGTACTGTTTTAGCTCGCACGACCGCATACTAACTCCGTTCGACGTGCTATTTGGAACTCAACAATGATTTGTCATTGTGAATCCATAAGAATTTATCTCGTCGAACTCTGAGCTCGTATGCAAAATTTCAATTTTTAAGGGCTATGTTTTGTTAACCGAAAAGCTCCTGTCAATTGCCACTATTCCGGATATCGGAATATATCGAAGCTTATACTTTTCGGAGTTCTAAAAGGCATTTTGAACTCAATGGAAGTGGTTCGAGTCCAAATTCATTCGTATGCAAAATTTGACTTTTTGGGCCATGTATAATTTACATAGCGACTAATCTGAATTTTCAACTGGGCATAACTTTTGATTCCCGCTATAAAATTTCGATTTTTCAGATTCGTTGGAAAGATATTTTCAACTAGATTCCATTATTTTGGGTTTCGCCAAAATCCGGTTTATTTTGCACCTGGTATGTTCAATTGAAGTTTGAAATCGAGTTATCGAACTACCTCGCCATTTTCAGTTCCTTTTATAATTATAAATAAATATTTATATTCTAATGACGATCTATATAAATATACACGTTCTAATTCTATTCAAAATAAATTTCCCGTCGTTATTATTTAAAATAATTCATTTTAAATATTCAAAATTCGCTAAAATTGGCAAAATAAAAATTTTAAACTGGCTCGCATTTCCTGGGTTATACAAAGGGGGGCTTGTTTGCTGTGGCGCCGGTCAGTGGGAGGCCGAGGGGGAGGTGCAGAAGTTGACTGGGGGGGGGGGGAACAGAGGGTGGCGGCAGTTTTAAATCGGGTTTGGGGGTTTTAGGGCTTGCGGAAACCGAAGGAGAGAGGGGCAGAGGGGCAATGGTAGGGGTGCGATGGCCCACCTTAATGGCGGCGAGGTGGCCAGCTGTGACGGTCCGCCCCGCACCAGCCTGCATTTCCTCCAAAGGTGCGCTGTACACATGCTCGACTAGCACGGAACAGTCGCCAAAGAAAGGAAAGAAGGGAATGAACTAACAAGGAACCTGTAGAATGTCTCACAGCGCATGGAAAAAATATAATAATAACATAATCTTGACATAAAACAGGCGAGACAGTGCGTAAGCTGAAAACTAAACCAACATAGCAGCGGAAATCTAAATACAGCTTATTACAACTTTCCAAATTACTGTCTCTGAAGCAAAAGAAAGCTAAAGTAGAAGATGCACTACTAATGCCCAAGCAGTGATCTTCAACAACACAGGGTGAATACTATATGTATCATACGTGAAAGCCTCTTGCTCGTCTCCGGATCAGCTACTCGTGCATACCCGGCTAACCTGTCTCTAGTCTGCTCGTGAGAGCACCCAGAGTAATAAGAAGAGACATAAAACTCTGGGTCAGACAAAAAGTTTGGTATGAGCGATAAGCAGCTAAACAGAAGAATAACAGGTATACTAAACCATACCAGAACCTGCAACCAAAGAGTTAGCACTACATACCGTATAATACTCTAAGGTGCCATAACAAATGGTGTAAAGAATACGGGGGTGGGGGTGTGTATGTCATAATGATGGCAAACATGTCAAGCATAGCAACCATCCTCACATCTCTCACTCAGTGCATAAAGCATACGATGTCCACCACTGTCAATCACTAGACCCATCGAAGTAGTGACGGAGTTCAACTTGTACAACTACTGCTACTACCAAGCTTACCACATGGAGTCATGACCAAATCTTTACAAATGACCCCACTTCATTGGTCTATAGCCCTTTAGTCATACCTAGGCCACTGTGGCCCTGAATCCGTTCACGTACTCCCTACACATAGTGATTCAAAGTTACGGACATCGACAACCCCTTAGCACACGTCCCACAGCAAAGCCCAATCGTGAAGCTCACTCATTGGTTCCCATCTGGATCCTGAGACAAAGCTCCCTATTTGGACCTCCTTTGCATCTCGGGTTTTGGTCGAATTGGAGTTGGACTTCAAAAGAGTCGTCATGATGAGGTAAAAGTATACGTCTGGTTCGGTTCGGTAGTCCCGACCCGGTTCGGTTCGGTGGTCCTGGCCCGTGCCTTGATCAGTGCTCCACTCCTCCTCAGTTCGGTCCTCCAGCTCTGGTTTGGTTCGGATGCCTTATGCCCGGGTTCGATGGTTGCTTCCTGGTTCGGTTCGGTGATTGCTCCCCCCTAGATGTCCCTATCCGATCCCCCTTCCCTTCATAAGCCCGATCCTGTCCCCCTTTGTTCTCTCCGATCCGATCCCCTCTTGGTCTCCCCGATCCGATCCCTTACCCAAATACAACTCTAAGAAAATGGCCTTCCTTCTTGCCAAGTCTCCTTTAGTTCAAAGTCCCGATCCGGTTCGGCTTCTCTGCCCAGTCCACCTTCCGATCCGAGCCACCTATCCAGATCCGATCCGAAACACTGCACATTTTCCTGTAACTTTTCCAGCGACTGTTTTATGCCATTCAACGGCGTTTTCGACGAATCTATCACTTCTAGACAATCACAAAGCATACCATACAGTCATAGCAACAAATAGAAGTGACCACAAACACCAAAACAACCATTATAGCATGTAAAATGGATCAAACATACCCAAAATCCCATATTTTCCCTTAAGCATGTTTAAGCAAAACTAATGATATGATTAGTAAAACTTAATCAAATCAAACCAAATTTCTAATAGAGGTCTAAAACAGTGTTTAAGAATTTATAAATATTTTTCCAGAATTTATTAATGTATAAATTCGCTAATCTTCACTAATTACCCTTAATTAACCGTAATTAGTGCAAAACTATGCAAATCACTCACCTTGGCCACAAATAAAACTTAAATCTGAAATGAATCTCTATTTGGAGCTGTTCCCAATGTAACACAACAGCTCTACTCTTGCTTTGGTGCTTTCTCTCCTTAATTTGATGTAGTTTAAGCCAAAACTTGATTAAGAGGTGACTAAAGGTGTATTTAGATGTTGGAGGCCATTGTTAGGTTGAAGAGAGGATTTGTGGCGGCAGGAAAATGAGTGAAATGCCGAAATCCTAACCCTAGCAGCCCTCAAATACCTCTAATCCCAAAATTCCCCATTGGGCCTAGCTGTTAATCACCCGGTTAAGCCCAATTAAGTTGTTTTTCACTATCTGAAACTTGTTTCAGCCATATCTCCCCAACGGTGAGTCCGTTTGGCTAATGTGACCACCCTACGGAATTGTAAACCATCAAACAAATCTAATGGTAGTGGTTTCAAGTCAAAATTCCTTTCTGGTCAAAAGTTATGGCCAAAATAGTATAATCTAGGGGCAAAACGGTCATTTACAAATCGACAAAAATCATGAACATGGGAAATGACCGCAATAGTCGTCTCCCAAAATTACATGACCATACGACTTCGTATGTGAAAGAAATAAATATTCTACGATCCTGCGATGCGTAGAATGCGGGTCGTTACACTCTCCCCCCTTAAGAAATTTCGTCCCCGAAATTCCTTAACCCAAAACATTAAAGGATCCCGCATGCCTACCAATCATATACAACAATCAATCATGCAAAACAACAAAGAAAACCTATCCTAGCATGCAGAAAGACTAAATCGAAATTGAAATCTTACCAGGCGAAGAGTTCTGGATACGTCTTCCTAATGCTCTCCTCTGTCTCCCAAGTACAGTCGTTCTCATTCTCGCCCCATTGAACTTTGACTAGATTCACCGCTTTCCTCCGAAGTTGCTTCGTATCGTTCCCAACAATACACATAGGTTTGCGGTTCCCAACAGCCTCGGGTTCAACTTCGATATCATCCAACTTAACAGGTGAAATTGTCGCATCTGGGTCGTGCACGAACTTCCTTAACTGGGAAACATGAAATACGTTATGAACTCCAGCCATCTTCTCTGGTAATTCAACTTTATATGCCAAATTCCCAATTTTCTCTAGAACGGGGAATGGACCAACAAATCTTGGTGCTAACTTGCCTCTCCTGCCAAATCGTATCACGCTCTTTAACGGAGAAATCTTGACAAACACCAAGTCGCCAATGGAGAACTTCAACTCTCTTCTCCTCTTATCAGGATAACTGTTTTGCCTATCTTGGGCAACCTTCATTCGCTGTTGGATAATCTTAATCTTAGCTGAAGTTTCTCTTATCACGTCGGGTCCAAGCACAAACTTCTCACCAGTTTCTAACCAACATGACGGTGAGTTGCACGGTCTTCTGTATAAAGCTTCAAATGGAGCCATACCAATACTGGATTGATAACTATTATTATATGCAAACTCTACTAGATGCAAATGGTCATCCCATGATCCACCAAAATCCAATACACAGGCTCCTAAGAGATCTTCTAATATACGATTCACCCTCTCTGTTTGACCATCGGTTTGAGGATGATACGCGGTACTGAGATGTAATTCTGATCCTAACGCCTCTTGTAAGCTCTTCCAAAATCCACTAGTGAACAACGGATCTTGGTCACTCACAATGCTTTTGGGTATTCCATGGAATCTCACTACCCACTTTATATACAGTTTTGCTAACTTAGTTGCCGTCCTGTTTGACTTGACGGGTATAAACCTCGCACTCTTAGTCAATCGGTCCACAATCACCCAAATGCTATCATGGCCCGATCTAGTCCTTGGTAACCCATCAATGAAATCCACTGAGACTTGTTCCCACTTCCACTATGGAATTTATAATGGTTGCAACAAGCCACTAGGCTTCATTTTCTCAGCTTCAACTAGCTGGCAATTCATGCATTTGGATATAAACTTCCCAATGTCTCTTTTCATCCCTTCCCAGTAGTAGGTCTGCTTCATGTCTCGATACATCTTGTTACCACCGGGATGTATAGTCAGTTTTGAGTGATGACATTCCTTAAGCACTTCATCTCTCAATCCATTGACATTAGGTACAACTAGTCTTCCATTCTTTCTAAGCCATCCATCTCGATCAAGCCCATACTTGTTCATCTCCTCGTCGATACCCATCTCTAACTTGGAGATGATTTCCAACAGGTTAGGATTGTTCCTCTGACTGGAACTAATCCACTCAATCAAAGTGGGTCTGATCGTCAAACTTGCTAACATTTCTGGATCCAATTCGCACTTTGGTCTGAAATCATGCCCAGCAATGTACTCTAGTTGCCTCCATTCTAGAAACATAGCCCCTAAACTGGCATGTCTTCTAATTAATGCATCAGCCACCGCATTGCCCTTTCCTGGTGTATATGCGATGTCGAAATCATAGGAAGCCAAGAATTCTAACCATCTTTGCTGTTGGAGATTTAGATCCTTCTGAGAGAAAAGATACTTTAACGATTTATGATCGGTAAACAATTCGAATTTTTCTCCCAAGAGATAATGTCTCCACATCTTCAATACGAACACGATCGCTGCCAATTCCAAATCATGGGTAGGGTATCTTTTCTCGTGCAGTTTCAGTTGCCGACTTGCATAAGCTACAACCCTACCGCCTTGCATCAATACAGCACCTAGTCCGGTAGCACATGCATCTGTATATACCTTTATCTCTTCATTCCCCTTAGGAATGACTAACACTGGTGCACATGTGAACTTTTCCTTTAGACTCTTAAATGCATTCTCGCACTTTTCGTCCTAGAGAAAGCTTGATTCTTCTTGGCCAACTGAGTCAACGGTGCTGTTATCTTGGAGAAATCTTGGATTAACTGACGATAGTATCCAGCTAATCCCAAGAAACTTCTTATATCCGTTGCATTCTTGGGCATAGACCAATCTTGTACCGTAGCCACCTTCACAAGATCCACGGTAAGACCATTCTCCGAAACAACATGGCCCAAGAATCTCACTTCCCTCCTCCAGAAGTGACACTTAGAAAATTTTGCTTTTAATTGGTGTTTTCTTAACACCTCCATCACTATCCTCAAATGTTCCATGTGTTCTTCCTCTGTCCTTGAGTAAACCAAAATGTCATCCACGAACACAAGAACAAACTTATTCAACTGATCTCTGAATACCCTATTCATAAGATCCACAAAATATGTTAGGGCATTGGTCAACCCAAATGGCATGACCAAACACTCATAAAATCCAAACGGCGTCCAAAATGCTGTTTTAGGTATACTCTCAGCTTCCACTCTAAGCTGATGAAAACCTGTCGCGAGATCCAACTGAGAAAATACTCTCGCACCACTCAACTTGTAATACCCCGTATTTTCTATGAACGTATAAGTAACAAATCAGAGAATAATTAATTTTTAAAATAGAATCAAGGGAAACGGGTTGCGCCATTGCGTTCATCTCAAAATTCTGCTTGGAAACGAGTCTGAGTTTTCGAGAAATGGAGTCTGTATGAGGGAGATATAACCCTCCGAAGTTTCAGGAATTTTCAGAACCGAAAACAGCTCGAAATTCGAATTCGAATTTCGAATTCAAACGCCAGCGTAGACTGGGCGGGAATTTTCCCACCCTGGACCAGGTCGACCTGGTGGTCGACACTATGGTCGACCGCCCAGGGACCAGGTCGAACCTATGGTCGACCTGGGGGTCGACCTGGTGACAGAACCCAGTTCTGAGCCTGGGTTCATTCTGATGTATCTGGTCACGTTTTCTCTCTAGATTCGTCTGCCTAATCCTATATAAACAGCCTCCTAGCCTCATTCTCTTTACACCATTTCATTCTCTCCTTATGCTGCCGCTGAAATAATAGAAATAATTAAATAAAATAATGGCGTCGCTACTCTGCTGGAATCAAAACTAGAACTAGTGCATCTTCTTCCTAATCTGAATTAGATTAAAAGAGAACTACTACAACTCTTCTTCTATAATCCAACCAAGGCAAGCACAGTTATTTTTAGATATGAATTATAATTATGATCGTGACATGGTTGTAAATCTGAAACTGAGGTTATGTATATTCTGTTTTGTTTAGATCTATCCTATTGAAACTATTCTGTATATCTCTTCTTTCTGTTCTATAGCCAGGCTACCACGAGCCTGAGCCAAATCTCATAAGAGATTGATGCACGAATGCCAAACTTTTGAGGCAAATAATGAATGATGCATAAATTGGGCATGATTGATCTGTGACTGATTTGAGGAAAGAATATAGGCTGTAGCTAAAACATAAATATGAGACATATGGCTGGACATGTTTGAAACATAAAGCGTATTGAACATATGACTTGAGGCATAGAAGAATATTGGACATATGACTTAGGATTCGGGCATAAAGATTTAACTGTAAATAAGTAATTGATTTAGATGCATAGCACATGTTGTAATTCAGGACATAAATTGGAGGCATATTATATGAGATTGTTTTTGACTTAGAATATAAAGGACATAAGTTGTAGTTTTTGATCTGGACATACTTTATATATTATAGTCTGTAATTTAGAAGAAGGAGAATTATTTTGTATATAACTTAGGCGTAAAGACCTATATCAAATAGGATAACCATTAATGTGAATATGCCTAAAAGTGGGTTTTGGATATGTGACATGCATTGTAATCAATGACTATATTTGGCATAATTTATATGTGAATCACGATTAGGACCTTTTGAGAATATTCTGAACTATGTAAGTTTAACCAAAATTTGGGACATATGTTAAATTATGGCCATAACTTAGGCATGTAAGTTTAGGCTCACTCCATGATTAGGCAAGTTATGGGAATAAGACTTTGAGAAATGTTTAAATCTGCTAAAACTGTTATCTGCTTAATATGTTAAATTTGCCTAATCTGCTAAATCTTTTACCTGTTTAATTGCCTAAACAATTAAATATGTTGAATCACCTAATCTGCTAATTATGCCTAATCTGCTAAATCTGTTGAGTTGCCTAATTTGCTAAATCTGTTGAACTGTCTGAGCTGCTAAATCTTTTGCAAAGCTGAATGATTGTAATTTGTGTAGGCTCGATTTTAGATTGTGTAAAACATGATTTGTTTAATCTGCTGCGACTTGAAAGGAAGTCAAATTTGTTAAATTAACAGAATTAGTCTGATAGTTGTATAATCTATAATGGAATAAATGGGTTATAATAAAAATGCTGAGACACGAGGTTAGACTCATGTTTGCGGTAGAAGCCTGCCCGGACCCAACCGGGTTAACCAGTAACCGCAAACTGCTAGTCTAATGTGAGAGGTCGTAGGCATAACTAAAATATGCTTAGACACGAGGTTAGGTCTGGCTTGTGCCAAAAGTCTGCCCGGAACCGCCCGGCATATCCAGCGGCCACCAGCTACCGACCTAATGTGAGAGGTCTGTGCATTAATATTCAATTAATGCAAACCTGAGATAAATATGATGTCTAAAAAGTGTTGGGTGGATAGGGCTAAACCAACTAGACTGATGAATTTAATAAACCTGTTTCGTGAATCTGTAGGCCTAATACAAAGTTAGACAATCTGTAAATCTGCTAAAACTGTACATCTGATCCGTTAGTCTGAAAACCTGTTAACCTGATTTTCTGATCTGTGAACTAGTTGACTTGGACTCTGTATGTCTGAAAACTTGTCAACAAGTTAATCTGAATTCTGTTAGTCTGTGGACACAAGGTTAGGAGGGAAAATACTTGTGTCATCTGTTGTTTGGGACCCATATTAGTCAGTAACCCTTTCTGGTATCAAAATTATGACCCAACAGTAGGTACGGTCTGGGCACGCTTACTGAACTAACTATAAGCGGTTCATTCTGATAATGGCGAGGGGTGTTGATGGTGCGTGCCAACCAGGTCATGTGCGTGCATGGATCCCGGTCTGCCTCTGAGGATGTAAGACGCCATGACATCTGTAAATAGGTCCGTGTCATTCAAAGGTTGCCACTTTAGGGAGTGATACACCCTTCTGTGTGGCTGGCACAGGGTATTTATGTATTACGGAGCCAATTGCTTGGGGTAGATTTAGAGTACACTTAGTTCTGTCTGTTTACATTGGGGTACCGTCTGTTTCTGTTGGGTGGTAACACCTGTTTGTTTCTGCATGGTACCGTTTGTTGGGGTGGTAAAGGCCCATTTACTAGTGTACACCTAATTCTAACATTCTGATTCTGTAAGGATTATTCTGTTTCTGTTCCTGTACCTTCTGTTTGGGTGGTAAAGGCCCATTATTCTGTTTCTGTTTAGACATTAGGGTAACAACTAATACTGTTATACTAGTATTAGTGCAGAGAAGTAAAATATAAGTAAGAAGCATAACTTGGGCTATATCATTCTGTTTCTTCTATTTAGCTTAAGTATATCAGTTGCTCCTGTTGATATTGTCTCTTATCCAGCTTTATTTTCATGTCATGATATTATTATCTGTTCATATGCTGAATGTCACTGGACTTGCTAGACTTTATGTCTGATCTTGCTTGTTTTCGCCCCTTCTCTTTCATTCCCCCCAGGTTTGTAGGGTGGAAATCTAGGAGCTTGATTCAGATCTTCTCTGCTTGAAGTATCATTTGGCTTTGGCTATATCTTTCCATGGCAGTTTATGTTGGGGATTATGACTTTAAAAACTACGCATTCTGAAGGCTTTGAACTAGACCGATATTTTGTACTTGAATTCTGATATTGTGATTTGAAAAGATGTAACCAAACTTATTTCGATTTCTGTTGTAATAAAGTAATTAATTTTTCAAGTACTGTTTTATCTGTCTTGTAAATTTCCGTTCTGTCTACTAAAACGCTCCATCAAAGTTAAGGCATTCCCTTTGTGAGTGACCTTGATGGAGCTGGGGTGTTACACTTAGTATCAGAGCTCAAGGTTACCACATCTGATAAAAAGTTTTGGAAAACTATTTTCAAAAAGGTTTTTAAAAAGGAAGTATTTTCAAAAGTAGAGTTTATTTTGAAAAACATAATCCCCAAAGCCATAGCCTATCTTTCTATCCTTTGTTTTGAATCTTTCCTTTTTCTTTCGTTTCAGCATGTCTGGGGATCTTAACCTTCCTGAGGGCATACCAGTACCTAGCTGGTTCAGGAGGTACTTAGAGGCTAGGGCCAACGATGCAGGCACAGCAGATATTCCTCCTCCAGCCGCAGCGATCCCCCTCCTCCGCCCCCTCCTCATGCAATTGCTTTCTCAAAGATCTGTAAAGATTTTAGGGCCATGGGTGGAAAGGATTTCAAGGGAACTGAATCATTCGTAGAAGCGAGGAACCGGCTCAAAGAAACTGAGGATCTGTTCGAGGTGGACGATAGGCAGAAGGTACAGTTGGCGGTATGGTTGCTCAAAGACGAAGCTTCCTATTGGTGGGAAGTCACTAGCGCTGAGAGGCCGGTTGAAACATGGATGGATTTCAGAACAAGGTTTGAGACAAAATTCCTCTCGCAAGCTAAACGAAGTCTACAACTGGAA
Organism: Allium sativum; assembly: GCA_030737875.1. Lineage (NCBI taxonomy): Eukaryota > Viridiplantae > Streptophyta > Magnoliopsida > Asparagales > Amaryllidaceae > Allium > Allium sativum. The sequence continues at coordinate 489,295,858 of CM060923.1, read as the reverse complement.
AGTTCTTATCTCTTAAGCAAGGAAGTATGACGGTCAACGAATACGTCAAGCAGTTCAACCAACTGGCTAGGTTCGGACTAGATTTAGTCAACACCCAGCATAAAAAGGCTCTCCGCTTTGTTAAAGGATTGAACGAGCCACTGCACAGCCTAGCCATGACCCATGTACCTATGGGAGCGACTTACGAGAGATTGGTGGACATGGCACTACTACACGAGGAAGACGAGGGCAAGAAAGAGGCAAAGACGGAAGAACCACAGAACAAGAAAGCATGGCCCAAAAAGGAAACACAAAAGAAGAATGAGAAGCCTGAAGATAAGAAGGAGAAAAGGTGCTTTACTTGTGGAAGCTCGACTCATCTGAACAAGGATTGCAGAAAAAGAAAGGGCACTTGCTTCAACTGTGGTGAGATGGGACACTTCACTAGGGACTGCCCGAAGAAATGAGGGCCAGGGCAGAGGGCAGGTCCAACTTCTGGAGGGTAGGCGAACACTCTCGAGGCTAGTGGATAGGATAGAAATAGGAAAACTTTCTGTAGGGGGTTTAATTTCTTTATCTGGTTGTTGAGTTAAAGCTCTTTTCTGATTCTGGCATTTTTTCTGTATTCGATACTCTACACTTTAATACTAGTATTGTTTCTGATTCCGTTGTAGACTCAGACCTATAAGGGTTATGACTCATCTAATTGTGATAAGTTGGGTATCTGTGTTGAGTGTTAAGTTGTTTATGACACATACATTCTGGGTTTTTATCATGCTTTGTTTCCTAAGAAACATTTGGTAATCTGATCTGTATCAGTAGTCTGTAGGTTTCTGAAAAGGATAGGAGTTTTTACTCAAGGTGTGAAATAGATTTCCAGTTGGGCATTTGTTCAATGGGAGTAATTCTCTGAGTATTAATTTGATGTTGATTTCGGTCTTTGGGGTTGATAATTAGGAGTTATTCTCTTAAACCGATGTCTAATAGGAACCTAGCTTTAGTTTTAATTATACTTGCCTCTATCACTCGACTTTATCCTTCGACCTTTAGGTAGAAAATAATGGGTGTAAACATGTGTTTGAGACATGTTATGTTTGATGGTTGCAAGTGGATGCAAGTGGTTGCTAGTGATTGCTCGTGGATGCATATACACACACTAGGCACTAGATCGGCTCAAAAACACTCTCATACTGCATATGGTTGTGTGTGCATTTTTTTTATGGATCCGAAATGGTTGACTTAGGACATGGATGTTGCATATGAATGAACGGTTGTGCACTCATATAGAAATGATATGTATCAAATAGGAAAATTGCATACATGTGGAACTCATGGTACTGACATAATTTGCATTAAGGAGGTCAACTAAATCAGTAGACTGCCTGATCTTTGCATTAGATAAGGAACATATACACACACTTTTGCATATGTTCATGCCACATTAGAAGTTTTCTAAGGACAATGGATGCTTGTGGATGATGGTTGAGTAGATGGATGACTGGATGGTAAGACACATTCTTCTTAACTTGAAGATTTCGGGGACGAAATCCTTTAAGGAGGGGAGAATGTAACACCCCGAATTTTCTATGAACGTATAAGTAACAAATCATAGAATAATTAATTTTAAATAATAGAATCAAGGGAAATGGGTTGCGCCAGTATGTTCGTCTCGAAATTCTTCTTGGAAGCGAGTCCGAGTTTTCGAGAAACGGAGTCCGTATGAGGGAGATATGACCCTCCGAAGTTCAGGAATTTTCAGAACCGAAAACAGCTCGAAATTCGAATTCTAAATTCGAATTCGAAATTAGAATTCAAACGCCAGCGCATACTGGGCGGGAATTTTCCCGCCCAGGACCAGGTCGACCTGGGGGTCGACACTATGGTCGACCTCCCAGGGACGAGGTCGACCCTATGGTCGACCTGGGGGTCGACCTGGTGACAGAACCCAGTTCTGAGCCTGGGTTCATTTTGATGTATCTGGTCACGTTTTCTCTCTAGATTCGTCCGCCTAATCCTATATGAACAGCCTCCAAGCCTCATTCTCTTTACACCATTTCATTCTCTCCTTATGTTGCCGCTGAAATAATAGAAATAATTAAATAAAATAATGGCGTCGCTACTCTGCTGGAATCAAAACTAGAACTAGTGCATCTTCTTCCAAATCTGAATTAGATTAAAAGAGAACAACTGCAACTCTTCTTCTATAATCCAACCAAGGCAAGCACAGTTATTTTTAGATATGAATTTTAATTATGATCGTGACATGGTTGTAAATTTGAATCAGAGGTAATGTATATTCTGTTTTGTTTAGATCTATCCTATTGTAACTATTCTGTGTCTCTCTTCTTTCTGTTCTATTGCCAGGCTACCACGAGCCTGAGCCAAATCTCAAAAGAGATTGACGCACGAATGCCAAACTTTTGGGGCAAATAATGAATGATGCATAAATTGGGCATGACTGATTTGTGACTGATTTGAGGAAAGAATATAGGCTGTAGCTAGAACATAAATCTGAGACATATGGCTGGACATGTTTGAAACATAAAGTGTATTGAACATATGACATGAGGCATAGAAGAATATTGGACATATGACTTAGGATTTGGGCGTAAAGATTTAACTGTAAATAAGTAATTGATTTAGATGCATATCACATGTTGTAATTCAGGACATAAATTGGAGGCGTATTATATGAGATCGTTTATGACTTAGAATATAAAGGACATAAGTTGTAATTCTAGATCCGGACATACTTTATATATTATAGTCTGTAATTTAGAAGAAGGAGAATTATTTTGTATATAACTTAGGCGTAAAGACCTATATCAAATAGGATAACCATTAATGTGAACATGCCTAAAAGTGGGTTTTGGATATGTGACATGCATGGCAATCAATGAATATATTTGGCATAATTTATATTCGAATCACGATTAGGGCCTTTTGAGAATATTCTGAACTATGCAAGTTTAACCAAAATTTGGGACATATGGTAAATTATGGCCATAACATAGGCATGTAAGTTTAGGCTCACTCCCTGATTAGGCAAGTTATGGGAATAAGACTTTGAGAAATGTTTAAATCTACTAAAACTGTTATCTGCTTAATATGTTAGATTTGCCTAATCTGCTAAATCTGTTACCTGTTTAATTGCCTAAACTGTTAAATATGTTGAATCGCCTAATCTGCTAATTATGCCTAATCTGCTAAATCTGTTGAGTTTCCCAATCTGCTAAATCTGTTGAACTGTCTGAGCTACTAAATCTGTTGCAAAGCTGAATGATTGTAATTTGTGTAGGCTCAATTTAAGATTGTGTAAAACATGATTTGTTTAATCTGCTGCGACTTGAAAAGAAATCAAATCTGTTAAATTAACAGAATTAGTCTGATAGTTGTATAATCTATAATGGAATAAATGGGTTATAATAAAAATGCCGAGACACGAGGTTAGACTCATGTTTGCGGTAGAAGCCTGCCCGGACCCAACCGGCTTAACCTACAACCGCAAACTGCTAGTCTAATGTGAGTAGTCGTAGGCATAACTAAAATATGCTTAGACACGAGGTTAGGTCTGGCTTGTGGCAGAAGTCTGCCCGGAACCGCCCGACATATCCAGCAGCCACAAGCTACCAACCTACTGTGAGAGGTCTGTGCATTAATATTTAATTAATGCAAACTTGAGATAAATATGATGTCTAAAAAGTGTTGGGTCGATAGGGCTAAACCAACTAGACTGATGAATTTAATAAACCTGTTTCGTGAATCTGTAGGCCCAATACAAAGTTAGACAATCTGTAAATCTTCAAAAACTGTACATCTGATCCGTTAGTCTGAAAACCTGTTAACCTGATTTTCTGATCTGTGAACTAGTTGACTTGAACTCTGTATGTCTGAAAACTTGTAAACAAGTTAATCTGAAATCTATTAGTCTGGGGACCCAAGGTTAGGAGGGAAAATACTTGTGTCATCTGTTGTTTGGGACCCATATTAGTCAGTAACCCTTTCTGGTATCAAAATTATGACCCAATAGTAGGTAGGGTCCGGGCATGCTTACTGAACTAATTATAAGCGGTTCATTCTGATAATGGCGAGGGGTGTTGATGGTGCGTTCCAACCGGGTCATGTGCGTGCATGGATCCCAGTCTGCCTCTGAGGATATAAGACGCCGTGACATCTGTAAATAGGTCTGTGTCATTCAAAGGTTGCCACTTTAGGGAGTGATACACCCTTCTGTGGGGCTGGCACAGGGTATTTATGTATTAGGGAGCCGATCGCCTGGGGTAGATTTAGGGTACACTTAGTTCTGTCTGTTTCTGTTGGGTGGTAACACCTGTCTGTTTCTGCGTGGTACCGTCTGTTGGGGTGGTAAAGGCCCATTTAATAGTGTACGCCTAATTCTAACATTCTGTTTCCGTAAGGATTTTTCTTTTTTTGTTCTTGTACCTTCTGTTCAGGTAGTAAAGGCCCATTATTCTATTTCTGTTTAGACATTAGGGTAACACCTAATACTGTTATACTAGTATTAGTGCAGAGAAGTAAAATATAAGTAAGAAGCATAACTTGGGCTATATCATTCTGTTTCTTCTGTTTAGCTTAAGTATATCAGTTGCTCCTGTTGATATTGTCTCTTATCCAGCTTTATTTTCATGTTATGATATTATTATCTGTTCATATGCTGAAAGTCACTGGACTTGCTAGACTTTATGTCTGACCTTGCTTGTTTTCGCCCCTTCTCTTTCGTTCCCCCCAGGTTTGTAGGCTGGAAATCTAGGAGCTTGATTAAGATCTTCTCTGCTTGAAGTATCGTTTGGCTTTGGCTCTATCTTTCCATGGCTGTTTATGTTGGGGATTATGACTTAAAAAACTATGCATTCTGAAGGCTTTGTACTAGACCGATATTTTGTACTTGAATTCTGATATTGTGATTTGAAAAGATGTAACCAAACTTATTTCGGTTTCTGTTGTAATAAAGTAATTAATTTTTCAAGTACTGTTTTATCTGTCTTGTAAATTTCCGTTATGTCTACTAAAACGCTCCATCAAAGTTAAGGCATTCCCTTTGTGAGTGACCTTGACGGAGGTGGGGTGTTGCACAATTGGTCAAACAAATCATCTATCCGCAGTAGAGGATACTTATTCTTCCTCGTCACTTTATTCAACTCGCGGTAGTCTACACACAAACGAAGCGAACCATCCGCCATGGTAGCAAACACAACTGGTGCTCCCCATTCAGAAACACTCCTTCTGATAAATCCCTTCTTCAAAAGATCGCTGACTTGCACCCCGAGCTCTCGCTGCTCCCTTGGAGCCATACGACGAAGTGGCATCACTATAGGTCTGGCATCTTTCACCAAGTCAATACGGAACTCAATCTCTCGATGTGGTGGAAGCCCGGTCACTTCTTCGAAGATATCCGGATACTGGCCAACCACGGGCAAACCTGACAACTCACTATGCGAAATGTCGAGGGAATTTAGAAAACTAGCCATTACCCCCTCACTGGGTAGACCACCAAACACTACCCTCCGCCCATCATCCGCTTTAGCTGTCACCAAAGAGCCCTCACAGTCTACCACCACCCCGTATCTTTGGAGCCAATCGAATCCCAAAATAATGCCAAACCCAGTAAAGCCCAAAACAAAGCAATAACAAACAAACATGCATCCATGACTCGATAAAACCACATTACGACAAATATTGTTAAGGTTAGTTGAACCACCAATTGGGTTCGTCACTACAAAGGTCTATCGACAATCTCGGGCTCCAATCCCGACCTACCTATCAGGTCACTAGATATGAAAGAACTGGAAGCTCCAGTATCAAACAAAACCCTAACAGGAACATCATAAACAGAAAGCATACCTTGAATATTGACATTCTTTCCCTTCTTCGCCGCAGTTGGGGCATTCGACGAAGAAGGAATAGCATTAAGGGCATATGCTTTCACCATCTTCTTTTCTTTAAGGGGTTGCGGACACTTGTCCTTGTGATGTCCCACTTGGCCACAGTTGAAGCACTTCCTATCCGCTGGCTTGGCCCGACAATTACTAGCATAATGGCCCTTCTTACCACAGCTGAAGCACTCAACATCTTTCTTATTCTTTTTCTGGCCATCCTTATTCTGGTTCTGCTTCCTTTTATTCTGAGAACCACTCTTGCCTCCACCACTTGCTTTCGGCTTTGGCTCCTCTGCAGATGCAACCTCAATCTTCGACTTAGGTTAAAGACTTTCTGACCTCAATGCTTTCCCCACAATCGATTCAAATGTCTCATCGATGTGGCTAATAAGCCTTTCCCCCAAGTATCCATCCAAGCCAGTTATGAACTTCTCATTCTTCTTCTCGGTAGTATCTATAAGGGATAACCCATACTTCGATAAAGTATCGAATTATGCAATGTACTCCGAGACAGCTCTGCCATTCTGCTTGAGCTCCAAAAAATTCTTAAACAATACTGACTTCTGAGCAGCTGGAATGAACTTCTCGCTAAAGCGAACCTTAAGCTGATCCCAAGTAATCTGATCCTCGGGAGTAGCTGCCTTTATAGCATTCCACTAATTCATTGTCCGTCCTTGCAGCTGACGGGATGCTAGCCTTCTCTTCATCGCATCCTCGATACCCAAATCTTCGAAGATACGGTCGCAGCTATCCAACCAATCCTGAACATCCATAGCCGACTCCGTTCTGTGGAACGGCTTCCCACCAAGATTAGTATAATCCTTGTTCAGCTTTGCGAAATCGGCCCTAGCCGCCTACCCTATTGGACCACCACCATTACCATTATTGGGAGATGCCCTCTGTAACAACCTGTATTTTCAATAACCTGTTGTAACTAAATCGAGGCAGAATCTGAATCAAGGGAAACGGGCTATGCCATTGCGTTCGTCTTGGAAAAATACACGAAATATAGTCCGAGTTTTCGAAAATCGGAGTCCGTATGACCCGATTAAGGCCCAATGAAATTTTCAGAAAAATTCAAGTTCAAAACAGATTTGAATTTCAAGTTCAAAATCTGAAAAACGGTCAGATTGGGCTAGGCGGGAAAATTCCCGCCAGAGCACCCAAGTCGACAGCGCTGTCGACTTGGGAGTCGACTTGGTTGGACCCAAGTCGACAGCCCTGTCGACTTGGCTGTCGACTTGGTTCAACCGGGCAGTTTTGCCTGGTGCACCATTTTGGGGTTTTGGTTAGGTTTTGGGCCAGATTCGGTTTTAAGGGCTGAGATTGGAATTAGGGTTTAATCCTAAGGCTAAAACTAATCCTAATCTCTATAAATAAGACCCTAACCTAACCCTAAATCATCATTATTCATTCAAGTAACTAAACTATGGCAAAATCATTCCTCTCATGGCCTCCACTCTCTTCATAAAATTCCTAAATAAATTTCTATGAGAGATTTTCCATGCATACAAGTGTTTTCAAGCTTGTATGAGCATCATTAGCTTGCATTCAAGTCAAGTTTCCATATTTACATCATAAAGCAAGGGTTTTGATCATTTTGGCTCAAGGGTTTTTCTATTGGAGCTTGCATTTTGGGTTTATTTAATTGCATAAGGGCTTTGTCTCAATCTATATATATTTTTGAGTCTTCATAAGCATTGTAAGCCTTTTTCTACTTTCATATTTAAACTCTAAAGTTAATGAATGATGCAAGTTGTGTTTGATCATTATGATATGCAAGCTTATCATGTTATGTTATGCAAGTATGCCATGTTACGATATGTAAGTTTACCATGTTATGCTATGCAAGTTTGCCATGTTATGATATGCAAGCTTATCATGTTATGTTATGCAAGTATGCCATGTTATGATATGCAAGTTTACCATGTTATGCTATGCAAGTTTGCCATGTTATGATATGCAAGTTTATCATGTTATGCTATGCAAGTTTGCTATGTTATGGTATGCAAGTTTGCCATATGATATGCAAGTTATGTTATGCGAGTTTGGGTTGATCATTTTGCTCATGTTATCATGTTATGCAAGCTTATCTTGGGTTTATGAGCTTAAAGCTTCAAGCTTTATGCTAAAGGTTGCATTTTGGCAACATGTAAGTTATCATATCCCTTATGATAACTTGCATGTGAGGCTAAATGCGAACTTATGGCCATTTCTACATGTCATTTATCACCATGTATCACCAATATATTAAGTTTGCTTTTATGCATGCTTTTGAGGCCTAAAAATGTAATATGCAATTATATGAACATATGTACATTTCGTATGCCACCATGTTGAACTTGTGGCTTCAACACCTTTTGTCATCTTTATGCCAAGTTCCCTCTTTCTATCCTTTATGCGCGATTGCGATTATGTAAGCGATGGGATTGCGTTTGGGGTTGGGTAAACTTAAAAGACATGGAAACATAAGATTGGGAATTTACCTATTAAGTTAGGTCTACCCATTGGGAATTTACCTATTAAGTTAGGTCTACCCAAATTCTTGTTAACTTATAACTATGTTTTGGAAACATAATGGACATGACACTTAGAAAATATAAGTGTGACCAACTCGAGGTTGGGTTGAGTTGTAGCGTAAACCTACCCGGAACCGACCGGCTTAACTAGTTGTTACAAACAATAGGACCCAATGTGAGAAGTTGGTCATGTTGTACGTTGAATCCGAGGTCAGACCAAGTTGTGGTGTAAAGCTACCCGGAACCGACCGACTTAACTAGTAACCGCAACAAAGTCTAATGTGAGAGGTTAAGGCACATTAATTAATTAATGCCTCATGATTAGGGTTAAGTCATGGTCCACTTAATACTTAACCAATTTGGACTTGGTAGATTAATCAGGGTTAAGTCGTGAACTCATCGTTACACTTAACAAAGTTAATCCATGATTAGCAAGAGGTTTAAACCGTACTTAACCCACGAGAAAATCCTAGCAATGGGGGTCCACTCCAGCAGTAATCCCAAGTTTGTATCATTACGACCCTAGGGACTAGGCTAGGGTGGGGCACGATTACTGGACTTGAGGTAAGTGACCAAAAACGACGTCCGAGTGGTACGCCGGTGTAGTTTCGGACGGACTATGGTCGTGCACATAGTCCGTAGCCAGAGAAAACATGCACGGGTACCAGTAGATCGAGACTGTGCACTTATATTTATGGTGTCCAGGGGTTTACACCCTAGGGCTTGATACACCCAAAGGTGGACCCGGCACAGTCCGACTACAATTATGTTTGGGCCGTATTGACACCAACACGTGACGAGTTAGGCTTATAGGGAGCCGATCGACTAGACCATTTGGTTGGACCTCGTATTAGGGTCACTTCATGTTATTAGACCTCGTATTAGGGTCACTTCATGTTATTGGACCTCGTATTAGGGTCACTTCATGTTATTGGGTCAAAGCTTGGGCCAAGGGATCAATACTTTTTTATTCAAGTCATGTTAGTTTGCTAGTACACCTGTGGTGCAAAACCTTAAACCTGATTTTGCGATGACACCTTTATCTATCATGCCAGTATGTAGTTATCCTTATGATCATCTCAGCTTTCATCATGACAGTTAACTTTATTAGTTTACATTGATTGTAGTAGGGCTTACTCAGTCTTTTTGACTGACCTGTTTTTCTTTTGCCTCTTTTCTTCCGTTTCTCCCCCAGGTTCTCAGGGTGGGAATATTGGAGCTTAGCTTGGATTTCTGATCGCTTGCTTGTGGGATTTTAGCTCATGTACGGTCTTGACATGAAGCTAGCTATGGTTATCACTTATTTTTGGGATAGTACTTATGTATTTCAGTTTTTCAGTAATGTTGCTTTTATCTAGACATGTGTATTTGGAAAGTTGACATTATGTTGTACCAGACTTGTTTTGAAATAGTTTGAAATCTTCCGCTGTTTTACTTATCTTATTTACTCTGTTTACATATATACATATGTTCTTGTTCTGCCTTGATATATCATTATGCATGTTTACCTGATTCAAACACCCCTCCAAAGTCAGAGTGCTTGCAAGAGCCACCCTGGCGGAGGTGGGGTGTTGCATTTGGTATCAGAGCATATGGTTTGCGAGAAGGAACAAAAAGGTTTTTAAAACTTTTGGAAAACTATTTTCAAAACCAAGTATAAAGTATTTTCCAAAGAAAAGTCTAGTTTATTTTAAAGGCTATTCCCCAAAAAGCCATTAGCAAAATTCCTTCGTTTTTCTCCATTCTGAATCTGTCTTTTTCTTCGTTTTCAGTATGGCTGATAACTTTGCTATTCCGGAGGGAGTACACGTACCTGTTTGGTATAGGAGACTTTTGGAGGCTAGGGCGACCGAAGCCGGCCCCGCAGATGTTCCTCCTCCTCCTCCTCTAGTAGTTAATGTTCCTCCTCCTCTTGTCGCTAATGTTCCTCCTCCTCCTGTCGCTGAGGTTCCTCTTCCTCCTCCCCCTCAGCATCCTCAAGCTGACTTCGCAAAAACGTGTAAGAACTTTAAGACGATGGGTGGCAAGAATTTCATTGGAACCGAGACTTATGTAGAGGCAAGGAATTGGTTGAAAGAAACCGAAGATCTTTTTGCCTTCTTTGATATAGATGACCGTAGGAAGGTTTTATTGGCAATGTGGTTGCTAAAGGAAGAAGCTGCACGTTGGTGGGTGGTCACCACCGCTACTAGGCCAATTGAGACTTGGGATGACTTTCGGGGAAAGTTTGGACTAAGGTTCCTATCACTGAAGCAAGGGGACATGACTATTAGGGAATACATAGATAAGTTTAATCAACTGGCTCGGGTCGGTTTAGACTTGGTTAACACAGCTTAGAAGAAGGCCCTATACTTTGCTCTAGGATTAAACGAGCCATTACATGGTTTGGCCATATCTCATATACCCTTGGGGGCAACTTTTGAGAGTTTGGTGAATATGGCCCTACTCAATGAAGAGAATATGAGTGACAAGAAGGAGGAGAAGTCTGAAGATAAGGAGGAAAAGAAGTGCTTTACTTGTGGAAGCTTGACTCATCTAAACAAGGGGAACAATAGCAAGGGCAATAACGACAAGAGGAAGTGTCATTATTGCGGTTCAGTTGGGCATCTTATTAAGGATTGTAGGAAGAGAAAAAGGAAGAATGGTGAATGCTTTCATTGTGGTGAGTTTGGACATTTCAGTAAAGATTGCCCGAAGAAGCAAGGGCAAGGTCAGACTCAGTGTGCAAGACCATCTGGAGGGCGAATTCATCCCCTCAACATCGTTCTTCCAGCTCAGGATCGAGGTAGTGTTTCTGTTAAAAGTCTTGATTTTCCTGTTTGTACTTTCTGGCACATCGCATAATTCATCTGATCTAGTTGAAAGTTTGCACCTAAGTACTAGTCTAGTTAATGATCCCGTGTGTGTTTCAAATCCAATTGGGGGTTCCGCCCATTTGTCTATTATCTAAGTGGATTTGAAAATCTCTATCTTGAGTATAGAATTCTCGTGTGATGCTTATATTCTCGGTTTCATGGGGTATGAGTTGATTTTGGGCATGGATGGGTTGTCCAGTTTTGGAGCCATCCTTGATTTTTGAGCATAGGGTTGTGAGGCTCATGACTCGCCTCGGTAATACCCTAAAAATTTCTAGTAACCCTATGAGTCCTATCATGTTGTGTTATCTTAAATCCCTCAACTCGTCTATCGATAGTTTGCAATCGGTGAGGGTGGTCCGAGAATATCCTGATATCTTGGGTGAAGTGAAGGGGGTTACCCCTAAACGAGAGATAAATTTCCGCATTTATCTGGTTGATAATGCCAAGATAGTTTCGTGGCCGGTTAGGCACATGGCCCCGCAAGATGAGAGTTAAGAAAGCAAGTCAAGGAGTTGCTTGAGAAGAACTTCATTAGACGAAGTATATCTGAATGGGGAGCGCCTGTGGTATTTACTACCAAGGCAGATGGTTCTCTTCGACTTTGTGTTGATTATCGTGAGTTAAACAAAGAGAATAGACAACCATTGCCAAGGATCAATGATTTGTTTGATCAGCTTGTAGGAACATCTGTTTTCTCTTGATCTTGCTACTGGATTCCATCAGCTCAGAGTAGCTAAGGATAGTATAGACAAAACTGCGTTCAAAACTCCAGATGGGACTAATGCACCCGCCTACTTCGTGGACTTGATGAGTAAGGTGTCTAGGGAGTTCCTGAACGAGTTTGTGGTAGTCTTTGTAGACGATATCCTGACTTTCTTAAAGAACGAGGAAGAACATGCTAGACATCTCAAGGAGGTGATGGATACGCTTAGAGCGCATCAGTTGAAAGCCAAGTCCTCTAAATGTCATTTTGGAGAAAAAGGAGTTAGATTTCTTGGGCACATAGTTTCTAAGCAAGGCTTAGTGGTGGATCCTGCTAAAGTGGTCGCGGTTCAAAACCGAAAAGCTCCGACGAGGGCAAGTGAAGTAAGAAGCTTTCTCAGTTTAATTAATTAGTTAGCGTCCCTTGAGCTTAGACCTACCCTTATGGATCAAGTAGGGACTTCGCAGAAAGAAGATCCGCAGTTAGTCGAGATCATGGACAAGTTGATTCGAGGCGAGATGTTAAGACACCTCGCTATAGATGACAAGGGATGGCTAAGACGCAATGAGAGAAAGAAGGCTCTTGAAGATGCACATCACTCGAGGAGGTGGCCGAGTTTGTCCCAAGGTGCATGTTGTGCCAACAGATTAAGGCCGAGTCATAAAAAGCCCGGTGGGCTATTACATCCATTGGAGGTCCCCGCAATGGAAGTAGTAAAGCGTCATGAAGGATTTCGAGGATGGACTGCCTAGATCAAGAAAAGGGAATACGAGCATGTGGGTCATAGTAGGTAGACTCACGAAGATTGCTCATTTCACTCCGGTAAAGAGCGGAAGGACTGCATCATAGCTAGCGACAGTTTACTATCAAGAAATAAAGCGGTTGCACGAGGTTCCCTAAAGTATAGTTAGTAACCATGACTCAATCTTCACTAGCCAGTTTTGGGATAGTCTACGGGAAGTCATGGGCAAGCAATTGAATCTAAGTACGGCCTATCATTCGCAGGCGGATGGTTCATTTCGTTCAAGCATGAGTTATAGAAAATCACGTTAGTAAGAGCAATTGGCAACATGGATTGGTATTTCCAAGAAAAGTTCTGCTGCATGGAATACTTTATAGTAAGTAAACGAGATCCAGGATTCACTAGTGAATTTTGGAGAGCTTGCATGAAACCATGAGGTCATAGTTATGTTTAAGCCAAGAATGATAGAAGAGTAAGTGAAAGAGGAAGACGAGAGGCGATAATGAAATGGGTTCCAACTCATATTTGGAAATAAGAGTTAAGAAGCCAAGAAATCATGAGGTAAAAGACGGTCAAAACACAGTGAAGTTAAGCTCAAGGAAACGTGACTTAGAAGATTAAAGGCTGGATACGCGCATCATATTTTTTTATTATGAGTATATCCTTGATCCTTGTTTTCCGGTGGAACTTACTTGCATGTTATCTTTTACATATATCCTCTCGGTCCCGTTCTCAATCCCATTTCTGTTGTAAACTCCATAAGGGGGTGTGACTCATCGGTTAGTAATACATGTCAAGGTTTAAAGGGGGTCCGTTAGGTTGACTAAACCTTTTGGGCTTTTATAGAATATGGGTTGGGTTAGGAAGGGATTTCTTGTAATCCAAAAGGAGTATATCTTGCTTATCTTCCCGATCTCTTTGTAGCATATCTTTCTTTTGCTATCTATATCGTGTTAATCTTGTCATGAGAACCTTAGGTAGAAACCCTTTGGATGAAACATGTGTTTGAAACATGTTATGCTTGATGTTTGCAAGTGGTTGCAAGTGTTTGCAAGTGGTTACTCGTGGATGCATTATACACATTAGGCACTAGATCGGCTCACACACTCCTCATATTGCATATGCATGAGTGTTTATGCTTATTCATGGATGAATATGTTGTGCTATCACATGGACTTTGCATATGGATGTATGTTATGTGCACACATATAGATGTTATACATTATGTTAGGAATTGCATACATATGGATTCATTTCACTAACATAATTTGCATTGATGATATTTGCATTAGATAAGTACATATACACACACCTTTGCATATGTTCATACAACATTTAGAATCTTGTAAGGACAATGATTGCTCGTGGATGATGTTTTGAGTAGATGGATGTTGGATGGTAGGATACGTTCTTCCTAACTTGAAGATTTCGGGGACGAAATCCTTTAAGGAGGGGAGAATGTAACAACCCGTATTTTCAATAACCTGTTATAACATAAATCGAGGTAGAATTTATTTTATAAATCTGAATCAAGGGAAACGGGCTATGCCATTGCGTTCGTCTCGGAAAAATACACGAAATAGAGTCCGAGTTTTCAAAAATCGGAGTCCGTATGACCCGATTAAGGCCCAATGAAGTTTTCAAAAAAATTCAAGTTCAAAACAGATTTGAATTTCAAGTTCAAAATTAGAAAAACGGTCAGATTGGGCTAGGCGGGAAAATTCCCACCAGAGCACCCAAGTCGACAGCCCTGTCGACTTGGGAGTCGACTTGGTTGGACCCAAGTCGACAGCCGTGTCGACTTGGTTCAGCCGGGCAGTTTTGCCTGGTGCACCATTTTGGGGTTTTGGGCCAGATTCGGTTTTAAGGGCTGAGATTGGAATTAGGGTTTAATCCTAAGGCTAAAACTAATCCTAATCTCTATAAATAAGACCCTAACCTAACCCTAAATCATCATTATTCATTCAAGTAACTAAACTATGGCAAAATCATTCCTCTCATGGCCTCCACTCTCTTCATAAAATTCCTAAATAAATTTCTATGAGAGATTTTCCATGCATACAAGTGTTTTCAAGCTTGTATGAGCATCATTAGCTTGCATTCAAGTCAAGTTTCCATATTTACATCATAAAGCAAGGGTTTTGATTATTTTGGCTCAAGGGTTTTTCTATTGGAGTTTGCATTTTGGGTTTATTTGATTGCATAAGGGCTTTGTCTCAATCTATATATATTTTTGAGTCTTCATAAGCATTGTAAGCCCTTTTCTACTTTCATATTTAAACTCTAAAGTTAATGAATGATGCAAGTTGTGTTTGATCATTATGATATGCAAGCTTATCATGTTATGTTATGCAAGTATGCCATGTTATGATATGCAAGTTTACCATGTTATGCTATGCAAGTTTGCCATGTTATGATATGCAAGCTTATCATGTTATGTTATGCAAGTATGCCATGTTATGATATGCAAGTTTACCATGTTATGCTATGCAAGTTTGCCATGTTATGATATGCAAGTTTATCATGTTATGTTATGCAAGTTTGCTATGTTATGATATGCAAGTTTGCCATATGATATGCAAGTTATGTTATGCGAGTTTGGGTTGATCATTTTGCTCATGTTATCATGTTATGCAAGCTTATCTTGGGTTTATGAGCTTAAAGCTTCAAGCTTTATGCTAAAGGTTGCATTTTGGCAACATGTAAGTTATCATATCCCTTATGATAACTTGCATGTGAGGCTAAATGCGAACTTATGGCCATTTCTACATGTCATTTATCACCATGTATCACCAATATGTTAAGTTTGGTTTTATGCATGCTTTTGAGGCCTAAAAATGTAATATGCAATTATATGAACATATGTACATTTCGTATGCCACCATGTTGAACTTGTGGCTTCAACACCTTTTGTCATCTTTATGCCAAGTTCCCTCTTTCTATCCTTTATGCGCTATTGCGATTATGTAAGCGATGGGATTGCGTTTGGGGTTGGGTAAACTTAAAAGACATGGAAACATAAGATTGGGAATTTACCTATTAAGTTAGGTCTACCCATTGGGAATTTACCTATTAAGTTAGGTCTACCCAAATTTTTGTTAACTTGTAATTATGTTTTGGAAACATAATGGACATGACACTTAGAAAATATAAGTGTGACCAACTCGAGGTTGGGTTGAGTTGTAGCGTAAACCTACCCGGAACCGACAGGCTTAACTAGTTGCTACAAACAATAGGACCCAATGTGAGAAGTTGGTCATGTTGTACCTTGAACCCGAGGTTAGACCAAGTTGTGGTGTAAAGCTACCCGGAACCGACCGGCTTAACTAGTAACCGCAACAAAGTCTAATGTTAGAGGTTAAGGCACATTAATTAATTAATGCCTCATGATTAGGGTTAAGTCATGGTCCACTTAATACTTAACCAATTTGGACTTGGTAGATTAATCAGGGTTAAGTCGTGAACTCATCGTTACACTTAACCAAGTTAATCCATGATTAGCAAGAGGGTTAAACCGTACTTAACCCACTAGAAAATCCTAGCAATGGGGGTCCACTCCAGCAGTAATCCCAAGTTTGTATCATTACGACCCTAGGGACTAGGCTAGGGTGGGGCACGATTACTGGACTTGAGGTAAGTGACCAAAAACGACGGCCGAGTGGTCCGCCGGTGTAGTTCCGGACGGACTATGGTCATGCACATAGTCCGTAGCTGGAGAAAACATGCACGGGTACCAGTAGATCGAGATTGTGCACTTATATTTATGGTGTCCAGGGGTTTACACCCTAGGGCTTGATACACCCGAAGGTGGACCCGGCACAGTCCGACTACAATTATGTTTGGGCCGTATTGACACCAACACGTGACGAGTTAGGCTTATAGGGAGCCAGTCGACTAGACCGTTTGGTTGGACCTCGTATTAGGGTCACTTCATGTTATTGGACCTCGTATTAGGGTCACTTCATGTTATTGGACCTCGTATTAGGGTCACTTCATGTTATTGGGTCAAAGCTTGGGCCAAGGGATCAATACTTGTTTATTCAAGTCATGTTAGTTTGCTAGTACACCTGTGGTGCAAAACCTTAAACCTGATTATGCGATGACACCTTTATCTATCATGCCAGTATGTAGTTATCCTTATGATCATCTCAACTTTCATCATGACAGTTAACTTTATTAGTTTACATTGATTGTATTAGGGCTTACTCAGTCTTTTTGACTGACCTGTTTTTCTTTCGCCTCTTTTCTTCCGTTTCCCCCCCCCCCCCAGGTTCTCAGGGTAGGAATATTGGAGCTTAGCTTGGATTTCTGATCGCTTGCTTGTGGGATTTTAGCTCATGTACGGTCTTGACATGAAGCTAGCTATGGTTATTACTTATTTTGGGGATAGTACTTATGTATTTCAGTTTTTCAGTAATGTTGTTTTTATCTAGACATGTGTATTTGGAAAGTTGACATTATGTTGTACCAGACTTGTTTTGAAATAGTTTGAAATCTTCTGCTGTTTTACTTATCTTATTTACTCTGTTTACATATATACATATGTTCTTGTTCTGCCTTGATATATCATTATGCATGTTTACCTGATTCAAACACCCCTCCAAAGTCAGAGTGCTTGCAAGAGCCACCCTGGCGGAGGTGGGGTGTTACACCCTCTGCACGTCCCTAAGCATCTCTCTCATGAGGTCAGTAAACATCGTCCTCATGTCATCAGCATTCCCATTATTGGCTCCTCTACCGGCACCTCTTGCGTATCAGCTCATCGTTCAATTTGTAAAGAGAAAACGATTACCCATCTCCACAGTGGTGCTAGTGCAGTGCGACTTCATCCTTAGCTATACTAATAATATATATAGCTTTTAAAACCAAAATAATCACAAATACGCGCTCTCATATACATATTATCTCTCCCTGGTGCCTTTCCCTAGGTTAATTACGCAACCTAGAGACCTGATACCAAGTGTGACGGCCCGCCCCGCACCAGCCTGCATTTCCTCCCAAGGTGCATTGTACACAGGCCCGACTAGCACGGAACGGTCGCCAAAGAAAGGGAAGAAGGGAATGAACTAACAAGGAACCTGTAGAATGTCTCATAGCGCATGGAACAAAATATAATAATAACATAATCTTGACATAAAACAGGCGAGACAGTGCATAAGCTGAAAACTAAAGCAACATAGTAGCGGAAATCCAAATACAGCTTATTACAACTTTCCAAATTACTGTATCTGAAGCAAAAGAAAGCTAAAGTAGAAGATGCACTACTAATGCCCAAGCGGTGATCTTCAACAACACAGGAGAATACTATATGTATCATACGTGAAAGCCTCCTGCTCGTCTCCGGATCAGCTACTCGTGCATACCCGGCTAGCCTGTCTCTAGTCTGCTCGTGAGAGCACCCAGAGTAATAAGAAGAGACATAAAACTCTGGGTCAGACAAAAAGTTTGGTATGAGCGATAAGAAGCTAAACAGAAGAATAACAGTTATACTAAACCATACCAGAACCTGGACCTGCAACCAAAGAGTTAGCACTACATACCGTACAATACTCTAAGGTGCCATGATCAGCATAGAAATATGTTAATTTATGCACCTATATTTTATCTTTTTTGTATATAAATAAATGTTACGCTGGGTATTTTCTTGTTGTTTTTATAGATATGTTGACCAGACCTCATCATCCTTAAAAGTGAAGAATAAATGCCATTTACTAGAAGAATTGCATAAGAGCTTTCATTGGAGACTAGATGTGTTCACATTGGTCACATTAGAATAAGAATGGTAGAAAAGATCTCAAAAGATGTCATTGGAAGATGTTTGTGTTCACATTAGCCACATGGAAGATATGGAAGATTTTTCTTATATGCTTTTGGAGTCTAACATGAGTCCATGTTTGGAAGAATTAATCACATGCAAATCTTTTGTCAATCAATTAGCCACATGGAAGATTTGGAAGATATGGAAGGTATTCACCATGATATGCGCAGATATTCTTAGAGACTATTTCCAAACAAGCTTAGTCAAGAAAGGCATGTGATATGATAATAATTCTTGGAAAAGAGGTCCATATATTCATACAAATCTGATTAGCGTTTGGCCAATTTCACCTATAAAAGCACATGTATACCCATTGTAACAAATATCCTATCCTATTCTATATTCTCTTCTCCATTAATAACAGTTCTTCTTCTTTTTATTATTTCTGCATTTTTCTTTTTCTTAGCAATCGGTGTTATCTTCACAATTAGTTTTGGAAGAACACCAATTGTATTTTACATTTTTTTTGTTAGTGATTAGTCGTTTGATTAGTTTCAACAACAATCCTAATTTACTTTTTGTTGTTCTTCTTATTCTGCACTTTTATTTTCTGCCTTGTTGTTCTTGTTTTGCAATTTACTTTCTTTAGTGATTAATCGTTGATTAGATTCAACGAAAATCCTAAGTTCACAATTTCAATTTGTTTTTATTTCAACAAAATCTCCAGGCTTCGTCTAACTCGCCCAAGAGATTAGATAAATAATTTAATTTTAATTTACCTCCCTGTGTTCGACCTGTATGCTACACACCTGTGCGCTTGCAGAATTTTATTACAAATATCGCGCTTTTCTAGCGTCGATCAAGTTTTTGGCTTCGTTGCCGGGGAGGTAACAATTGAATTTTATTATTTATTTAATTTCTGATTCGTGTTAGTTTTTTTTCATTTTGTTTGATTTTGTAAAAAAAAACTCTTGCCAAATTTTCTTTTATTTTCCTATTGTTTTCTTGTAGATATATATAGATAAAAATCTTGATTAGTTGATTGGGTATCACATACTGATATCATAATCTCTAAGACAAGGAAAAAAATCTTGCCACTTTTTCTTTTAATTTTCCTTTTTTTTCCATTTATTTCTTTCCTTTTTTTAATTTGCATTTCTTCCAATCTAATTCCTTCAAGAAGAAAAAAATATATACAAAAAAAGAAAGTTGCTAATTTTTCTTCAATTTCTTTCCATCTTTCTACCACCTTGCTGATTATCACATTTTTCTTTTCCCTTTCCTTTTCTTTTTATTTGTTTCCATCTTTTGTCTACAACTTTCTAAAAAAAAAAACTATTGCAATTTCTTCTCTGTCTACTTTGATTTCTTTCTTGTTTTTGTCTGCTTTTATTTCTTTCCTCAATTTCTTCTACCCTTCCTCTCTACTCAAAAAACCTTGCTTTTTTTTCCTCTTATTTCCTTCCTCTTTTATTTTTTTTCCTTTTTTGTTTGGGTTTTTACCATTCTTTTCTTTCCCTTTCTTCTTGTTCAAATTTTCATAAAAAAAAACTTGCATTCTTTTTTTTTATTTCTTTCCAATTGCATTTCTCATTCACCTTTTACAATCTCTCTTTCCATTTTTTTTCATTTTTTTCTTTCCGGCTCTCTCCTTCATTAAAAAAAAATCAACTTTCAATTTTCCTTTATTCTTTCCATCTTTCCACTTTCTTTCCAATCATCTACATTCTTTTTCTTTTTACAAATTTCAAAAAAAAAGATTCCTCTTTTGCAATTTTTTCCTTTCTTCTTTTGTCTTTCTTGTTCTCAATACATTTGATTTCTTTTCTTCTCTTACAAATTCCCTTTCTTTTCAAAAAAAAAATCCTCTTCTAATTTTACAACAATAAACAAAAGAAAAAAAATTCTTTCTGTTTTTGTCTTCTCTTTTATTGCTTTCCCTTCTCAATTTCTTTTCCAAATCTTTTACAATTACTTTCTTTCCTTCCTTTACAATTCTCTTTCTTTCCTGAAATCTCTCTTCCCATTTTTTTTTGTCATTTGTTTCTTTCCTATTTGTCCACGTTTTCAACAATAATAAAAAAGGGAAGGTCATAAAAAGATTCATTCTTTTTTTTCAATTATTTTTCCCTGCTTCATTTCTTCCCTCAAATCAAATACCCCTTCCTCTCTCATAATCTCATTTCACCACAGGTTTTTTTTTCAATCCACACTTCAGCACCATCTCCTCCAAAAAGTTAGCTTCTTTTCTTTGTTAATTCCTTTGTTTCTTTTTCTTGTGCTTTTTTTTTGTTATTCAATTTATTCAAAAAAAAAAACCAAAATTTTTTTTAGAGATTTCGAACTAAGGACAAGGTGACTGGAGTTCAAGCAACAAATCAAGATTTCAGAAATCAAAAGAAATTGCAAATAGTGAGATTTCAATCATTGACGCTACTCATTTTTTCTGGATGGACAACCATACCCCACTGTAAATTTCTTTTAAATCTACAGGTGCTCTGCTGCAAAGAAAAAAAATATATAGACAATTGTTGTAAAAAAATTCTACAGGGGCAGCGGTTTGCTATGTACAATTTTTAATTTTCTGCAATTTGTTCTGTGACTGAATTTTCTGAATATATTTGGTGAGGAATGAATTTCCATTGCTACTATCATCAATCTCATCGTTTTTCAACAATAAAATTTTGATTTTTCAAAATAATATAATTGAAAAGTGGTGTTTTGTGAAGTTGACTGTCTCGTATAATTGGACCGCGCATATATATTAGTTCAATTTATTGAACTTTTAGCAAAAGAGGTTGCATACTACCCGTAAAACATTGGTCGTATCCCTTAGTATTTATACTATAAGTGAACGGCCATAAGACCCTCTTCCCCCTTCCAATTGAGTCAGTTAATTAATAGGGCACAACTTAGTATTTTATACTATTTTGAAGCGAGAATAATTTCTGTCTTGTCGTGACTTCTTTAAAATGTCTGATTCAAAAAAAATCATTGAGAGATATGTAGGATAATAATCGGAGTAGATGTCCTCTTGAAGAGTATGATTTTGAATTACAACTCATGAAGCAAAATTTTCCAAAATTTCGCGAGCCAAATGTCAAAAATTTTCAAAATGACCAACATTTTCAGAATTATGATCGAAATGACGACTTCAATTCAAATTTCATTGATTTCGATTATGGGCCACATCAACATCAAAATAGCTTTGAAACCCAAGGTAGCTTTGATCAACATCAATATGGGGTTGTAAACCAAAATTTCCAAAGTTATAGCTCATATCAACATCTTGAAAATAACCAAAATTGCAATTTTCTGCCAAATTTCAATAGTTTTGGTTACGAACATAACTTTTATGATCAAAATGATTTCCAATATCATTGTCAATTTTCTGAAAATTCAAACAACTATCACTTTGGAAATAATATTGATTGTGAAATTGATGTGGACTATAATTTTGAGAATCAAGAAATCCAAAACGAGAGCTTTCAAATCAACGATTCTGAAGAATATCATCTTAACATTCTTAGAGAGAGGGTTGAAAAGCAAGATAGACAGCTTGGTGAAAAAGATAGACAACTTGATGAACTTCTTTGTTTAATGACGTGTTTTAAAGAACAACTCGAGCAACTAAATCAAATTCAATGCGATGAATCAGGAAATAATCCATTCTTTGCTGACATTGAAAATTTTCAGATTACAACTTTGGAAATTGAAAATGACGATCTAAATGAAGTTGTTCATAATTCAACAAATGATTTGGACTTCAACTCTTTTCAGGAAAAAAATTTAAGCTTAGATTTTGATCTTCCTCTTTCGGGCTGTGAGAAACTTGAAATTTTTGAAATTGAACAGAATAAAAATGTTAAAATTTTCAACTCAAAATTGGAAAATAATTTTAACGAACATAAATTCTTTGGATTGTATGAGGAAGAGTTGCCAAATGAGGAAGAAGTAGATTCACATCACGAGTTCAAAAATTTTAACTTTGAGAAAATTTCAAACGAACTTGAAATTGTCAGTGTCAAAAAAACGTTGTCAATTGAGAAATGTGATCACATAGTCTTGAACAACACTCAGATTTCAGATTTCACTGAATTTATATACGATCACAAATTTTTGAAAAATTACACTGATAAATTTGTTGAACACATGAACTACTTTTGGAATGTTAGCTTTGTTGAAAAACTTCATGTGAGGACGACCCTGAACATTCATTTACTGGACTATAAATCGAGGTATAAAGATGAGATGGTTTTCAAAAACTTTTGCTTATTAGAAAACATGCCTAGACATAGTGGGAACAAAACTCATCGGGCTAGAACTAAGTGTGGGGGGAAAAGTTGGTGGAATTCTTTGCATCGCATACATCGCAAACACATATATCATTGTACATATGATCCATTCTTACATATAGTTAGACTGCATTTTATTTTACAAATCGTTTTGCATTTCATCCACCTTTGGGTGCTGTCTTTCAAATTTAGGAAACGTTTACAGTGTGGACATTGTTTAGTTCTAGTGTGGGGGGGGGGGGGAGTCTGCATTTCACTCATTTTCGTTTTTTCTTTATTTTTCTTTCTTTTCATTTTCAGCCATTTAAATAGGACCATCGTGCATTTTAGACTGTACTAACATGCCATTTTTTTTTTGAAATACGACTCATTTTAGATTTGATACAACAAAATAAGTTAAGGATTATTAATCAGTTGATAGTATTTTTTTTCTCTCAGCTTAGATCAAATAAGAAATATAATGAAAAGTTTAATTTTGAGGGATAATAGTGTAACCGGTACATAGGGAGATTCTTAGGTGATGGCCATGAAATCTATTCTATATTGTAGACTTTGTTTAAATAATTGGAGGACTTAAAATACTTATATTGGCTATTCGAATCTTTAAAACTAAGTTGTGTTAAGTTGAATTCACGTAACTCTCTTTTTGTGCTTATAAATTCAATAATAATAATAGTAATCCGAGGGTATCCAACATTGCTTGTATATCGAGCGTTGGTGTGCAAACCCGCCAAGCTCTATCCGACACGTTGTTGACAAAGTCAGCGTTGGAATATCTTGGTCTCATTTTATGAGATTGGACACCTAAGGATTACCGACATGTTGTTGACAAAGTCAGCGTCGGTCTGCACAATCCGCCAAGCTCTGTCCCAACTCACCGTCAGTCCGCAAGGTAGTGTATTGGTGGTATACCTTGGTCTTTTTAATTAGGTGTTTGTAATTAATCGTAAATTTCAATTTTTATAGAGATGGAGAATAAGCGATGATGCCCAAACACTTCTTGACCTTATTGATTTGACTAGCCATACACAAGGAAATTAGAATACCACTTTACAAACTGTGCCAAGCAAACTAAGAATCTATTTCATGGCTGCACTATGTTATCGACCAAACCAACTGGCCAAACTAGAGTTTAACATTGTAAACTTGAATTATATTGAAAATTTGTGACAAGTTGAGGTATCTAAAGTAAAATCAACTGACTAGAAATTATTAATTTAATTTGTTGTACCACTTCTGAAACAAGTCTTGTTTTCATTTTTTGTTTTTATTTTGCATATGTCCATTGCACTCATGTAGTTTCATTAGAATCATAACATACTGCATTTGGATTTTGTGGCTAGTATCCGCTGAAAACCCTCACGAGACACCACTCGTCCTACTAGGGACACCTAGAGGTTTAACGGCTTGTTGCATACGCTCAATGCAATCGTGTTTCCTACGAAAGTGTGACCTATCTAGTTAGTTTTTCATTTTTTTTGTTTTACTCGAGGACGAGTAAAAGATAAGTGTGAGGGTATTTGATCAGCATAGAAATATGTTAATTTATGCACCTATATTTTATCTTTTTTGTATATAAATAAATGTTACGCTGGGTATTTTCTTGTTGTTTTTATAGATATGTTGACCATACCTCATCATCCTTTAAAGTGAAGAATAAATGCCGTTTACTTGAAGAATTGCATAAGAGCTTTCATTGGAGACTAGATGTGTTCACATTGGTCACATTAGAAGAAGAATGGTAGAAAAGATCTCAAAAGATGTCATTGGAAGATGTTTGTTTTCACATTAGCCACATGGAAGATATGGAAGATTTTTCTTATATGCTTTTGGAGTCTAACATGAGTCCATGTTTGGAAGAATTAATCACATGCAAATATTTTGTCAATCAATTAGCCACATGGAAGATTTGGAAGATATGGAAGGTATTCACCATGATATGCGCAGATATTCTTAGAGACTATTTCCAAACAAGCTTAGTCAAGAAAGGCATGTGATATGATAATAATTCTTGGAAAAGAGGTCCATATATTCATACAAATCTGATTAGCGTTTGGCCAATTTCACCTATAAAAGCACATGTATACCCATTGTAACAAATATCCTATCCTATTCTATATTCTCTTCTCCATTAATAACAGTTCTTCTTCTTTTTATTATTTCTGCATTTTTCTTTTTCTTAGCAATCGGTGTTGTCTTCACAATTAGTTTTGGAAGAACACCAATTGTATTTTACATTTTTTTGTTAGTGATTAGTCGTTTGATTAGTTTCAACGACAATCCTAATTTACTTTTTGTTGTTCTTCTTGTTCTGCACTTTTATTTTCTGCCTTGTTGTTCTTGTTTTGCAATTTACTTTCTTTAGTGCTTAATCGTTGATTAGATTCAACGAAAATCCTAAGTTCGCAATTTCAATTTGTTTTTATTTCAACAAAATTTCCAGGCTTTGTCTAACTCGCCCAAGAGATTAGATAAATAATTTAATTTTAATTTACCTCCCTGTGTTCGACCTGTATGCTACACACCTGTGCGCTTGCAGAATTTTATTACAAATATCGCGCTTTTCTAGCGTCGATCATGCCATAACAAATGGTGTAAAGAATACGGGGGTGGGGGTGTGTATGTCATAATGATGGCAAACATGTCGAGCATAACAACCATCCTCACATCTCTCACTCAGTGCGTAAAGCATACGATGTCCACCACTGTCAATCACTAGACCCATCGAAGTAGTGACGGAGTTCAACTTGTACAACTACTGCTACTACCAAGCTTACCACATGGAGTCGTGACCGAATCTTTACAAATGACCCTACTTCATTGGTCTATAGCCCTTTAGTCATACCTAGGCCACTGTCGCCCTGAATCCGTTCACGTACTCCCTTCAAATAGTGATTCAAAGTTACGGACATCGACAACCCCTTAGCACACGTCCCGCAGCAAAGCCCAATCGTGAAGCTCACTCATTGGTTCCCATCTAGATCCTGAGACAAAGCTCCCTATTTGGACCTCCTTTGCATCTCGGGTTTTGTCGAATTGGAGTTGGTCTTCGAAAGAGTCGTCACGATGAGGTAAAAGTATACGTCTGGTTCGGTTCGGTAGTCTCAACCCGGTTCGGTTCGGTGGTCCTGGCTCGTGCCTTGATCAATGCTCTACTCCTCCTCGGTTCGGTCCTCCAGCTCTGGTTCGGTTCGGATGCCCTATGCCTGGGTTCGATGGTTGCTTTCTGGTTCGGTTCGGTGATTGCTCCCTCCTAGATCTCCCGATCTAATCCCCCTTCCCTTCATAAGCCCGATCCTGTCCCCCTTTGGTCTCTCCGATCCGATCCCCTCTTGGTCTCCCCGATCCGATCCCTTACCTAACTCCAACTCTAAGCAAATGGCCTTCGTTCTCGCCAAGTCTCCTTTAGTGCAAAGTCCCGATCTGGTTCGGCTTCTCTGCCCAGTCCACCATCCGATCCGAGCCACCTACCCCGATCCGATCCGAAACCCTGCACATTTTCCTACAACTTTTCCAACGACTGTTTTACGCCATTCGATGGCGTTTTCGACCAATCTATCACTTCTAGACCATCAAAAAGCATACCATATAGTCATAACAACAAATAGAAGTGACCACAAACACCAAAACAACCATTATAACATGTAAATGGATCAAACATACCCAAAATCCCATATTTTCCCATAAGCATGTTTAAGCAAAACTAATGGTATGATTAGTAAAACTTAATCAAATCAAACCAAATTTCTAACAGAGGTCTAAAACAGTATTTAAGAATTTATAAATAATTTTCCAGAATTTATTAATGTATAAATTCGCTAATCTTCACTAATTACCCTTAATTAACAGTAATTAGCGCAAAACTATGCAAATCACTCACCTTGGCCACAAATAAAACTTAAATCTGAAATGAATCTCTGTTTGGCGCTGTTCCCAATGTAACACAGCAGCTCTAACCTTGCTTTGGTGCTTTCTTTCTCTCCTTAATTTGATGTACTTTAAGCAAAAACTTGATTAAGAGGTGATTAGAGGTGTATTTAGATGTTGGAGGCCATTGTTAGGTTGAAGAGAGGGTTTGTGGCGGCTGGAAAATGAGTGAAAAGCCGAAATCCTAACCCTAAGCCCTCAAATACCTCTAATCCCGAAATCCCCCATTGGGTCTAGCTGTTAATCACCTGGTTAAGCCCAATTAAGATGTTTTCACTATCTGAAACTTGTTTCAACCATATCTCCCAAACGGTGAGTCCGTTTGGCTAATGTGACCACTCTACGGAATTGTAAACCATCAAACGAATCTAATGGAATTATTTTCAGGTTAAAATTCCTTTCCAGTCAAAAGTTATGGCCAAAATAGTATCAACTAGGGGCAAAACGGTCATTTAAAAATCGACAAAAATGATGAACATGGGAAATGACCCCAATAGTCGTCTCCCAAAGTTACATGACCATATGACTTCGTATGTGAAAGAAATAAATATTCTACGATCCTGCGATGCGTAGAATGCGGGTCGTTACACCAGCCCCTGGCGGTGGCGGCGCTGATCGAATCAGGGGGGGATTTCTTTTTTTTTCGATTTGAAAGAAAATAGAAGAGAGAGAGTGAGGTAGAGAGAGTATATAAATGTATATATTTATTTTATAATCCATAAAGTTACTTTTTATTTCGACCTCGAAATCATGCCCACCGACTGTCGTCCATAGCTAATTACCCCCATTCCGAACACAATGGGATATGTATCGTAAGATGATTCGATCATTTTGATCAGATTCTGTTAAAATCAAAATATAAATCTATATATTGAATTTGAACGCACATTTCAATTTACCGGGGCCACATACGAACTCTAAAAATTCCAGAAAAATTATGGCCATTTTCCAGTCGATTAAAATCAACTAAAACTAGTCAAACGCGTTTTCCTTTGCCACACTCACACATTGATTCGAAAAATTACGAATTTTGGAATCTAGCAATAACTTGACATCACGGATCAAACAAAAGTGGTTTCGTTGAAAACCGAGGTCGTTTGCAAAATTTCCATTTTTAAGGGCAAGAATTACATAGCGACTATTCTGAATTTTCAATTAGACATATCTTTTTATTCCCTCTTTGAAATTTTGATTTTTTGGATTCGTTGGAAAGATATTTTCAGATAGATTCAAATATTTCTGGTTTCACTAAAATCCGGTTTATTTTGAATCCTGTACATTCAGTTGAACTTTGAAATCGAATTTTCGAACTACCGCGCCATTTTCAATTCCTTTTATAATTAAAAATAAGTATTTATACTCTAACGTCAATTCAAATAATTATATACGTTCTAATTCTATTCAAAATAAATTTCTCGTCGTTATTATTTAAAATAATTCATTTTAAATATTCAAAATTCGTTAAAATTTCCAAAATAAAATTTTTAAATTGGCTCAGATTTTCTGGGTTGTCACAACTTCCTTTTACGATGGGCTAATTAATGTTGACATTGAATGTAATGTAACAAATAAAAGGACAAACAAAAATTCTTTGATTTCCTGTAATTAACTTAGTGGACCAACATTTATCCTTTGTCAACTAGCTTTACGTTGCTTGATATGTTTTGCTATTACATTGATACTGAGATAATATTTCAGGGGCTAAATCAATGTTCATACAAATAATAATAATAACGGTATATGGAAAATATCAAAAAGATATCTCCCCATAAATAGAAATGCACTTTCAACGCTTAACCTAATTCTCTCCTTATAGCCTAATGCCTCATTTTTCTGTAGCAGCATTTCTTTTTTTTTCTTTACAAATTTCAATGGCCTATTCACAACATTTCTTCATAAATCAAAATAAAATCACTTATCCATCCTAAAATCGTAAAACAAATTGCAACAAGTGCATCTCGAGAGGAGCTTTAAACCCATATAAAAAATCGTGGAACTCAATCGAATTGTCGAAAGCAACGTCAACAGCGAACGCTGTAGGGCTCGGATTTGGAACAAGTACATGGATTTATTCGCAGTTTGGAGATCATATTTAGATTCGTAATGAAGATTAGCAACTTGTGGAATTTTTTTGTGGGTTTCCTCGAAGTTTGGTGTCGCGCGACATGAGGGATGGACTGAAGTCGCATCTTACAAGGTAAGGGCGAGTTCCAGGAAATGGGGATCCATGGATGGAGATTTTGAAGGAGAGTTTGTATGTGAAGTCGGATTTGATTTTCATTGCGTAACGATGGAGATATGGTAAAAGAAAGATGCAGCAATGGCTGTCTGAACCTGGAAACGCGCACGACAGAATTGAAGGGGAAGAAGTTGGAGTGGCTGACGTGGAAGGTGCGTGACATGGCAAGTTTTATTGATTTTGGTCAATTTTTCGATTTTATTTATTTTTTAATTTCCAATAGTAAAGCACGTATAACTTTTGCATACGACTTCTGAATGACATGCGGTTTGTTGCATTGGAATCGTATCGACGAGCTCTTCGTGATTCTGCTGGTTTGGACTGATTCTGAGATTGTCAAATTTTGGGCCAATTTTGGAGTTCAAACGCGTTCAGAACTGTAACAACCCGCATTCTATGCATCAGAGGATCGTAGAATATTTATTTCTTTCCCATATGAAGTTGGGGGTCATGTAACTTTAGGAAACAACCACTAGAGTCATTTCCCATGTCCATGATTTTTATCGATTTTTAAATGACCGTTTTGCCCCTAGCTGATTTTATTTTGGCCATAACTTTTGATTGGAAAGCAATTTTGACCTAAAACCACTTCCATTAGATTCGTTTGATGGTTTACCTTTCTGTAGAGTGGTCACTTGTGAAAAACGGACTTACCGTTTGGGAGATATGGCTGAAATAAGGTTTGGAGGGTGAAAAACTGCTTAACCGGGCCAAATAGGGTGATTAGTGAATGGGCCCATAACCCATTTCGGGATTAGGGTTATGGGGAGGCTGAAAAGGGTTAGAGAATCATTCCATTTCAGTTTTCTAGCCTCCACTTACCTCTTAGAAACCCTAAAAATGGCCTCCAACCTCTAAATCACCTCCAAATCATCTTCTAATCAAGGATTAAGCTTAGCAACATCAAATCAAGGGAGATCTACACCAAATCAACGTTAGAGCCGATGTTTAGCATCGGGATTCGCACCAAATCAGAGATTTGGTTCAGATCTAAGTCTTATTTGTGGCTAAGGTGAGTGATTTGCATAGCTCCTCACTAAGTATGGCTAATTAAGGGTAATTAGTGTTAATTAGCGAATTTAAACATGGTAAAACTCTGGAAAAATACTTATAAATCCTTATATGATGTTTTAGACATCTGATATGAATTTGGGTTAAATTGGTTAAGTTTTTCTAATCATACCATTAGTTTCACCTAAACATGCTTAGGGGAAAATATGGGGTTTTGGCTAGATTTGATCCATTTTAACCTATCATATTGTTGTTTTGGTGTTTGTGATTGATTCCCTATGTTGCTATGACTGTATGGTATGCTTTGTGATTGATTAGAATAGGTAGAATGGTCGAAAATGCCATCGAGTGACGTAAATTGCTTGCTGGAAAAAGTGCAGGAAAATGTCCGAACCGGATCGGATCAGTAGGAGGACCCGATCCGCTCTCATACTCCACTTTTCGATCTATTCGCACTTCTCGTGGCATGCAACATCCGACCCGATCCGCCATGGTACCCCGACCCGAACCGATGTACTATGACGAGGTTTGGAGACTATGACTTGACCCGAGTTGATTAGAAGAAGCCGACCCGAACCGGTGATGGCGACTGAACGTGGAGATTCGATCCGATCCGCTGAGGCGATGATTACCCGATCCGATCCAGCGAAGAAGGAGCACTCCGATCCGAACCGAACCGATGACTAGGGGTAGATCCGAACCGATCCGGTGATGACCAATAACCCGAGATGCAAAGGTAGTCCAAATGGGAAGTTAGAGCTCAAGATCCAGTTGGGAACCAATGAGTTCACTTCATGGTTGGACTTTGCTGCGGGACGTGTGCTAAGGAGTTTTCGACATTTATAACTTTGATTCACCACTGAAAATGGATGATGGGCTACTTATCGATGCAGTAGAGTCATTATGACTCGAGGGGCAAGGTGATGGTAGCAAGACTACGTTATCAGTGCAGTAGAATCAATATGACTCGAGGGGCAAAGTGAGGCGTAGTAATACTATCAGCCAGTGCAGTGGGGTCATTGTGAGCCCATGGGGCAGAGTGGACATAGTAAAGGATTAGTGAGGCTATGAGCCAGTGCAGTGGGGTCATTGCGACTCCATAGGGAAAAGTGGACATAACGAAGGATTAGTGGCTATGTATCAGTGCAGTGAAGCCATTTATGACTTCTTGGGGCAAAGTGATCATAGCAAGGTATGTCGGGTGATCGAAGTGGTGAATATCGTATACTTTATGCACTGAGTGAGAGATGTGAGGATGGTTGTTATGCTTGATTGTTTGCCATCACTATGACATGCACACCCCCACCCCCGTTATCTTTACACCATTTGAAATGGCACCTTAGAGTGTTGTACAGTATGTAGTGCTAACTCTTTGGTTGCAGGTCCAGGTTCAGGTATGTTTTAGTCTACCTGTTATTGTTCTGTTTAGATGCTTATCGCTCATACCAGGCTTTATGTCTGACCCGGAGTTTTATGTCTCCTCTTATTACTCTGGGTGCTCACACGAGCAGACTAGAGACAGGTTAGCTCGTGATGCGCGATTAGCTGATTCAGAGGCGAGCATGAGGCTTCCACGCATGATATATAGATATTCTCCCTGTGTCGTTGGTGGTCGCTACTTGGGCATTAGTAGTGTACCTCCTTTATCTTACCATTGTTTTTTTTGAGAATGTTTGAAAAGTTGTAATAATGTTAGCTTTGGATCATAAGCTGTACTTGGATTTTCCGCTGCTATGTTAGTTTGTTTTCAGCTTATGCACTGTCTCACCTGTTTTGTGTCAAGTATGTTGTTATTACATTTTGTTCTATGCGCTGTGAGACATTCTACAGGTTCCTTGTTAGCTCATTTCCTTGTTCCCTTTTCTTCTGACGATCCGTTCCGTGATAACTGGACATGTGTACATCACACTTTTGGAGTAAATGTCGGTTGGTGCGGGGCGGGCCGTCACATTTGGTATCAGAGCTCTAGGTTGCATAATTAACCTAGGGAAAGACACTAGGGAGAGATAGTACGTATATGAGAGAACGTATTTGTGATTACTTTGGTTTTCAAAAGCTATATATATACTACTAGTAGTATAAGAATGAAGTCGTACTGCACTAGCACCACTATGGGGTCGTTAATCGTTTCCCCTTTTACAGATTGACGATGAGCCGATATGCAAGAGGTGCTGATAGGGGAGCCAATAATGGGAATGATGCTGACATAAGGGCGATATTTACTGACCTCATGAGAGACATGCTTAGCGAGGTGCAAGGGGCAGTTCCCAATCCCGGAATTGGTGGTGGCCCAGTAGTGCAGGCGCCTAGGGTCGATTTCGCCAAGTTGTGCAAGGATTACACTAACCTTGGTGGGAAGCCGTTCCACGGAACGGAGTCGGCCACAGATGTTCAGGATTGGTTGGATAGCTGTGATCGTATCTTCGACGACTTGGGTATCGAGGATGCGATGAAGAGAAGACTAGCGTCTCGTCAGCTGCAAGGGCGAGCGATGAATTGGTGGAATGCCATTAGAACAGCTACTCTAGAAGATCAGGTAACTTGGGATCAGTTCAAGGCTCGCTTTAGCGAGAAGTTCTTTCCAACTGCCCAGAAGTCAGTGTTGTTTAAGAGATTCTTGGAACTCAAGCAGAATGGTAGGGCAGTCTCGGACTATATTGCTGAATTCGACACTTTGTCGAAGTACGGATTATCCCTTATCGATACTCCTGAGAAGAAGAATGAGAAGTTCATTACTGAGTTGGATGGATACTTGGGGGAAAGGCTTATCAACCACATCGATGAGACCTTTGAATCGATTGTGGGGAAAGCTTTGAGATTAGAGAGTCATTACCCTAAGCCAAAGATTGAGGCTGCATCTGCAGAAGGGCTGAAGCCGCAAGCAAGCGGTGGAGGCAAGAATAACTCTCAAAATAAGAGGAAGCAGAACCAATCTAAGGATGGCTAGAAAAAGAGCAAGAAAGATGTTGAGTCCTTCAGCTGTGGTAAGAAGGGCCATTATGCTAAAGAATGTCGGGCCAAGCCAGCGGATAGGAAGTGCTATAACTGTGGCCAAGTGGGACATCATAAGGATAAGTGTCCGCAACCTCTTAAGGAGAAGCAGATTGTGAAAGCATATGCTATTGATGTTGTTCCTTGTTCGTCGAATCCCCCAACTGCGGCGGAGAAAGAAAAGAATGTCGTTATTCAAGGTATGCTTTCTATTTATGATGTACCAGTTCGAGTTTTGTTTGATACTGGGGCTTCTCGTTCCTTCATATCTAGTGACCTGGTAGATAGGTTGGGACTGGAACCCGAGATAGTCGATAGACCATTGGTTGTGACGAACCCGATTGGTGGTTCGACTAGCCTTAGTATAATTTGCAGGAATTTGGTCTTATCGAGTCATGGATGTATGTTTGTTTCTGATTGCTTTGTTTTGGGCTTTACTGGGTATGGCATTATATTGGGAGTCGATTGGCTCCAAAGATACGGGGTGGTGGTAGACTGTGAGGGCTTTTTGGTGACAGTTAGGGCGGATGATGGGCGGAGGGTAATGTTTGGCAGTCTACCTAGTGATGGGGCAATGGCTAGTTTTATAAATTCCCTCGACATCCCGCAGGATGAGTTGTCAGATGTGCCCGTGGTTGGCCAGTATCTGGACGTCTTCCAGGAGGTGACCGGTCTTCCACCACACCGAGAGATTGAGTTCTGTATTGATTTAGTGAAAGATGCCAGACCTATAGTGATGCCACTTCGTCGTATGGCACCAAGGGAGCAGCGAGAGCTCGAGGTGCAAGTCAACAATCTTTTGAAGAAGGGATTTATTAGGAGAAGTGTCTCCTAGTGGGGAGCACCAGTTGTGTTTGCCACTAAGGCAGATGGTTCCCTTCGTTTGTGTGTGGACTATCGCGAGTTGAATAAGGCAACGAGGAAGAATAAGTATCCTCTACCGCGGATATATGATTTGTTTGATTAACTGGAAGGAGCAAGAGTGTTCTCCCAGTTGGACCTCGCGACAGGATTCCATCAGCTCCGAGTAGTGGATGAGAGTGTTCCGAAAACGACATTTAGGACGCCGTCTGGATTCTATGAGTGGTTGGTCATGCCATTTGGGTTGACCAATGCACCAGCCTACTTTGTGGATCTTATGAATCGAGTATTCAGAGATCAGTTGAATAAGTTTGTTCTTGTGTTCATAGACAATATCCTTGTTTACTCGAGGACAGAGGAGGAACACAAGGGACACTTGAGGATAGTTATGGAGGTGTTGAGGAAACACCAATTAAAAGCGAAATTCTCTAAGTGTCACTTTTGGAGAAGGGAAGTGAGATTCTTGGGCCATGTTGTTTCAGAGAATGTTATTGCCGTGGACCCTGCGAAGGTGGCCACGGTACAGGATTGGCTTACGCCAAAGAATGCAACAGATGTAAGAAGTTTCTTGGGGTTAACTGGATATTATCGTAAGTTTATCCAGGACTTCTCCAAGATAGCAGCACCGTTGACTCAGTTAACTAAGAAGAATCAGGCCTTCGTCTGGGACGGAGTGTGTGAGAATGCATTCAAGAGTCTAAAGGAAAAGTTGACGCATGCGCCAGTATTAGTCATTCCGAAAGGGAATGAAGAGATAGCGGTATACACGGATGCTTGTGGTACCAGACTAGGTGCTGTATTGATGCAAGGAGGTAGGGTTGTAGCTTATGCTAGTCGGCAACTAAAGCCGCATGAGAAGAAGTATCCTACCCATGATTTGGAATTGGCAGCGATTGTGTTCGCATTAAAGATGTGGAGACACACTCTCTTGGGAGAAAGATTTGAGTTGTTTACCGACCATAAATCGTTAAAGTATATCTTCTCTCAGAAAGATATGAATCTGCGTCAGCAGAGATGGTTAGAGTTCTTGGCTTCGTATGATTTTGATATCGCATACACACCTAGGAAAGGTAATGCGGTAGTCGATGCCTTGAGTAGGAGACATGCCAGTTTAGGGGCTATGTTTCTTGAATGGAAGCAACTGGAGTATATCGCAGGGTTTGATTTCAGACCAAAGTGCGAATTGGATCCAGTCATGCTAGCTAGTTTGGCGATCAGACCCACTTTGATAGAGCGGATTGGTTCCAGCCAGAGGGACGATCCTAATCTATTGGAAATCATCTCCAAGTTAGAGATGAACATCGACGGTGAGGAGATGAATTTGTATGGGCTTGATCGAGATGGATGGCTTAGATAGAATGGAAGACTAGTTGTACCCAACGTGAGTGGATTGAGAGATGAAGTGCTTAGAGAATGTCATCACTCAAAACTAACTATACATCCCGGTGGTAATAAGATGTATCGAGACATGAAGCAGACTTACTACTGGGAAGGGATGAAAAGACACGTTGGGAAGTTTATATCCAAATGCATGAATTGCCAGCTAGTTAAAGCCGAGCAAAAGAAGCCTAGTGGATTGTTGCAACCATTAGAAATTCCCGAATGGAAATGGGAGCAAGTCTCGATGGATTTCATCGATGGTTTACCAAGGACTAGATCGAGACATGATAGCATTTGGTAATTGTGGATCGATTGACTAAGAGTGCAAGATTTATACTAGTCAAATCGACCAGAACGGCAGCTAAGTTGGCTGAATTGTATATGAAGTGGGTAGTGAGATTTCATGGAGTACCTAAAAGCATTGTGAGTGACCGAGACTCGTTGTTCACTAGTGGGTTTTGGAAGAGCTTACAAGAGGCTCTAGGGTCAGAATTACGTCTCAGTACCGCATATCATCCTCAGACCGACGGTCAGACGGAGAGGGTGAATCGTATATTAGAAGATCTCTTGAGAGCATGTATATTGGATTTTGGTGGATCGTGGGATGACCATTTGCATCTAGTAGAGTTTGCATATAATAATAGCTACCAATCCAGTATTGGTATGGCTCCATATGAAGCTTTGTACGGAAGACCGTGCAACTCACCATCATGTTGGATAGAGACTGGCGAGAAGTTTATGCTTGGACCATATGTGGTGAGGGAAACTTCAGATAAGATTAAGATCATTCGACAACGAATGAAAGCTTCCCAAGATTGGCAGAAGAGTTATGCTGATAAGAGGAGAAGAGATTTAAAATTCTCCGTTGGTGACATGGTGTTTGTCAAGGTTTCTCCGTTGAAGAGCGTGATACGATTTGGCAGGAGAGGCAAGTTGGTACCAAGATTTGTTGGCCCATTCCCTGTTCTTGAACTAGTCGGGAATTTGGCATATAGAGTTGACTCACCAGAGAAGATGGCGGGAGTTCACAACGTATTTCATGTTTCCCAACTAAGGAAGTCCATTCACGACCCAGATATGACTATTTCACCTGATCAGTTAGAGGACTTCGAAGTAGAACCCGAGGCGGTTAGGAATCGCAAGCCGATCCGTATTGTCGAGTACGATACAAAGCAACTTCGAAGGAAGGCGGTGAGGCTAGTCAAGGTTCAGTGGGGCGAGAACGAGAATGATTGTACTTGGGAGACAGAGGAGAGCATTAAAAAGACGTATCCAGAACTCTTTGCCTGGTAAGATTTACCTTGTAATTTAGTTACTCCGCATGCTAGGATAGACTTGTTTCGCTTGTTTTGCATGTTTGATTGTCATTTTCTGGTTGATAGGCATGCGGAACCCTTGTGTGTGTTTTGATTAGGAAATTTCGGGGGCGAAATTTCTTAAGGGGGGAAGAATGTAACAACCCGCAATCTATGCATTAGAGGATCGTAGAATATTTATTTCTTTCCCATATGAAGTCGTGGGGTCATGTAACTTTGGGAAACAACCATTAGAGTCATTTCCCATGTTCATGATTGTTGTCGATTTTTAAATGACCGTTTTGCCCCTTGCTAATCTTGTTTTGGCCATAACTTTTGATTGGAAAGGAATTTTGACCTGAAACCACTTCCATTATATTTTTTTGATGGTTTACCTTTCCGTAGAGTAGTCACATGTGAAAAACGGACTTACCGTTTGGGAGATATGGCTGAAATAAAGTTTGGAGGGTGAAAAACTGCTTAACCGGGCCAAATAGGGTGACTAGTGAATGAGCCCATAACCCATTTCGGGATTAGGGTTATGGGGAGGGTGAAAAGGGTTAGAGAATCATTCCATTTCAGTTTTCTAGCCTCCACTTACCTCTTAGAAACCCTTAAAATGGCCTCCAACCTCTAAATCACCTCCAAATCATCTTCTAATCAAGGATTAAGCTTAGCAACATCAAATCAAGGGAGATCTACACCAAATCAACGTTAGAGCCGCTGTTTAGCAACGGGATTCACACCAAATCAGAGATTTACTTCAGATCTAAGTCTTATTGGTGGCTAAGGTGAGTTATTCGCATAGTTCCTCACTAAGTATGGCTAATTAAGGGTAATTAGTGTTAATTAGCGAATTTAAACATAGTAAAATTATGGAAAAATACTTATAAATCCTTAAATGATGTTTTAGACCTCTGATATGAATTTGGGTTAATTTGGTTAAGTTTTGCTAATCATACCATTAGTTTCACCTAAACATGTTTAGGGGAAAATATGGGGTTTTGGCTAGGTTTGATCCATTTTAACCTATCAT
Source organism: Allium sativum (assembly GCA_030737875.1). Lineage (NCBI taxonomy): Eukaryota > Viridiplantae > Streptophyta > Magnoliopsida > Asparagales > Amaryllidaceae > Allium > Allium sativum. The sequence continues at coordinate 489,258,367 of CM060923.1, read as the reverse complement.
ATTGTTGTTTTGGTGTTTGTGGTTGATTCCCTATGTTGCTATGACTATACGGTATGCTTCGTGATTGATTAGAATAGGTAGAATGGTCGAAAACGTCGTCGAGTGACGTAAATTGCTTGCTGGAAAAAGTGCCGGAAAATGTCCGAACCGGATCGGATCAGTAGGAGGACCCGATCCGCTCTCATACTCCACTTTTCGATCTATTCGCACTTCTCTGGCATGCAACATCCGACCCGATCCGCCATGGTACCCCGACCCGAACCGATGTACTATGACGAGGCTTGGAGACTACGACCCGACCCGAGTTGATTAGAAGAAGCCGATCCGAACCGGTGATGGCGACTGGGAGTGCAGATTCGATCCGATCCGCTGAGGCGATGATGACCCAATCCGATCCAGCGAAGAAGGAGCACTCCGATCCAAACCGAACCGATGACTAGGGGTAGATCCGAACCGATCCGGTGATGACCAATAACCCGAGATGCAAAGGTAGTCCAAATGGGAAGTTAGAGCTCAGGATCCAGTTGGAAACCAATGAGTTCACTTCATGGTTGGACTTTGCTGCGGGACGTGTGCTAAGGAGTTGTCGACATTCATAACTTCGATTCACCACTGAAAATGAATGATGGGCTACTTATCAGTGCAGTAGAGTCATTATGACTCGAAGGGCAAGGTGATAGTAGCAAGACTACGTTATCAGTGCAGTAGAGTCATTATGACTCGAGGTGGAAAGTGATGCGTAATAAGACTATGAGCCAGTGCAGTGGGGTCATTGGGACTCCATGGGGCAGAGTGGACATAGTAAAGGAGTAGTGAGGCTATGAGCCAGTGCACTGGGGTCATTGCGACTCCACGGGGCAAAGTGGTCATAACGAAGGATTAGTGGCTATGTATCAGTGCAGTGAAGCCATTTGACTTCTTGGGGCAAAGTGATCATAGCATGGTATGTCGGGTGATCGAAGTGGTGAATATCGTATACTTTATGCACTGAGTGAGAGATGTGAGGATGGTTGTTATGCTTGATTGTTTGCCATCACTATGACATGCACACCCCCACCCCCGTTATCTTTACACCATTTGAAATGGCACCTTAGAGTGTTGTACAGTATGTAGTGCTAACTCTTTGGTTGCAGGTCCAGGTTCAGGTATGTTTTAGTCTACCTGTTATTGTTCTGTTTAGATGCTTATCGCTCATACCAGGCTTTATGTCTGACCCGGAGTTTTATGTCTCCTCTTATTACTCTGGGTGCTCACACGAGCAGACTAGAGACAGGTTAGCTCGTGATGCGCGATTAGCTGATTCAGAGGCGAGCATGAGGCTTCCACGCATGATATATAGATATTCTCCCTGTGTCGTTGGTGGTCGCTACTTGGGCATTAGTAGTGTACCTCCTTTATCTTACCATTGTTTTTTTTGAGAATGTTTGAAAAGTTGTAATAATGTTAGCTTTGGATCATAAGCTGTACTTGGATTTTCCGCTGCTATGTTAGTTTGTTTTCAGCTTATGCACTGTCTCACCTGTTTTGTGTCAAGTATGTTGTTATTACATTTTGTTCTATGCGCTGTGAGACATTCTACAGGTTCCTTGTTAGCTCATTTCCTTGTTCCCTTTTCTTCTGACGATCCGTTCCGTGCTAACTGGACATGTGTACATCACACTTTTGGAGTAAATGTCGGTTGGTGCGGGGCGGGTCGTCACATTTGGTATCAGAGCTCTAGGTTGCGTAGTTAACCTAGGGAAAGACACTAGGGAGAGATAGTATGTATATGAGAGAACGTATTTGTGATTACTTTGGTTTTCAAAAGCTATATATATATATATACTATTAGTTGTATAAGAATGAAGTCGTACTGCACTAGCACCACTATGGGGTCGTTAATCGTTTCCCCTTTTACAGATTGACGATGAGCCGATATGCAAGAGGTGCTGGTAGGGGAGCCATAATGGGAATGCTGCTGACATGAGGGCGATGTTTAATGACCTCATGAGAGACATGCTTAGCGAGGTGCAAGAGGCAGTTCCCAATCCCGGAATTGGTGGTGGCCCAGTAGTGCAGGCGCCTAGGGTCGATTTCGCCAAGTTGTGCAAGGATTACACTAACCTTGGTGGGAAGCCGTTCCACGGAATGGAGTCGGCCACAGATTTTCAGGATTGGTTGGATAGCTGTGATCGTATCTTCGACGACTTGGGTATCGAGGATGCGATGAAGAGAAGACTAGCGTCTCGTCAGCTGCAAGGGCGAGCGATGAATTGGTGGAATGCCATCAGAACAACTACTCTAGAAGATCAGGTTACTTGGGATCAGTTCAAGGCTCGCTTTAGCGAGAAGTTCATTCCAGCTGCCCAGAAGTCAGTGTTGTTTAAGAGATTTTTGGAACTCAAGCAGAATGGTAGGGCAATCTCGGACTATATTGCTGAATTCGACACTTTGTCGAAGTATGGATTATCCCTTATCGATACTCCTGAGAAGAAGAATGAGAAGTTCATTACTGGGTTGGATGGATACTTGGGGGAAAGGCTTATCAACCACATCAATGAGACCTTTGAATCGATTGTAGGGAAAGCTTTGAGATTAGAGAGTCTTTGCCCTAAGCCAAAGATTGAGGCAGCATCTGCAGAAGGGCTGAAGCCGCAAGCAGGCGGTGGAGGCAAGAATCACTCTTAGAATAAGAGGAAGCAGAAACAATATAAGGATGGCCAGAAAAAGAGCAAGAAAGATGTTGAGTGCTTCAACTGTGGTAAGAAGGGCCATTATGCTAAAGAATGTCGGGCCAAGCCAGCGGATAGGAAGTGCTATAACTGTGGCCAAGTGGGACATCATAAGGATAAGTGTCCGCAACCTCTTAAGGAGAAGCAGATTGTGAAAGCATATGCTATTGATGCTGTTCCTTCTTCGTCGAATGCCCCAACTGCGACGGAGAAAGGAAAGAATGTCGTTATTCAAGGTATGCTTTCTATTTATGATGCACCAGTTCGAGTTTTGTTTGATACTGGGGCTTCCCATTCCTTCATATCTAGTGACCTGGTAGATAGGTTGGGACTGGAACCCGAGATAGTCGATAGACCATTGGTTGTGACGAACCCGATTGGTGGTTCGACTAGCCTTAGTATGATTTGTAGGAATTTGGTCTTATCGAGTCATGGATGTATGTTTGTTTGTGATTGCTTTTTTTTGGGCTTTACTGGGTATGGCATTATATTGGGAGTCGATTAGCTCCAAAGATACGGGGTGGTGGTAGACTGTGAGGGCTTTTTGGTGGCAGTTAGGGCGGATGATGGGCGGAGGGTAATGTTTTGTAGTTTACCTAGTGATGGGGGTAATGGCTAGTTTTATAAATTCCTTCGACATCCCGCAGGATGAGTTGTCAGATGTGCCCGTGGTTGGCCAGTATCCGGACGTCTTCGAGGAGGTGACCGGGCTTCCACCACACCGAGAGATTGAGTTCCGTATTGATTTAGTGAAAGATGCCAGACCTATAGTGATTCCACTTCGTCGTATGGCACCAAGGGAGCAGCGAGAGCTCGGGGTGCGAGTCAGCAATCTTTTGAAGAAGGAATTTATTAGAAGAAGTGTCTCCGAGTGGGGAGCACCAGTTGTGTTTTCCACGAAGGCAGATGGTATAAGGCAGATGGTTCCCTTCGTTTGTGTGTGGACTATCGCGAGTTGAATAAGGTAACGAGAAAGAATAAGTATTCTCTAACGCGGATAGATGATTTGTTTGATCAACTGGAAGGAGCAAGAGTGTTCTCCCAGTTGGACCTCGTGACAGGATTCCATCAGCTCCGAGTAGCGGATAAGAGTGTTCTCCCAGTTGGGCCTATTTTGGAGTTCAAACGCGTTCATAACCAAGGTGAGTGATTAAACCCACTCACACGTAACTAAAGTATTCCAATATTAGTTAAATTAATATTATGTCATGACATGATTATATGGATTGATGTTTGACAGTTTAAATTTGCATATTTACATTTATTTGCATCGATAGTGTAGTTAATCTTGACTGTAAAATATAATTTTACGGTTAAGTAAAAAATCGACATTTAATTATTGTTTGAAACCCGACATCTGAAAATTTGTAAATTTATATGATATTGGACTTTTTGTATGTATTGATGTGATGAATGGCTTGAATTTGATATGTTTGATGTATTGATGTTAATTGTGTGTACTTACTTGTTTTTCACATTTATTTATATATGACCACTATTTGTGCTGATTAATCCCAATCATTACCTCGGTTGTTACGGGCATCTAATAAACCCGAGATTAATCATTAAAATGAATTAAGAACGTAAGTTGAAATGATAGATACCTATGATCCCGATTTGGATTGAAATGATATATCCTTTCCCAAAATACTAAATTTAAAATTTAAGTATCACTTGGCCATAGGATAGAAAATTATATACGGACACCGGTTGGTTAAATAAAATTTGTTTTAACCATGAATTGTGAAATATTTTTTTAAAGACAATATAAGCGATGTTCTATAATTTATTTCCTTTGAACTTGAACCTTCAATTTTGAAATATCAACAAAAAAGGGAAATAAAGTAGTATTGTAACTGAAGCTAAATAAAGTGAAATATAATGTAAATCGTAATTATTGAAATTGAATGGTTTCACCCACCTTTGAAATTTATTATGAATCAACATTGATTTGAATTATATATGAATTGTGAACTCGATTTTTGTTATAAAATTGAAATCATTGAAAATGAGAATCTGATTTGGTATGTAACTATTTGAATTAATTTGATCGAATAGAAATGAATGTAAATTGGAAGTTTAATCGATGGAATTATTGAAAATTGAGTTCGTTGAATTGAATTTGAAATATGACTTCAAGTTTAATTGAAAATGTTAGAGAAACAATTCTAATTCCAACTATAGTATTTCAAATCATTTTATAAACTATTTTAATAATAATTATATAATTTTTTTTCTTTATAAACTATTTTACTTTATTACTATTTTATTTTTTAAATTATTTTAAATAAGTCATTTTATAATTAACTAATTATTTTATAAATTACTCAATGTTTTAACTATATATTTTAATAAATTTGATAAATTCTATTTTAATTACGAGCTATTTATTTTCAAACTATTTCAATTATATATCTAAACTATTTTAAATATATTGTTAACTAATTTAATATTCAAATTATTAAAGTTGAAATTGTTTCAAGATTTTTAATTGTTTTAAATGGAGATTTTAGTATGAATAATATTCTATCTCGAATATTGAATGATTTTGGAAATATGGTATTTTGATATGAAGTATGTACCTCTTCGAAATGTAAAGAACTGTCCGGTGTGAAAAATGTAAACGATTGGTTGTTAAAGAGACCGGGATCGGATATTGTCATACTCTCTACCAATATTGTAGTGTCCCGAAATTCCGATTCAATTTGAGCTGACCAAATAACACAAGTCCAACCCAAATTATACTGGAAACCAGAAAACTAATAGAAAGAAAACAGAGGGTGAGAATAGGTAAGATAGAAACTTAGAATAGAAGAAGAAGAACATACAACATCAGAGTAAACATGAATGTCACAGCGGAATGAATAAATATATTTCATAACATAACTTTGAAATAAAACAGTATCTGTATACACTACCATTATTAGAGTATAACACTTACAACATAGCGGAAATAAAAATAGCTATATAATTCTGAAGCCTCCAGCTCCAGCTCCTCAAGTATCCGTAAATCTCGACTACTTGACTGCCCGCACAAAATTGGGCACCCAAGAGTTTAGGGAAAACAAAACAAAATAAACTCTGGGTCAGTCATGTGACTGGTGTAAGTAAACTCAAATCAGTTGATTTAACTTTCAAAATTATTTTGAAACAAAGGATAATCATAAGACCGATCCACACATAAACACGGATGGCTTTTACCTTATGATAACCCAAAATATTTCTAAAACGATACTTGTCTGATATTATAATAATGTCTAAATTAGGTAAATAGAAATCTAGCAGAAACGCTTGCATCTAACATTCTACATATATAATATACAATCAAAACCGCGGGCTCTTATTTGGGGAATGGATTCCAACTATGACAAGGTATGGATCCACCTTCCTCTTAGTGTACTCTAGAAGCGATACACTGGAGTTCAACAAGAACATCTTGTAACTCAGCCATACATGACCGACCATTCATTTCTCTTGAATGTATTGAATATATTGCCACCCCTAGTTAGTATTCCAACATAACCGTTCCCGGGAGATACAGAATTTGAAAGAAGTAACAAATGAATATTCTCTAGATGATGACAATATACCTTAATTGGGTGCGGCCCACTTAGCCTTGCTGCCTGCCCGATTTATGCCATTTCCCAGTTGATGAGGCTCAAGGTCAAAATGTACCTTTTAACAGATCACTCCTCCATTTACTTCAAATGTCACATCCCCATACCCGTCAAATCACAAATTGATTTCCCCAAAAATACCACGGGTATAAAGCTAAGAGAAACGAATTCCTTCGCCACCAACGTAAATATGTTTGAAATGATCAACTTACGCGATCTATCAGATATACTCTGTCAGACGTTCGTCCATTCTAGTTTTCCTGGGACTGGACAAACCAAAGGCACTATTTAGTACATCCATATTAGGCAATCTCTACCTAAGATTTATACAACAGCCCTTGCACTTTACTCCGTCTTCAATATGTTCAGCATACTTGGTTTGTAACGCTTATGCCAATACAGAGTGGTTCTTCGGATAATAATCCAACCGGTCTCTCCATATTAACAACGTTAAAATGGTCAAGAACTTTGATAGTCGGTGATTTAACTATCAAATGAAAAATGTCCGTGTACACACAACGGTCTAATTTCCATATGGAATTATCCATCAAATCATCAACCATATATATATATATATATATATATATTCATATTTCCTTATTTCCTATGTTGAGAAAACATCTTTGGTTACGTTTGGAAAACGTTTCCAAAACTCATTTATGTGGATTTCAAACTAACGCTGTCTAGAACATCGTTACTACCGCTCAGTCCATTAATCGCTTATTACTTAACTGTATTTCTAAGTAACTCTTGCCATCGAACCTCAACTATTTCTTAGTTAAGTAAGGAAGTCAATCAAGTTGGGGTGTAATTACCTCTCAGACCTTAATTGAACAACGTTCTTAACCTTGCAATAGATAAAGCTCACCGCTCCAATTTCTACAATCATTTGCTTACGCAAATTCTCGGATTCAGATTATGAATCCACTTCTTTTATGAAAACATTTATTATAACGCTAACGTTATAAAACCTACTTCTGAAATATCCAACTTAACATCTAACTTTTTCTTTCTTACTTTGAATAATTAACCTACTGTAATTTATTTATAAATAAATGAATCTTGATTTAAAAACCAAAAAGTAAATAATACTTTCCCGTCGATATAATTGAATTTAGCGTATAACTCCCTTTCGAGTAAATATTTATTTGATTAACTCTCCTTCGAACAACTAATATTCGATTAACTCTCTTTGAATAGATTATATTCGATTATCTCTTTTCGAATAGATTATATTCGATTATCTCCTTTCGAATAGATTGTATTCGATTATCTCTTTTCAAATAGATTATATTCGATTATCTCTTTTCAAATAGATTATATTCGATTATCTCTTTTCGATTAGATTATATTCAACTATCTCTTTTCGAATAGATTATATTCGATTATCTCTTTTCGAATAGATTATATTCGACTATCTCTTTTCAAATAAACTAAAATCGATTTACTCCTTTCAACTCTATTCGAACAAACTAAATTCGATTAACTCCTTTCAACTCTATTCGAATAAACTAAATGCGATTAACTAATACTCAACTAACTCTTAACTCGATTTAATCTATTTGAATAACTCTAGTTCGATTTAACTCTAATCGATTAACTCAAATTGGTTAACTCTAACTGATTAACTCTAACTGGTTAACTCTAACTGGTTTACTCTAACTGGTTAACCCTATCCAATTTACTCTTCGTCCATATTCAGTTTCAAATATCGATGTTGAAATCGATTCTTACTTCTCTATATGAATCCTGACTTATAAATTCTATTCATCCAATGATAAATATTTTACTTAATTTATAAAATATTATTTATAAATTAATCTTCTTACTTTATCTATTAAAACAAATTCCTCTTAAATGTTCACTTTAAATTCATATTCTGTTATACCCGTGTGCGAAGCACGGGTCTAAACCTTCCTAGTGTAAAATTCTCTTTTTATACCGTTCTATTCATTTTTCAAGTATTTCCTTTTATAATTTATTTATTTTCTAAATAAATATTTCCTCTATAATTTTATTTATTTCATAAATAAATATTTCCATTTTTATAATCTATTTGTAAATGTTTTACAAATATTCCCTTTTCAATTCTATTTGTAAATGTTTTACAAATATCTCTTTTTCTATTTGTTTTACAAATATTTTCCTTTTATATATGTTCTTCACAAACATTTTCCTTTCATATATAAATTCCATTGATTTCATAAGTAATCCCTTTTATTTTCCAACTACTTCTTTTTCTACTTTTTTACAAATATTTCTTTTTATATTCTATTTATTTTCTAAATAAATCCTTTTATAATATCCTTTGATGTTATAAATATTCTCTTTACAAAATCCTTTGATTTTATAAACATTTCATTTTCAATATACATTTTGAAAATTCCTTTTTATCATTCTGGTATTTCTTACGGTATTTAACATACCATATAACAATGATAAATATTATCCAAACACACATAATCTACAACAGATTATATATCACATCATATATCACAATATATGAATAACAGTAAAATAAATGTTGAGGAATCCAGTTGGATCCCTCTAACCTGTTTCACTGCATCACAGATGTTAAACAATATAATTAACATCAACTTCATTTCACTATGCAATATTCTGATCAATGGAATCCATATTTGATTAACGATATATATATATATATATATATATATATATATATATCACTAGATCTATAATTTCAACCAATCAATTATCAGTTCAACCAAACGGTCAACACACAGATATCAATCATCATTTATCAGTTCTAAAAATACATTATAAAAATATGAACTGATAGAGTTGGTGAGTTTTACTCACATTGTCGGTTATCGTTAAATAACGATAATCGATCGTTGATTCGGATTAGACGTTTTAAACTCATCTTAAATGGAGACGAGCTCCAAATCACTCACAGTCAGTTCCATTGTCTAGTGTCCGTCCATACAATCTTGTCGGATCCTGTTTTGCCAGATTTGGATAACAGATGCATAAGATATGATAAATTTAAGTTAGTACATTCTTTAAATTGAATTAAACCAAAACTTTTCATTCTTATTTCTAATTGGGCTCACCAACCATTAAGGCCCAAACCCTTTGTAAAACCAATGACCCATTTCCATTTAACAAACCCAGCCCGCCCCTTTATCACCGTCTTCACCAAACACTTACTTCCGCACTCCAGAATTCTTCCTGCTCAAAATCCCCTTGGTATTTTTCCATCCTACTGCCGAAACTTCCTCAACCAAACCATCTCAAACCCCCATACAGCAAAACGACTTCCACTCCTGAGATAATCGCAACATTTTACAGGCCTTGAACCATTTCTGCACCATCATACAATGCCAGATGACCCCCCCCCCCCCCCCCCAAGATCGAACCCTTACTCACTGCCTGTCGTAAACATCGAGTACCCAATCCTCCATCGAAAACAACAAGACCACCCCAAATTCGAAAAGCAATTAGCAGCGATCTCATATATATTTATTACTTTAATTTAGGAATTTTATTTTGATTTTCTTTGACTTTCTGAAGTGGGTCTTCGCGATTGAGAAAGGAGGATGGTGGCGGCTAAGAAAATGGACGGAAGAAAACGAGTTAGGTTATGAATTTTTTTAAGGGTATTATATATATATAAAGGAGATTTGGATATGTGGTTATACTTAAGATCACGGGTCTGTATGGAGGCCAAGGATTTCGTTTGGTGTCATAGAAATAGGGTACCATTCTATATGAAACTCCATTCAAGTACGAACTGCAATAGACAGAAATAAAAATACCATTGTGACCAGCAATGTGCCACAATCCCAAAAATATAATAATATAGACTAATTAACTTGTTCTGTGAAACCCCGAAATGTTGATATAGGGTGCAAAATACTCCAAAATAAAAAGTGATTATTTTCCAAAATAAAAATTACAGAAAAATTCTAAAAATTAAATTATATCTACGTCTAAAATGATTTGTCCAAATTCGAAACCAATATTTAATTAAAATTAAATATATCGTTACAGCTTATAAAGGATTTTATAGCGGCTATTCAAGAATTTGATTTGAACATAAGTCAAAATCTACATGACGAAATCCCGATTTTTCTCTTCCATTAGAAAAATATACTTCACCAGCTCCGAACGTTTCTTGTTTCACAGAAATCCGATTTAAAACGGACCCTGTATCCAAATTACGAACTATAGCGCCATTTCGAGCTCGATTTTAATTATAATATAATTATACGTTCAAACTTCGTTTATATAATATATTCGTTATTCTAATTCAATCCCAAGCTGAATTAAATAATTTAAATTGCCCAATTCACACCATATTTCCATTTCAGCTATTTCTGATTATTTCAAAATTAAACATATTATTTAATTATTATTTTAATTAAATATTCAATATTATTTAATTAAACAACCATATAAATCTCTAAATCGCTATTTAAATAATTAAATTAATTAATTATACATCGCTGAAAATACGATCGTTACAAATACCGAAAACCACTTTAACAACTGTGTACGCGGTGAAGTTCCAGAAATGGTGTTAGACGGATTTGGAGGCGATTACTGGATTTGAAGAAAGAGAACGATGATGGATATCCTTGACCTTCGGGTAATAATTATAATGACTAAAATATGGTATATCATGACCAAGTGGTGTTAGATACCTCCATCGGCAACACTTCTTCCTTTATTACTATAGTCCCTTGGTTTGATGTGCATCCGTGATTTGGGAGTGTTGTCCGAGGTGGGCGGTTGTCGTGGTTATCCGCTACTACTAGTCCGGGCGTGCAACTAGTATATTCATACTCTGGGCATTCCTCGTGTGCCTTGTCATATTATCCTGATCGAGCCCCCTACGATTTTGATTTAACGTTGTGTATCACGGCACATCCCTATCCGCCGACGTACTGGTGTGTTATATGCAAACCATACAACAACGGTATGAATGGTGTATGGGTAATAATGGTAATCCCGCTTACATTATTTTATTATGTTATATTTAACCATAGACATTATTATAATAGCGTATTATATTATATAGTATTTGCTTGACGGATCCTTAAGAGATGGGAATTCCCGTAACATCTTCTAAGTTATTGCACTCATATTTTCACATGAAATTTGATTTAACTAATACGAGAATGATTTAGATCTGATCCGAGTGTTTGTTGTGTTTCTTTTTTTCTGCAATACGCTCCGGTCAGACCGAGTTGCAGTTAGCGAAGTTTCACTTGCTTTGAAGATACTATTATGAAGATGAAGATGGAGCTCAACAGACATATTATTATTATTATTTTGCTGCAAATGTATTGGTATGTTGTATGCTAATTTACTCTAATAATCATTGTAAAATATAATCAAATGTATGTTTTTAATAACTTCGTGAACTGTTATTTAATTATTATATTTTGTCCTTCCGCTGCGAGATTCTGTATTTGTTTCCTTCTTTCTTCTTTTTCTTATTTTAATCCCAATAACTATCCGTATTTTTGATCTTTTTATGTCGACATTAAAAATCAATTGTCGATTTGAACAGTCAAAAATCACGAATGTTACATTTGGTATCAGAGCTTTGGTTTTGCAAAAACCTTGGCTCTATGTGGGATTAACTCATTAGAGATAGGGATAAAATGCCCTAGAATGAGTTGGAGTGTATATGAGAGAGCGTACTTGTAATTTGAAATAAAAATGGTTTTGAATTGTGTTAATTTGTTCTATTGAGTATTTATGAATTCTGGTCAGTACTTGGGACGCCGTGGCATCGATAGGGATTTCTAAACACTTGAATAAGATTCATTGACATAATATTGTTTTGAATTGTATTTTATTTATATATGGAATTATTTGAAATATGTTAAGTTTGATTTTGTTGATGATAATATTAAATTTTCATCATTTATTACTCGATTAATTAATAATTAAAACCATTGGTTGTTGACTGGTTTAAGAAAATCAAATATTGAAATTTATTGATAATAAAATAAGAAGTAAAATATGAATTTGAGAATTTGATTTCGAGTGATTTTCTAACATTGATTTGCAAATAGTTTTGAAATAATATATTTATATTTTAAAAAGGGTTTTCATATAGAAATTGTTTTAAGTGAATTATTGGAAAGAAAAAAGGTGTATACCCTCTTGTCCTTGGAAATGATTTCAGTGATGAGTGCACGCATCATCGATGTTTATTTCCAAGAGTCTAAGTAGGGAGACATTTAATACTTTTTGTACTTTGTTTTGCGAAATTGAACTTTATTTAAATCTTCTACAGTATGGTTTTATGTAAATGATATATTATATGAAAAAAAAGAACCTGAAATTTAATTCTTGAAATCTTGAATAAGTAATGAATTGAAACTTCTGAATATTAAGAGAGTAATAATAATAAAAATAAAAATCATAAGAATTGGATAATAAATTGAAACGAACGAAAACCATTGAACTTATGTAATAATCAATTCAGTTCTATAACATGAATAACTTACCAATTAACTAAGAAGTTGAATGTTATAAGAATAAGCAATTAATTAATGCATAAGTATAAGAATGGAAAATCAAAGTTGAAAATTTTGATTGGTTATAAATAAAATTTAATTTATGTAATAAAAAAAGATATACTTAGTTACGTTGTGAAATTCAATTTAACTAAGTAACATGGATTAACCGAATCAATGAAATATCAATTAAGAAAATTATTTAGTAATACCCTAAATGTATTGATATTAATGATTGGTTTTGCGAAAATATAAGCGAAAAGGCTTATAATTATAAATTACGATGGTTGAACGAATTAATTAAAAATGAGCTCGTTGCGTAGCGGCAGTTCGTAATTTTCTGAATTAAAGTTTAAATGAATGTATAGAGTCTAAAATTAGTCAGAATTCTTTGAAACAAGAATCTTTTGGATCTATTGGAATATAATTTTCTAATGTAAGAGAAAAATTTAGATTTCGATTTGTAGATTTTAAGATATGTGAAAATCAAATTTTAGGAAAAATCGCGGTTTGGTAATTCATGATTCTAAACTAAAATATTATGAAATTGGTTATGTAAACTAACAAACGAGACAAGTTGAATAAGAAATTATATGGCTAAATATATATGAATTGACAACTCCCTTACTACGCCTTTTCGAGGACGAAAAGTTTTAAGTGGGGGAGAGTGTAACAACCCGTAATTTTCTATTATTTAATTTTTGAATTTATTATGATTCTTGAGTATTTATGGTTATAAATAAAATTTGATAATTTAATTATGTAAATTTATTTGTAAACTTAATTAGTTTGATAAAGTAATGTATTTTAGCTGTTTACAATAATAATAACCTGTAGTTATTGTAAATGAAATTACAATTGTTTTGTAATTATAAATATTGAAATTTGTAATTAATATTAAAATGTTTGGATGAAATTGATTTATTTAATTTACAATTGAAATTCAATTGATTTGGTAAATAATCAATGCTGGAATTAAATACAAATAAAATTTATTTGCAAAGTTAGTTTGAATTTATGTTGATTTGAGTAAAATTAACATGTTTTGAAATTACATTGAAAATAAATGTTTATCTGGTAGAAAGTAGTTTAAATTATTCAGAAATGTAGTTGGAAATTTATAGAAAGTTATAAAGACTTAAAATGAATTGATTGTTTTAAAAATTCAATTGCTCAATTAATTCGTATATCCAATTTAATATGATCTTTGATTTTTGGTTTGATTTAATGATATATCTTTTACTTCCGTTTTCATATATAGATAGTTCTTTTTTATTGTCATTCATCGTTGTAAATGGTTGCATTGTCATGCACATTATTATTTCAAATTTCAATGAAAGAACAACAAAACTTATACTTCCGTTTATGATGGGCTAATTAATGTTAACATTGAATGTAATGTAACAAATAAAAGGACAAATAAAAATTCTTTAATTTCCTGTAATTTACTGAGCAGACCAGCATTTATCCTTTGTCAACTAGCTTTACGTTGCTTGATATGTTTGACTATTACATTGATACTGAGATAATATTTCTGGGCTAAATCAATGTTCATACAAGTAATAATAATAACGGTATATGAAAAATATCAAAAAAATATCTCCCCATAAATAGAAATGCACTTTCAACGCTTAACCTAATTCTCTCCTTATAGCCTAATGCCCCATTTTTCTGTAGCCGCATCTCTTTTTTTTTCCTTCACAAATTTCAATGGCCTATTCACAACATTTCTTCATAAATCAAAATAAAATCACTTATCCATTCTAAAATCGTAAAACAAATTGCATCAAGTGCATCTCGAGAGGAGCTTTAAACCAATATAAAAAATCACGGAACTCAATCGAATTATCGGAAGCGACGTCAACATCAAACGCGGTAGGGCTCGGATTTGGAACAAGTACATGGATTTGTTCGCGGTTCGGAGATCATATTTAGATTCGTAACGAAGATTAGCAACTTGTGAAATTTTTTTATGGGTTTCCTCAAAGTTTGGTGTCGCACGACGTGGGGGATGGGCTGAAGTCGCATCTTACAAGGTGAGGGCGAGTTCCAGGAAATGGGGATCAATGGATGGAGATTTTGAAGGAGAGTTTGTATGTGAAGTCGGATTTGATTTTCATTGCGCAACGATGGAGATATGGTATAAGAAAGATGTGGTAATGGTTGTCTAAACTTGGAAACGTGCACGGCAGAATTGAAGGAGAAGAAGTTGGAGTGGATGACATGGAAGGTGGATGATATGGCAGGTTTTATTGATTTTGGTCCATTTTTCGATTTTATTTATTTAATTTCCAATAGTAAAGCACATATAACTTTTGCATACGACTTCAGAATGACACGCGGTTTGTTGCATTGGAATCGTATCGACGAGCTCTTCGTGATGCTGCTTGTTTGGACTGATTCTGAGACTGTCAAATTTTGGGCCTATTTTGGAGTTCAAACGCATTCAGAACCATGGTGAGTGATTAAACCCACTCACGAGTAACTAAAGTATTCTAATATTAGTTAAATTAATATTATGTCATGATATGATTGTATGGATTGATGTTTGACAATTTAAATTTGCATATTTACATTTATTTGCATCGATAGTGTAGTTAATTTTGATGTTAAATATAATTTTACAATTAAGTAAAAATTCGACATTTAATTACTGTTTAAAACCTGACATCTGAAAATTTGTAAGTTTATATGATATTGGACTGTTTTGTATGTATTGATGTGATGAATGGCTTGAATTTGATATGTTTGATGTATTGATGTTAATTGTGTGAACTTACCTGTTGTTCACATTTATTTATATATAACCATTATTTGTGCTGATTAATCCCAATCATTACCCTTAATGTTATTAGCAACGAATAAACCCGGGATTAATCATTAAAATGAATTAAGAACGTAGGTTGAAATGATAAATATCTATGACCCTGATTTGGATTGAAATGATATATATCCTTTCCCAAAATACTAAAACTATAATTTAAGTATCACTTGGCCATAGGATAGAAAATTATATACGGACACCGGTTGGTTAAATAAAATTTGTTTTAACCATGAATTGTGAAATATTGTTTTAAAGACAATATAAGCGATGTTCTATAATTTATTTCCATTGAACTTGAACCTTAAATTTAGAAATATAAACAAAAAGGGGAAATAAAGTAGTATTGTAACTGAAGCTAAATAAAGTGAAATATAATGTAAATCGAATTTATTGAAATTGAATGGTTTCACCAACCTTTGAAATTTATTATGAATCAACATTGATTTGAATTATATATGAATTGTGAACTCGATATTTGTTATAAAATTGAAATCATTGAAAATGAGAATCTGATTTGGAATGTAACTATTCGAATTAATTTGATCAAATAGAAATGAATGTAAATTGGAAGTTTACTCAATGGAATTATTGAAAATTGAGTTGGTTGAATTGAAGTTTAAATATGACTTCAAGTTTAATTGAAAACGTTAGAGAAACTATTCTAATTCCGACTATAGTAATTCAAATCATCTTATAAATTATTTTAATAATAATTTTTTTTCTTTATAAACTATTTTACTTTATTACTATTTTATTTTACAAATTATTTTAAATAAATCATTTTATAATTAACTATTTATTTTAGAAATTACTCAATGTTTTAACTATATATTTTAATAAATTTGATAAATTCTATTTTAATTACAAGCTATTTATTTTCAAACTATTTCAATTATATATCTAAACTATTTTAAATATATTGTTATCTAAATTTAATGTTCAAATTATTGAAGTTGGAATTGTTTCAAGATTTTTAATTGGTTTAAATGGAGAATTTAGTATGAATAACATTCTATCTTGAATATTGAATGATTTTGGAAATCTGATATTTTGATATGAAGTATGAACCTCTTCGAAATATAAAAGAACCGACCGGTGTGAAAAATGTAAACGATTGGTTGTTAAAGAGACCGGGATCGGATATTGTCATACTCTCTACCAATACCGAAAACTACTTTAACAACTGTGTACGCGGTGGAGTTCTAGAAATGGTGTTGGATGGATTTGGAGGCGATTATTGGATTTGGAGAAAGAGAACGATGGTAATAACCCGGAAATCCGAGCCAATTTAAAAATTTTATTTTGGCAATTTTAGCGAATTTTGATTATTTAAAATGAATTATTTTAAATAATATCGACGAGAAATTATTTTGAATGGAATCCGAACGTATATAGTTGTATAGATCGTCGTTAGAATATAAATATTTATTTATAATTATAAAAGGAATTGAAAATGGTGCGGTAGTTCGATAATTCGATTTCAAATTTCAATTGAATATACCGGGTGCAAAATAAACCAGATTTTAACGAAACTGAAAATATTTGAATCTATATGAGAATTTCTTTCCAACGAATCGGAAAAATTCAAATTTCATAGCGGGAATCAAAAGATATGTCCAGTTGAAATTTCAGAATAGTCGCTATGGAATTCGGGCCCTGGAAAATGGAAATTTTGCAAACGACCTCGGATTTCGATGAAACCACTTTTGTTGGATCCGGGATGTCTAGTTATTGCTAGGTTTCAAATTTCGTAATTTTTCGAATCAATATGTGAGCGTGGCGAAGTAAAACACATTTGACCAGTTTCAGTTAATTTTAATCGACTGGAAAATGACCATTTTTCCAGTGGTCTCATAATTCGACGAAACTAGTTTTGTTAGGACCGTATCGTCAATACGAAGCTAGAAAATATGTTTCGGGAATTTTAGAGTTAGTATGTGACCCCGGTAAATTGAAATGCACGTTCAAATTCAATATATATTGATTTATATTTTAATTTTAATAAAAACTTATCGAAACAGCTGAATTAACTTACAAAACATATCCCATTGTGTTCGGAATGGGGGTATTTAGCTAGGAGCGATAGTCGTTGGGTTGGAATTAGAGTTTGTAACGATAAACCAGTTAAAAATGAAATAAATAATAATTAAAATATTATATAATCACACCTTTATGCCCTAGCCCTAAACGCTATCTCAGAAGCGCCGCCTTATTTAAATCGATGGCCAAAAGCAGGGCAATTTTTCTTCGATTAAAATCTCTTAAATGGATTAGAATTAAACCAAATCCAAAGCGAAAATTAAAGAGATTCCTGCGTTCTTTAATTCCATAGAGATGTGATGATTTCTTGTGGGGTAGGCTGCTCGATTTCACCGCTCGAAGTCATAGCGTTCACAGCCGATTTCCGACCACCGAGGAGCAGCGAGTTCACCGTTACTCCGGGCAGAGAGAGGTGGCACGACGGCGCACCAAGGGGGGTTTGATCGTGATCCGGCGTCTCCAATCTCCGACGAAGTGGAACCCTAACTCTGGTGAGTTGGGTACAGTGTTCAACGATGAACAGTGAGCTTCATTTTGTTGTTTTTTTCTTTCTATATAAATTAAGCATTGATTCTTTTTTTCCTTTTTAAGATTTTAATTTATATAGCGCATTAATTTTTTAAAAAATTCTGTTTTTAATATATAAAACATGGAATAAAAATTTAATTTTTAATGAAGTAGAGATTCATTTTTTTATATAGAAAGTATTATATTTTTATAAAGGAAAAGACTATGTTTTTACTTATGAAAAGGCGTGATTTTTATTAAAGCAAAGGCGTGATTTTTTATATAATCAAAGAAGTGATTTTTATTTATATGATAGTATAATAAAGATACAATTTTTATATAGAACAAAAATATGATTTTTATTTAGCTAGAGTTATAAAAATATAATCTTTATTAGAAGAAGAAGAGTGATATTAAAATATAATTTTTATAACGAAGTGAAGATAAAAATTTTATTTTTATATATAGGAAAGTGAAATAAAAATATGATTTTCATTAATGAAGAATAATAAAAATATGATTTTTATCAAGTAGAGAATATAAAAATGGGATTTTTATATATGTAGTGAATGCGGACAAAGAAAGTAACATAGGGCGAGAACGATGAAAATTTCCTACATATGAAGAGTCGCGGAGTTGAATTTAGCTCTTAGTGAGAACTTCTCACTTTTAATTTAATTTTGTAGTTAAAATATATACTAGGATGCAGACGGTGTTTAGTAGCACCCGACACCCATCGTCCACAGAACATGGACGGCTTGTATGCTTGTTTGTTTGATTTTGATGTGTAGTCTGTGATGTGGTATGAAATGAAATAAAATATTTTATAGTTAAAAATAAAATTTTTAACGTGTATATGAAATGAAATAAAAATAAACAAATCAGACGATTTGTTTATATACACACATTTGACTGATATTGATTGGGACGATAAATTTTACACATCGCCCAACTGCACAAATAAAATCTGTGTTTGATTGTTTGAAACCCCACACGGGTATTGGGATGATATATGACGTACACTAATCCCAATAATTAGTTGTATGTCGGTCGTTTGATTGACAAACTGTTATGAGCGTTAAATATTTATATTTGATGCTTATACAGTGTAGAATGCACTTTGGATGATGGTTGATTATTAGTCATTGTTGATATATACATGCGTTGTATGGAAATCCATAGAAATAAAATCTATGGTAATTGATTGGGCCTCATTCCAGTTTTGAAAAAGAAACATTTGAATAGAAATATTTGAAAAAGAAATATTTGAATAGAAATATTTGAAAAATAAATATTTGAATAGAAATATTTGAAAAATAAATATTTGAATAGAAATATTTGAAAAAGAAATATTTGAAATAGAATATTTGAAAATAGGAATATATGAAGCCGTGTTGATTAGATTGACGCCATTTTGACGTGAATGATATTTATATCGATTTTATTCATTTTATAATGAATATTGAAAGTGATTTCAAAATCTGATATTTTGAAAAGAATTGAAATTCGAATTGAAATTGAATAGAAATGAATTCGAATTGAAATTGAATAGAAATGAATTCGAATTGAAATTGAATAGAAATGAATTCGAATTGAAATTGAATAGTAATGAATTCAAATTGAAATTGAACAAAAATGAATTCAAATTGAAATGTAATAGAAATGAATTCGAATTGAAATTAAATAGAAATGAATTCGAATTGAAATTGAATAGAAATGAATTCGAATTGAAATTAAATAGAAAGGAATTCAAATTGAAACTGAATAGAAATGAATTCGAATTGAAATTGAATAGAAATGAATTCAAATTGAAACTGAATAGAATTGAATTCGAATTGAAATGGAATAGAAATGAATTCGAATTGAAATTAAATAGAAATGAATTCGAATTGAAATTGAATAGAAATGAATTCGAATTGAAACGGAATAGAAATGAATTCGAATTGAAATTAAATAGAAATGAATTCGAATTGAAATTGAATAGAAATGAATTCGAATTGAAACCGAATAGAAATGAATTCGAATTGAAATTGAATAGAAATGAATTCGAATTGAAATTGAATAGAAATGAATTCGAATTGAAATTGAATAGAAATGAATTCGAATTCAAATTGAATTAAAAATCGATTTGAATTGAAATCAATTTGAAATGAATTTAAATCGAATTTATAAGGAAAAATTCAATTTTGATTTGAATTTGAAAAGAAGTTGAAATCGTTTTGAAAATGAATTTAAAACGATTTATATAATACGTATTAAAAGGAAATCGATGAAGTATATATTATATATATTATATATATAATATAATGGTCTGAATAGAACACGCCGCGCCGCGGCAATTCGTGAATTTCGACCATTGACTTCGAATGGATATTGCGGGAGATCCGACCGTCAGATTCTCCTAAAACCGGAACAGTTGGGTTCGTATCAAAAAGAGCTTTCTAATGAATATTAGAGATTTGAAATCTAACGGTTGGATTTGGAATTATGTCCAAACCAAATTTGGAAAAGGTCGTTGTAAGTGCAGTTCGAGGGCCGTTGATGGAAGTCGACTGTACGGGCCTTGATAAAATTATTAAAAATTGTAATAATTTGTGTAAAATCATAAGAAATGATTTGGGAAGAATTGGGATGAAAAACTCCATATTAGAAAAGATAAAAATAGATTTTTATCGAAATGAACTAGTTTTGAACTAGAATTATAATTCTATTTATTTTTAAATAAATAAATTGGATTTGAAATGGTTTTGAAAATAACCATAATTTGCAATAATTAAATTGGAATGGATTTGGATCGAAATTGTCTTCGGAATATTTCGATGTTGGATTTCGTGATGATACAGATATTGTTATGGGAATTTGAAAGATATATATATCGTTATTTCCAATACGATATTTGTTGGTCGTAGAATTTGATATTGAATATAAGCCGGTATATTTTCTATTCAGAGCCTTGTATTTAATATCAAATGTGATTTGGGTTTATCATGAATGGTGTCTTTATTAACACTGTTCTTAAGCCCAGTTGAGAAAAAGATTAAATCTTTTTATTTAGATTTAATGAAGTGTACCAATTAAATAATATTTAATTGGAATTGAATTAGTATTGATTTTTGGGTTTATCGTGAATAGTATTTTAAATAACATTTGTTCTTTAACCCGATAATTAATGGAACGTAATTTTGGGTTGTCGTGAACAGTATCTTCAATAATACTGTTCTTAGACCCAAAGGAGTTAAGAAAATCAGAAACTAACTGGAGGTTAGTTAAGTTGAATGGTTTATGCGGTATTGATCTGATGTTGGTTTCGGCCTTCGGGGTTAATACTTAGGGAATTGTTCTCTTGCTAATTTACGGTTAGGGACTGATTGAAATGTGATGTGATTTTGGGTTTACCGTGAACCGTGTTTTAAATGACACTGATTCTTTAACCCAGTCAAAGATTAAAACTAAGTGGAGTTTTAATGAATCTTTAATTAGATTGAAAAGATCGAGAATGGAGTATCACCAGTTTTACTCCAGATGGTAGTTAAATCTTTAATTAGATTTGAATGTGAAATGGTAATTGAATTTACCGATAACACCGTGGTGTTATATATGAAGTATAATCAGTTTTACTTCATGGGATGAATAGGTTAGGGTTGGGAAATTAAAACAAATGATTACTTCGGTAAGTTCGTTAATCTTGACAAGTTTGAAGTGATATTCAAAGGAAGATTAAAGAATAAATTTAAAAGAATTTATCTTTGATAAAATTAATGGGAACCTTTCCCTATGAATGTGAAATTTAGAAACTAACAGTAGGTTAGCTAAGATGAATGGTTTCATGGGTATTGATCTGATGTTGATTTCGGCCTTCGGGGTTAATATTTGGGGAATTATTCTACGGTAAATTTACGGTTAGTGACTGATGAATTGGAATGAGGCGTATGTTGTGTTTGTGTTACACTTGTTTATTATATACGCGAGTTATTCGGAAAGACCGGGTTTATCCTATTCTGAATAACTAATACGACGATAAGTCGAAGATGAAGACGGTGGTTGAAGACCGGAGGTCTTCACGTCGTTTGGATAATTACTGATGATGTTGATTGGGCCGTACACCCAAGAGGAGGGAAGCAGTTGGTGATCCTCCAGACGTACTTGGAGATCGATGGATATGCGGGGTACTAGGTGCTTCCGATTTCGTTCAGACCCAGAACGAACTTGTAAATGGACTGTGTGTCTGACATTGTATTTTAGTCTGTGTGATTGATTTCTATTAAATATATATCTGTTTGGCGGCGGATAATTTATTCTCTTGCTTAACGCCCTTCTCTGAGACGTATGAGCTCAGCGGTTATATACTGATGGATATCAAACACATAGAGTGATTTGCCTGTGTGGCATGCCTAAGTGGCAAATGATCAAGGCTTCTGTTGAAAAGCAAAGTCTTGTGGTTGATGATCAAAGCATGGCCTTTGTGGCATAGCTTTGTGTAACGTTTACCTCGCGAGTTTCACACCCGGTATGAACCAGAAACGGGAGAAGGACCTCAGGGAGGGCATACGTTTCTTTCTAGTTGGAAGTGGCGTCAGTGGTTTTACACGCCCTGACGAGTTTGACTTATGTGGTTGTTGCTGTTGCGAGGCGCCTCGGATATATATCGGTGGCTATGTGAAGTCGATGGAGTCATTCGTTGGCTCATTTACGCCCCATAGGGCGGGGAGACGTATTGTTCAGGCATAATAATCCACTCCGTGTGGACCGGCCCTGACGATCCAAGGCTTGTCTGCGCGCTTGCCTGAGGCTCGGGCTAGAGAGTCTCGAATCGGTGAGGACAACCCCTAGCCTCGGTTCATACCATAAATGATAACCCAACTTCCAAATACGTGACATTTGCGGTTTTATTTGTAGAGCCTAGTATTGGCGACATGATATATGGTACCCATGCCGCCTATGATTGCTATTTATGATTTAAAGTTGTTTTATACACTATGCACTTATAATAGTATCAAATGATTTGTTTTAAACGTACTAAGCATGTTTGGCTATTATAAGGGAAAATCCTATCCCCCGGCTTGCGTTGCATTGTGTGATAGGATCTGGGTCTTATAATAGCTTCATTTTTCTTTATTTAGCATTGCGCTGTTGTTACATGCACTGGTATTCTTGGGAGGAAACCCGTTCCATGTTATACTGCGTGGTCCCTTGATTTACCTAACTTTAAAATAAATATTTATAACTATTTTAATTCTCACACCAGTCCCATGACTGACCTGGAGTTTATTGTTTTAACCTAAACTCTGGGTGCCCTTATTTTGACACGGGCAACTAGTAGTTTTGGTTTTGCAGATTTATATTCACAGGATTCTGGTTTACAGCTGGAACGATATTCGGAAAGCTTTGTATCCGCATATCTCTTCTAGTTGTGTATTGTATTATTTTTCCACTGCTATGTAATGTATTGTAATCTCTGATATTTATCAAATGTATTTTATTCATTTATACTCTGTATATTCTTGTATTCTAATGGAATTGTTGTAATATACAATGAAGCGTTCTTCCGTATGCGTCCTTTTGTGGCTTGTTCTCGAACTATCGTCGCTTTCCTTACCGGGGAAGTTACGGGTTTTTACAACGATGATGGATATCCTTGACCTTTGGGTCATAATTAAAATGACTAAAACAGGGCTATACCATGACCAAGTGGGGTTAGCTACCTCCATCGACAACACTTCTTCCTTTATTACTATAGTCCCTCGGCTTGATTGATTTGATGCACATCCGTGATTTGCGAGTGTTGTCTGAGGTGGGCGGTAGTCGCGGCTATGCGTTACCACTAGTCTGGGCGTGCAACTAGCATATTCATACTCTGGGCATTCCTCGTGTGCCTTGTCATATTATCCTAATCGAGCCCCCTACGATTTTGATTTAACATTGTCGTATCACGGCACATCCCTATCCGCCGATGTACTAGTGTATTATATGCAAACTGTACGACAACGGTATAAACGGTGTAAGGGTAATAACGGTAATCCCGCTTACATTATTTTATTATGTTATATTTAACCATAGACATTATTATAATACCGTATTATATTATGTAGTATTAGTTTGATGGATCCTTAAGAGACTGAAATTCCCATTACATCTTCTAAGTTATTGCACTCATATTTTCACATGAAATTTGATTTAACTAATACGAGAAGATTTAGTTCTGATCCGAGTGTTTGTTGTGTTTTTTTTGCAATACGCTTCGGTCAGACCAAGTTGCAGTTAGCGAAGATTCACTTGCTTTGAAGATACCATTATGAAGATGAAGATGGAGCTTAACACGCGTATTATTATTATTATTATTCCGCTGCAAATGCATTGGTATGTTGTATGTTAATTTACTCTGATAATCGTTGTAAAATATAATCAAATGTATGTTTTTAACAGCTTCATGAACTGTTATTTATTTGTCCTTCCGCTGCGAGATTTTGTATTTGTTTCCTTCTATCTTCTTTTTCTTATTTTAAACCCAATAAATATCCGTATTTTTGATCTGTTTATGTTGACATTAATAATCAATTGTCGTTTTGAACAGTCAAAAATCATGGATGTTACATCACTGGTGAACCAGTCTTGCTTGGTTGATGCACCAGTCATAGGTTGGACTGAGCCTTAGGTCGTGTTAGTCGAGCTCCGTGATAGCTTCATTCAACCATTTGTTTTCTCGATTAATTCGTTGATCATTACTTGCATTGTCTTATGCCCTTTCACGTTAATTTCAATGCTAATTCTAGATTTTAGTTTATGAATTTGTTAATTTATCTTCGGTTTACATTTCCATATAAATGCTTTGTGGATACATGCTATAAATATTTTTAAACAATAAAGTGTGACACCAACCACATCTATTCTATTATATTATATGAAAACCCAATCTTTCTCTAGAGACCATTCAGTTCAACACCAACCACATCTATTCTATTCTATTATATTATATGAAAACCCAATCTTTCTCTAGAGACCATTCAGTTCCATTTCTATCAAAAATACAATACGTTGACATGTGTCAAGAGAAATAAATCAACGGTGGAAAAGTGTGTATAAACATGCATGCCTCTCATTTTTCTACAGTAACATTCCTTCCACCCACTTTAAACATTCACAATAAGAAAACTCTCCAATTAATGTTAGCAAGTTATAACCCCTAAATCCTTTTCGCATACTTGATAAAATCATTGTTAATTGAATTCTACTTTATCATTTTTACTTTTAGTTTTTTATATGCATACAATTAAGTAAAATTAATTTCAGTTTTTTAAACCTAAACACTTTTTCTACATAGCTTGGCTCCTCATTTTTCCTTCTTGACACTGCTCTATTTAAATATAAATTCAACAATTAATACTTAAATGTTTTTCATTTCTATATTTTCATCATTCAAAATGCTCATCTTTCCTTAATTTAGAGGAGAATTTGCACTCGACCCCTTTAATTTATTTACCATTTCAAACTCATAAATGAATTTTGGTTATAGATATATTAATTACAGTAACAATGAGGATTTTCGTTTCTTATTTCACCTACTCAAAAATATCTTGCTCCTTCATTTTTCGACCTTCATTTTTCAATCTTACTTTCATTCTTCCATTTCTAATTTCTTTAGCTCATTAGCATCTTCTATTTTCATTTCTCCATTTTCTTTCATTTTCTCATATTCTACTAATCAATACTATTTTTCTCTAAATCCAAATGAAAAATCCACTTCCTTAATTGATTGAGTTCTTCTAGTTATGGTTATGGTGGTAGAATTTACTCTTTCATTATTCAGTTCATCCACCATGGTTTAAATTTGCAATATTTTACTATGATCTATGTCAATTCAGCTTATAAGGATTAGTTATACTTCATATTAAAGTTACTACATAAAATAAATATTACTTAGCCACCAATAAGTTATTAATTTCATAGAATCATGATCAAAGTAATCAAGTTGTAATGAATGGTTTTATCAAAGGAAAATATGGTTTCCTTTCTTTGATCGTAGGTAATTTGTTCGTTGGAAAGACAAAATAAAGAAACTTGGAGGAATTTTAATTTATTTTGGAATTTCTAACAATTTTATGTCAATCTTCATTAATTTTTATTTATTACATTTTGTATCCATTTGGTTATTTTGTAATATTTGTGGCACTTATGTGCAAATCAATTCATTTTTTTTCTATTTATAAGTACATATAATACTTTGTTCTGTATAATATAATTTAAAATTTTAGTTATATATTTTAACTACTATGAATATCTTTTTTTTATTCATGACATGCTTATCTTGAAGCATTGCATATACAATTTGATTTGCATAAGAATAATAAAACATTTCCTACTTATTTAACCTTTGAATCAAAGTAGAAAGTTTGTTTTTTGGTTGGTTTTGTTTTCCTATAGCATGGTTATAGTTATAAAAATCTTCTTTTGCATTATCTGTAGCATGATCCATGATATTGGGTATGTAATATTCTATTCTGCTACATATTAGTTTCTTTTATAAAGATTAGTTCAAACAATTACAATGTAATATTTTATTTTGCTCTGTATTCCATGGTTAGAAAATCAAAATAGAAATGTGTCATTCCTCCAAAAAGTTGTTGTGTTTAATTTACATCAGTTGTAGTTAATTTTCTCGCTAAAATATATCAAAAAAAGAAATTGAAAGAAAGTTTGATTTAATTTCCATGTTGACTTTTATAGGCATATTTTTATTTATTTTATAATTTATTGCATTTATATATCGATTTTTTACCCATTCTTATTTGTTACATTTTTTATCCATTCAACTATTTTATAGTGCCCTTGCTATTTTTATCTATTATCAATTCTATTATATATGGAAGTCAATGTGATGTTAACTTTTTCTTTCCACCATATTGTCTCTCAACTCAAATCCTAGCTCTCATTCATCTAGATGAAATTTTACAATTAGTCCACCAAAAATTTAAAAAGAAATCTTAACCTTCCCCCCTCCCCAAATAATGAATTGAAGTTAATGGCACATTATCAGTTCTTCATTTCAAACATTCACTACGTACTCAAACCCTTAAGTTTTCCCAAATACATATGTACTCTATATGTTTATCTTTCACTTTTTATTCCAATTTCACAAAATCCTAGCCCCACTTTTCTACCCATTTTATCAGCATAAAAATTAAATATTTAATAATGCTATTAAATTTTCCTTAATCACTCTTACTTCATATTCTCAATTCTCTTTGATCTACATGAGTTATTTCATTTAAACCTATCATGATTGTTTTTTTTCTCTAAAAGACAAAAGAACTAATTATTACAAAAATTGATGATGGAATATATATTGGTTTTGTAGTTAGTGATTGTTTATTGTTTATTATTTCATTTAATACCGCATTATGTAACATCCCATAATTTCACTCAATTTATTTAATTTAATTGAATATGAAATTGGAAAAAATATTAATTACTACATTTGAAATATTAAAATATCATATGTTATGATAATATTCTGGAATTAGTTATATGCAGAGAGTACGGTTGTCATTTGTCAAATATGGAATTATTAAATACTAAAAATGAATGTTTGGGTTATAGGAAACTTTATATTTTCCAAACGCAAATTGAAATTATAAATGTATGTACGTTTTTAATTCTTTTAAATCCGTTAACGTTCGAATTAAGATTTGATTGACAGTAAATGGGAAATATTAATAATGTTTAAAAATTTAATTATGTCATTCCTTTTAAAACTTATATTCATTAAAAAGCTTATGACACATCAGCGCATTTATTTGGTAAATGAGGTAATTGATTAGTGTTAAAAAAAGGAAATTTTTTGAAAAGCCATGATTTATTACTTACCGTGGATCTCTCCCTTTATTTTCCTTTTGATGCATTTCTTTTACTAAGAAACCATTCCTACGCAACCATTCCTTTTGCTGAGCAACCGTTCGTTC
Organism: Allium sativum; assembly: GCA_030737875.1. Classification (NCBI taxonomy): domain Eukaryota; kingdom Viridiplantae; phylum Streptophyta; class Magnoliopsida; order Asparagales; family Amaryllidaceae; genus Allium; species Allium sativum. The sequence continues at coordinate 489,230,215 of CM060923.1, read as the reverse complement.
TTCACCTTCATACTTTTCTTCTCTTCGCTAATTCAGATCTCGCTGCAGATCCTGCACGAGGCAATCTACACTTTTGTTTATATATTTTCTCTCTCTCGTTTTCTTCTATCTCTTTTGTTTTGTTTTGAAAAAAAAAACCATGGACAGAGCCCAATTTGTGAAACCATGTCAACCGACCTTCACTTATCCCAGGTGCCGCTCCACTATCACCACGTGCCATGCTCCACCACCGACGTGTCGCCTTGACCGCTACACCCCAACTGAACCACGAGCCCCTCCGACCACCTGATGCTAACCAGTTTCCTTCCAGTTTTTATGGAAAAAAACCCGTACTTTTATTAAAAAAAGGAAAAAAGAGATGACCCGAACTAGAAAAAGGGGATGGCAACGTGGTGGGTTACTGACATTAGATAATATGGAACATTTTGTTAAGTTTGCTTTAAATCATTTACTGTAGCCTTACGTTGCATGCCTCACTTTTTATTTTTTTCTTTCCATGAGCCTAATATATATATATATATATATATATATATGTATGTATGTATGTATGTATGTATGTATATGATTTTTGGTAAGTTTTGCTATAACTTAGAATTTGCAATATGAGCATGGAATTCATGGTTTGTTGAAAAAGTAAGTTTGGAGACCTGGCACAAAACTTAATGTTTTTTATATATAAAGGAATTGTAACTCGTAGCTAAGTTTGCATGGAACGATGTTTATACTTACCTAGCATATATAATATTGGGTGATAATGTGAACTAGACCCGGACCTTGTGTATGACGTTGGGCTTATAGCATGTGTAGGGACTTATTGTGTGACATAAAAGTAGACAACATTTTGACTTGCTGTGTCAAGGCTAATAGACAACCATTGTTTAGTTGTGCATTAGCCGAGCCTTATAATTTAGAAAAGTGAAGAGTAGACGCTGAGTTGAAATGTATTTTGGTTACTTTTCTTTGCCCATTTTTTTTAAAAAAGAAATCCTTTATTTTAAAAATCAAACTTTGCTTAATTTTACGTGTCTTGACCGTAATTTGTTTGTCCAGTTCGTTGAAGTTTCAGTGTCGTTCATTTCTACGCCTCTCTGTTATCGTCTCTATTTCTGTGCCACTGAAGGTGAGTTCAACTCACACCTGACTAAAATATTCGATTGTTAGTTAAATTAAATTCATGTCATGATATGATTGTATTGTTTGTTGTTTGATTGTTTAAATTGCATATTTATTTTAAATTTGCTTAGACTGTATAATTTAATTTAATGGTTGATATAAATTGTACAGTTAGGATTTAATTTCTATTTAAAAACCTCAAATCTAATGACTAGTAAACTGATATCACATTGAACTGTTTAGAAATAATGATTTTGATTGATGTTGTGGTGTGGATTTATATATTTATGGATTGATATGTAATTCATATTGTTATCGACATTGTTTATATATGTTATCGATTTTTGTTAATTAATCCCAACCATCACCATAGATGTTACGGGTATCAAATAAATCCAGGATTAATCATTAAAATGAATTAAGAACGTAGGTTGAAATGATAAATACCTGTGACCTTGATATGGATTGAAATGATATATATCCTTTCCCAAATACTAAAATTTAATTTTAAGTATTACTTGGGCATAGGGTAGAAAAGTATATACGTCACCGGTTGGTTAAAGAAAAATTGTTTTTAATCTTGAATTTTGGAATATTATTTTAAAGACAATATAAGTGACACTATTAGTCGATTTTCTTTAAATTTGGACATTGCGCTTTGAAATAAAAAAAAAATCAATTTTAATAGAATTCGTAAATGTGGATAACTGAAGTTAAATTGAATTAAATATAAAATATAAATTTATCGAAATTGATTTTCTTATCCATCGTTGATATTATTTTAAATTAACCTAATTTATTTTAGTAATTGAACTGTGAACTCGAGATTTTATAAACACAATTCAAAGTGAGAATTATAATTGAAACTCAATTATTTGAATAGATTCACAAAATCGAATTGTTGAATCATATTGAAATAAAAAAATTGTGAAGTTGAATCGATTTGAATAAAGATATCAAAATTTTGTCGAATTGATTTGAAACTGAAATATTAAGATGACCCAAACTTCCCAGTAAAGGAAAGCTCGGATTGAGTTGAGAGCAGGACAAATTAAAACACAAACATAAGAACATTTCATTGCTTATTACGACAATTTACATCTAAGTACAAGAATATACAGAGTATGAATAAATAATATACATTTGATAAACATCATAGATTTACGAATTACAATGCAGTGAAAAAATAATACATAACACAACTGAAAGAAATACATGGATGCAGAGCATTCCGAATATAGCTCCAGCTGTAAACCAGGATCCTGTGAATATAACATCTGCAAAACCGAAACTACTAGCTACCCGTGTGGAAAATAAGGGCACCCAGAGTTTAGGTTAAAACAATAAACTCAAGGTCAGTCATGTGACTGGTGTGAGAACTAAAACAGTTATTAATTTGATTTTTAAAGTAAGGTAAATCACGGGACCACGCTGTATAACACGGAATGGGTTTATCCCCCATGAATACCAGTGCATCAAAATAATAGCGCAATGCTAAAGAGAAAAATGAAGCTATTATAAGACTCAAGTCCCATCACACAATGCAACGCAAGCCGGAGGAAAGAGTTTTTACCTTATAATAGCCAAAAATGCTTGGTACGTGAAATTTCATCTTTTATTATTACTGTAAGTAAAGAAATCAACTTCAAATACAAATGTATCAATCATAGGAGGCGTAGGTACCCATATATTACATCGCCATACTAGTTCTACAATTAAAACCGCACAACATCGTATTGGAAGTTGGATTCCATATATGAACCGAGGCAAGGCTCCATACCATGACATTACTCGTAGCTAGAACTAACATATGTCCATTTCCCTATTGTCCTTCCCGTTTTTGGTTCACACTGGGGTGTGAGGCTCGCGAATCAACACTACACAAAGCTATGCTATTTAAAGTCACGCTAAGATCATCAACCACAAGGATCTGCTTTTCAACACAAGCCTTGATCATTTGCATCTCGGCATTCCGCACTGACAATTCATGCCATGTGACTGATATCTATCGATATATAACCTCTAAGCTCGTACGTCTCAGAGAAGGGCGTTAAGCAAGAGAATAAATTTTCCGCCACCAAACAAATATATGTTTAATAGAAATCTATCAACACAGAATAAAATCCAATGTCAGACACACATCCATTTACAAGTCCGTTCTGGGTCTGAACGAAACCGGAGGCACCTTATTCCTCGTCCCGTATGTCCAATAAAGGAGAGAGGTCCTTGCATATCCGGTCTATCTCCAAGTACATCTAGACGATCACTACTTATTACCTTGTCTTGGGTGTACATCCTAATCAAGACATCAGTAATCATCCAAACGATGTGAAGCCCTCCGGTCTTCAACCACCATCTTCAACGTCGACTTATCGTCGAATCAGTTATTCAGAATGGGATGAACCCGGTCTTTCCGAATAACTCGTGTATCTTATAAACAAGTGCTATAAAACCCCAACATACGCCTCATTCCAATTCAGAATATTCTTTTATTTAAATATTCATATCATTAGGGAAAGGTTCCCATTAATTTTATCAGAGATAAATTCTTTAAATTTATCCTTTAATCTTCCTTTGGATATCAATTCAAACCAATTTAAGGTTTATCCAAACTAGTCGGGATTAGCACACCTTACCGAAGTAATCATTTGTTTAATTTGCCAATCCCAACCTATTCATCCCATGGAGCAAAACTGGTAATACTCCATATCTAACACCATAGTGTTATCCGTAAAATTAATTACCATTTCTTGTTCAAATTTAATTAAAGATTTGACTATTGCGTCGAGTAAAACTGGTGATGCTCCATTCTCGATCATTTCCCACATATGATAATTTATATTATCAATTCACATTTCAATATAATTAAAGATTCATTAAAACTCCACTTAGTTTTAATCTTCCCAAAATTCAATATTAATGATTATTTAACTTTGGAAACACAAACATGCCGCATCGATAATCTACACCGTACTATTGATTTCTGCCGATATATAACCTCTAAGCTCATACGTCTTAGAAAAGGGTGTTAAGCAAGAGAATAAATTCTCCTCCACCAAACAGATATATATTCAACAGAGATCAACCATACAATTCAAAATACAATGTTAGACATATAATCCTGCCTTTAACTGGGTTAAAGAACCAATGTCGTTTAAAACACAGTTCACGATAAACCCAAAATCACATTCCATTAATTATGGAATCTTCACGAAAAATCGATCAATATATATAATCGATATCAATTTTCGTATCCGACTAATAATATAAATGGAATAACGACAAAGCCTTTTAACTTCCATATATATTTACAGTCTTCCTTCACAGAAGCTCACTTCGATTATTATCAAATCAAATTCCATTCATTTCTAATTTTATTGTATTAAATTGGAAACCTTTACTTTGGAAAATTCCTGTTAAATCTTAATAAAAGATTTATAAATTCCAAATCATATTTCACGGTTAATCGGGTTAAAGAACGAATGTCGTTAAAAACACAGTTCACAATAAACCCAATTCACATTCCATTCTAATTCCAATTAAATATTAATTAATTGGTTAAACTTCTCTAAATATTATATAAAAGATTTACTCTTTTCTCAACTGGATTTAAGAACAGTGTTAATGAAGACATCATTCATGACAAACCCCAAATCCTATTTGATATTAAATACAAGGCTCTGAATAGAAAATATATCGGCTTATATTCAATATCAAATTCTGAAACCAACAGATATCGTATTGGGAATAACGATATCTGTATCTTCCAAATTCCCATAACAATATCCGTATAATCACAAAATCTAATACCAAAATATTCTGAAGATTATTTCCATTCCTATTTATTTATTGGAAAATTCTAGTTATTTTAAAATCATTTCAAATTCAATTTATTTTATTTAAAAATATTGGATTATTATTTCTAGTTAATAACTAGTTCATTTTGATAAAAATATATTTTTATCTTTCCAAATATGGAAATTTTCATCCAAATTATTTCCAAATCATTTATTATGATTTTACACAAATTATTGATATTTTTAACAATTTTATCATGGCCCGTACAATCGGTTTCCAATAACGGCCACCGAAATGCACTTACAGTGACCTTTTTCAAATTTGATTTGGACGTATCTCCAAATCCTACCGTTAGATTTCAAATCTCTTGTATTTGTTGGAAAGCTCTTTTTGATACGAACCCAACGGTTCTGGTTTTAGGAGAATCCGACATTTGGATCTCCCATAATATCAATTCGAAGTCAATGGTCCAAATTTTATAAATCGTTTTAAATTCATTTTAAAAACGATTCCAACTTCATTTCCAATTTTAAATCAAAATTGAATATTCCTTATCATTATAATATATAAATGATGATATTTTCAAAATATCAGATTTTGAAATCATTTCCTTTTAGATATTCATTATAAAAATGAATAAAATCGATATAAATATCGTTCGCGTCCAAATGGCGCATATCTAATCAACACGGCTTCATATTTTTCAATATTTTCGTGTCCATCCCAAATCAGACATCAAAATCATATTTTGATCCATTACTGAATATTATTTTAAAATATTAGTTATTTTAAAATATTCATTATTCATCATTTTAAAATATTCGTTAATTTAAAATATTCGTTCTTTCTGAATTGGAATCGGACACAGTCAATTACCATATAATTTTATTTATATGGATTTCATACACACGTGTACACAACAATAATCATACACAGTCAACCATCATTCAGAGTGCAATTTACAACTGTATAAGTGTTAAAAATAAATAATTAATGCTTACAACAGTCTGTCAACCCATCGATTGACGTACAACTAAACAATTGGGATTAATGTACGTCAAATATCATCCCAATACCCGTGTGGGGTTTCAATCAACAAGCACAGATTTTATTTGTGCAGTTGGGAGATGTGTAAAATATATCGTCCAATTAGTATCAGATAAATGGGTGTACATAAACAAATCATCCGATTTATTTATAAATATTTGTTTCAACACATGACTATGTTATACAGTTCATATATACAATAAAAATGATATTTTTGATTTTCAAATATTTTATTCCATATACATGAATATTTTATATGTTATATTCATCCAATAAAAATGATATTTTTATTGTTCAAATATTTTATTTCATACATGAATATTTTATTTATTTTATCCATTCAATAAAAATGATATTTTTATAATTTAAATACTTTATTCATCACGAATATTTTATATATTATATTCATTCAATAAAAATGATATTTTTATAATTCAAATATTTTATTCATCACAATACAATCAACAATCATAATACAATCTATTTCCGTAACATAACACAACCAAACAAGCCGTACATGGTTTGTGGATGACAGGGAGCAGTTCATATATGCAGTTATAAAATAAATAACTTTACAGAAATAATTTTAGTGAGAAGTTCTCACCTTTGAGATCCACAACTCAATTCTTATTTCTGAATTTTTGAACGGTTTGAATTCTGTTCGCTTCCAGTCGGTTCCATCGCAATTGGTTTTCAAGCGGTTTATATAAAAAATCACATTTCTAACACAGTGCTATTTATTTAAAAATTACATTTTAAATCACCGCTATTTCATATATTTTAAAATCATACTTATAAAATTATGATTTTTTTATTTCTAAAAATCATATTTTTTTATTTCTAAAAGTTTTGCTAATTTTATTTTTAAAACAATATGTGAATTTTATTTTTAGAAAAATATGCAAATTTTATATTTAAAACAATAGTATATTTTTAAAACAATAGTATATTTTTAAAACAATAGTATAATTTTATAATTTTAAAATAATAGTATATTTTTATATTTTTAAAACAATAGTATATTTTTATGAACTGATTTAAAAGCAATGTTTTATACTTTAAACATTAAATAATTATTTTCCTTAATTACATAAACACCCTTAATTAGAATAATTAATTAATAACTAAACCCCCATTACCCTAATTAAATTAAATCTGCCGTCCTCTTTCTTTACAGGAGCAAAGTCGCTCTTCACAAACCATGCCTTGACTTTCCATCCCCTTCCCTCCCATTCTACTTCATGAATTCCAAGACCAAGACCACGATTGAACTCCACTCTTTCTCTTCTTCAATTACATCCCCTTCTGGTCAGGCTCGCACCTCCCTAGCCAAGACAGACGTCGACCAACCCCTGTAGCGCAAGCTACAGGTCCGCACCTTTTTTTATTTTAAATCCAAAAAATTCGAGCTTGCTCCATTCGATCCCAATATCTCAAATACGACCTTGATTTCGTGATTCGATGCTTCATTTTCGCGAATCCCTAAACCCTAAGTTCACTGCCCCGTGAAATCAACGAACGACATCAGTTCGAATTCGGTGAAAAGCACACCAGAGTGAGAAGCAACATACGAGGATCACTATTATATATTTTTGATGATTTTAGGAATTTTCTTTTATTTGATTTTGATTTTTAAACTCTCCGATTTCAATTCGCTGAAATAAAACGAAGGCGCTGCATCTCGTTTGACCACGGTGAGAAATAAAAGGGTTTGACTGGTTTTGACTAAGTGAGGGTGTATATATATGGAGTTATATATTATTATTTAATTCATTAATTACTTTGTTGTGAAATTTCCCGTCTGAACTCCAAATCAATCCCAATGACTATCGCCCCTAGCTAAATACCCCCATTCCAAACACAATGGATATGTGTTGTAAGCCCATTCGATTGTTACGATCAGTTTCCGCTAAATTTAAAATATAAATAATTGTATTTTAAATTCAAATGCACATTTTAATTTACCGGGGCCACATGCTGACTCCAAAAATTCTAGAAAAATAAATCTGGCTATGTTTTGACGATACGACCCTAACAAAACTAATTTTTTCGAATTTGGAGACCGTTTGAAAAATGGTCATTTTCCAGTCGATTTGATTCAAACTTAAATTGCCAAACACATTTTCTTTTGCCACGCTCACTTATTGATTCCAAAAATTATGGAAATTGGAATCTAGCAATAATTTGACATTCCAAACCCAACAAAAGTGGTCTTGTCGAAAACGGAGGTCGTTTGCCAAATCGCTATTTTTAATGGCTATATATTATATAAATTCCATAGCGACTATTCTGTATTTTCAACTGGGCATAACTTTTTATTCCTGTTATGAAATCTGGATTTTTCACATTCGTTGGAAAGATATTTTCAAACAGATTCAAATATTTTTTTGTTTAACTGAAATCTGGTTTATTCTGAATCCTGTACATTCAATTGAAATTTGAAATCGAATTTTCAAACTGCAGCGCCATTTCCAATTCCTTTCATAATTAAAATAAAAATTTATATTCTAACTTCGATTTAAATAAATTTATACATTCTAATTCTATTCAAAATAAATTTCTAGTCATTATTGTTTAAAATAAATCATTTTAAATATTCAAAATTCATTAAAATTGCCAAAATAAAAATTTTAAATTGGTTATGATTTTCCGGGTTGTTACAAATATGATTTCCTGTTTGGTTAAATTTTTGAAGATATGATTCTAATTCCAACTGTAGTATTTTTAAACCATTTTATAAACTATTTTATTTTATAATAATGATATTATTTTTAAACTATTTACCTTATATCTATTTTATTTTATTATTTATTTTAAATTAACTACTTTAATATTTAACTATATATTTTATAAATTATTTTATTATTTTACCTATGGATTTTACTAAATCTGAAATTCTATTTTAAATACAAATAATATATTTTCAAACTATTTATATATTCAAACTATTTAAGTTTTTTAACTATTTTAAATTATTTTAAAGTTGGAATTGTTTCAATATTTTAAATTAGCTAAAATGTAGTTTTTATGATAAATGATATTCTCTCTTGAATACTGAAATGAGTTGTTAGCCGTCGTTTTTGCTTTGAAAATATGGAAGCACTATCATTTGGGTGAGAAGTTCGAATTATATACAAATCATAAATCATTGAAGTATCTGTTCATCCAGAAGGACTTGAATTTGAGGCGGCAGCGTTGGTTAGAATTTCTTGCGGCATACGAACTGGATATTTTGTATACTCCGGGGAAAACCAATGTTGTAGCTGATGCGCTCAGCAGGAAGAATGAGATCATCGCCAATCTCATTATTACGCCTTCATTGATTGACAAAATCTCTACTCTTCAGAAGGATGATGAATTTTTTCAGAGAATTAGTAAAAGAGTTCGTGAAGGCGAACCCTCGAGTTTCCAGATTGATAACAAAGGAGTTCTGAGGTTGTTAGGCTGAATTTGTGTTTCGAATATTCCTGAGCTACGAAGAGAAGTGATGGATGAATGTCACATGTCCAAGCTTAGTATTCATCTAGGGGTGAGTAAGATATATCATGATCTCAAGCGTACATTCTGGTGGAGATCTATGAAAAGAGACATTTCCATATATGTTAGTAGGTGTTCTACTTGCCAACAAGTCAAGAGTGATCAGCAAAAACTCACAGGATTGTTGCAATCACTAGAGGTTCCAGATTGGAAGTGGGATCAAATCTCCATGGATTTCACAGATGGTTTGCCCCGAACAAGGAAAGGTAATGACGGTATATGGGTGATCGTAGATCATTTCACAAAGACCGCCCATTTAATTCCTGTCAGATCTACTAGAACAGCCCAAAGTCTGGCGAAAATTTATTTCAAAGAAATTATCAGACTACATGGAGTTCCCAGTAGTATTGTTGTGACAACCCGAACTTCCCTGGTCTCCGAAGAGAAGAGAAAGAACGGATTGTCTGAGAACACGACAAATCAGAACACAAACAGAAGAACATTTCATTGCTTATCACGACAATTTACATCAGAGTACAAGAATATACAGAGTATGAACAAATAATATACATTTGATAAATGTCAGAGATTTACAAATTACAATGCAGCGGAAAATAATACAAAACACGATTGAAAGGAATATATGGATACAGAACTTTTCGCATATAGCTCCAGTTGTAAACTAGGTTCCTGTGAACATAATATCTGCAAAACCAAAACTCCTGGCTATCCGTATGGAAAATAGGGGCACCCAGAGTTTAGGTTAAAACAATAAACTCCAGGTCAGTCATGTGACTGGTGTGAGAACTAAAACAGTTATTAAACTTTGCTTTAAAATAAAGTAAATCAAGGGACCACGCCGTATAACACGGAACAGTTTTCCTCCTAAGAATACCAGTGCATAAAACAAACAGTGCAATGCTTTTTGGAAAAATGAAGGTACTATAAGATCCAAGTCCCATCACACAATGCAACGCAAGCCGAAGGATAGGGTTTTCCCTTATAATAGCCAAATATGCTTGGTACGATTAAAACAAATCTTTTGATACTATATAAGTGTATAGTGTCAAAAAACAACTTCAAATATAAATGTATCCATCATAGATGGCATAGTATCCCATGCTACTATGTCGCCATATAGGTTTACAACTAAAACCGAAATGTCCCGTATTGGAAATTGGATTCCATCTATGAGTCGAGGCCAAGGATGGCTCCTCACCGCTTCGAAACACTCTAGCCAATGTCTCAGGACTACACTCTCAGGGCCGGTCCTCCCTTACGTTTGAGGATTAGTTATTCCTGAACACATGTTTCCCCGCCATATGGGGCATAAATGAGCCGGATGACCCAATATCTATCGGCTCTATAGTAACCGATATATCTGAGACGCCTCGCAATCCAAAAACCACATAAGCAAAAATATCTAGACTCCGTACCATAACACCACTCCTAGCTAGAAAGAAACATCATGTTCTCTCAACGGTCCGATCCCATTTTTGACACATACCGAGGTGAGAGGCTTGCGAATTAACGCTACACAAAGCTATGCTATATTAAAGTCGTGCTTAGTTCATCAACCACAAGACTCTGCTTCTTAAAAAAGCCATGATCATTTGCATCTCAGCATGCCACACACGCAATTCACGCCATGCGACTGATGTCTATCGATATATAACCTATGACCTCGTACGTCTCAGAGAAGGGAGTTAAGCAAGAGAATAAATTCTACGCCACCAAATAGATATACATTTTATAGAGATCAATCAACACAGAATAAAATCCAATGTCAGACACACATCCATTTACTAGTTCGTTCTAGGTCTGAACGAAACCAGAGGCACCTTATTCCTCATCCCATATGCCCAATATAGGAAAGAGGTCCTCACATATTCGGTCGATCTCCAAGTACATCTAGACGATCACCACTTATTACCTTGTCTTGGGTGTACAACCCAATCAAGACATCAGTAATCATCCAAACGATGTTGAAGACCTCTTCATCGTCAACTTATCGTCGAACCAGTTATTCAGAATGGGTATAAATCCGGCCTTTCCCAATTACTTGCGTAAATAATAAAAATGTGCTATAAAACACAACATACGCCTCATTCCAATTCTGAATATTCTTTTATTTAAATATTCATATCCTTTGGGAAAGGTTCCCATTAATTTTATCAAAGATAAATTCTTTAAATTTATTCTTTAATCTTCCTTTGGATATCAATTCAAACCATATTAAGGTTTTCCAAACTAGTCAGGATTATCGAACCAGACCGAAGTATTCATTTCTTTTATTATCCCAATCCTAACTTATTCATCCCATGGAGAAAAATGGTAATACTCCATATCTAACACCACAGAGTTATTGGTAAAATTAATTGCCATTTCACGTTCAAATCTTAATTAAAGATTTAACTATCGCTTGGAGTAAAACTGGTGGTACTCGATTCTCGATTATTTCCCGAATTAGATAATTTAAATTATCACATTCTCTTTTCAATCTAATTAAATACTCGTTAAAACTCCACTTAGTTTTAATCTTCCCAAAAATCAATATTAATGATTATTTAATTTTGGAAACACAAACATGTCTCATCGACAATCTACACTGTACTATTGATTACTGTCGATATATAAACTCTAAGCTCGTATGTCTTAGAGAAGGGTGTTAAGCAAGAGAATAAATTCTCCGCCACCAAACAGATATACATTTAGCAAGATCAACCATACAGTTCAAAATACAATGTTAGACATTGTGACGACCCCAAAACCCCACGCGACGGCGTTAAGGATAATCATTGGAACATAACACATTAATCATCATTAGTAGAGTACAGATAATATCATAAACAAAAAATAGAATAATTTACACAAATACGACAGATGACAGCGGAATCATATATATCACCACATCAGAGAGCACAGTGCAGGATACAACTTAGTGCATAATAATACATAATCAGTCTACATCGTCTGAGGCAGAATCATATACATATAGAGTACATAAACGAAACACCAGTCTACATCGCCTGAGGCAGAATCATATACATATATAATAATGGCGGAAAAATCATAGTCATCAATGTGTAGTCAAGCCTCGCCATGAGCCAAAAGTGCACCTCTGCTGCGGTGCCAAGCCAAAATACGCCAGTTACCTTGTACTAGGCTACTCGTGTGAAAATAAGGGAACCCGAGTTTGCAAGGTGAAACAAACTACGAGTCAGTCATGGGACTGGTATGAGAAATCTACTTAATTAATTAACAACAATAATAAGGCAAATCAAAGGACCACGCCACTTTCGCGGAACGGGTTTACTCCAATGATTGCTAGTGCATGAGAAAAAGTAAAATATTAAATCATCGCAATGCTTTTTATAAAAATGAAGCCATTATAAGACTCAGGTCCCATCACACAATGAAACGCAAGCCGGAGGATAGAGTTTTACCTTATAATGGCCAAGAAATGCTTGATACGTACAAAACAAAAGTGTTTGATATTATTACTAGTGCATATATGTTTCAAAAGCAAATTCAATCATAAATATAAATCATAGACGACATGGGTACCATATATCATGTCGCCATACTAGTAATACAATCAAATCCGCAATTTCGTATTGGAAATTGGATTCCATCATGAGTAGACGCAAGGGGCAAGCTCCTCTCCGTTCGGGACACTCTAGCAAATGTCCGAGGACCGCACTCAGCGATCCTTGGATCCTCCAAGGCCCGTCCTCTCTTACTTTTGAGGATTGGCAATTCCTGAACACACGTTTTCCGGTCCTTACAGACATATAATCGAGGCGCCTCGCATTCCAACAACCACACAGGTGAAAAGTATATATAAATGTCAGGGCTGGTAAGTCACTGACACCACCGTAGCTAGAAAGAAACGTCGTGCACTCCTTGGGTCCTTCTCCCATTTTTGACTTATACCGAGGTGTGAGGCTCGCGAATCCACACTATACACAAAGCTACGCCACACAGGCCATGCTTTGATCATCAATCACAAGACTTTTCTTTGCAACAGAAGCCTTGATCATATGCCACTTAGGCGTGCCACACAGGCAATTCACTCCATGCGACTGATTTCTATAGATATATAACCTCTGAGCTCGTACGTCTCAGAGAAGTGCGTTAAGCAAGAGAATAAATTCTCCATCGCCAAACAGATATATATTTAATAGAGATCAATCAGCACAGAACAAAATCCAATGTCAGACACATAGTCCATTTACAAGTTCATTCTGGGCTTGAACGAAGCCAGAGGCACCATATTCCTCGCATATCCGCATAATCAACAATACGTCCGGACGGCTATCACTTCAGCTCCTACAAGGTAGCTACTACAATCAGTAGCGCCCATCCATCCAATGTGAAGATCGTCGGTCTTGAACCATCTTCCACTCTTCGACTTCTCATCGTCGATTGATTATTTGAAATGAGAATGAACTCGGCCTTTTCAAATAATCCACGTATATTTAGATTTTCAAATCAATTCTTCACATGGTTAAATTATTCAACATTCACATTTTAGTACCTTAGTATAATTTTCATGTCAAACACATTCAACAATCAAATATCATGCAAACCAAGCAGAATCGGTTTATTTCTATTCTATATCGCCTATAATATTTTATAACGATATATCGCCATTTTTATTTATTTAAAAACGGCCATATTTAATTAAACGACGTTCCAGGTCGTGCCGAGGCACAGGCGCTGTTTTTCCCTAAATTTGTTTTACACATATCTGAAAATCAAACCGTTGGATCTTAACAAAGTTTATATCTTTGGAAAGATCTCTCAAAAGCGAACCCAACGGTTTCAGTTTCGTCAAAATCCGATGGTCGGATCTTTCGGTATAATTGTTTAAAATTATGATTTCAGAACGCGAACTGCATTATATATATATATATATATATATATATATATATATAATTCGTTTGACGATTTCAAAATCGTTTTCACTTCAAATATTTCACTAATGCCTTTAAATTTTGGAAAATTTCGCCATAACCTCCTTTGTACGGGAAGGGCTGGGAAAATTCCCAAATAGCCACATGGGCGTCTCATCTCAAAAAGAAAAAGAAAAAGCTAAGCGGCTGGTCAATCGGCTCATAAAATCATCACCCATGAAAAACAGTAAACATGTACCTATTTGTCGGGCACACAATTTTATTCCTCTTCTCTAGCCTCTTTGCTATAACCTGTTCAATAAATATGCATGCACATATGTGCAATTCTTATCACTTATCATTTTCCATTCAATTTCATATTTGATTAGATTTGGTTTTTCGCTACCATTCCTTCCAGTGTTGCATACATAAGCTGAAAATCATATGATTAGCTAACTAATGAATATTTCCAACTCAAAAATATTTATTTGAACAAGTGGTTATTTTTAACACTTCATATTTCATTTAAAAATGATATTTTTGGCGAACTAAAATATATTTCAACACATGACTATTTTATTTAGTTCCTATACATGTTAAAAATAATATTCATAGCAAACAAATATTTATTTCAACACTTGTATATTTTTAGCAAATCACATACATGATAAAAATGGTATTTTTAACATCTGAAATATTTATTCAACACATAAATGTTTTAACACTTCATATTCTCAATAAAAATGTAATTTTTTTTGTTCGATCTTTTTATTCAACACATGAACCTTTTTCAACACATGAACTTCTCAACATATGAGCATTTCCACACATGGATATAATTTATATGGTTTGTACATATAAGAAAGATGATATTTTTATTGTTGAAACAATTTATTTAAAACACGAATATTTTACATACTTCATATATATAATAAAAATGTGATTTTTTTATTGTTAAAACGATTTATTTATTGAGCACATGAATTTATTTTTCAACACATAAACTTCTCAACACATGAGCATTTCCACACATGGATATTGTTTCAACACATGACTTTAGTTTCAACACATGAAAATATTTTCAACACATGACTTTAGTTTCAACACATGAAAATAATTTCAACATATAAAAATAATTCAAACACATGAATATTATTCAAAATTAGGTAGCATAACGGCAGGGTAGTTAAAACCGGCATCGTCCCAAGTACGGCTCCTCGCTCTACCCTAAAACCTCGCGGTTTTTGACAATGGGGATTTCATACATCTAATTCGCACGCAGGCGAGTATGATTTTTCTTTTCCACAATTTATTTCAATCACAAATGGGTATTTTTCAACCACAACCAAACAATATCAACCTCAAACAATTCTATCAACCATTCGCATTATTCACCAAAATTTTCACACCAATTCACAATCAATAAATATCGTCCATGGTTTGTGGACGAGGGGAGTATATATATATTTTCATATATAAATATATTTTATTTCCATTCCAACACACATATCGTCTATACAATGCATGTATAATTCATACTTCGCTCATATAACTTATACAACGCATGTACACGAGGTATACAACATGTATATAATTTATATTTTGCTTATATAATTTATACTTCATATTTCAGTTTAGAAATCTCACATTGGTTGTTGCTTTTCTAAAAATCCTAGCAAGCTCAGAAAAATCCCCGAAAACTTCTAGACAGTAGAGAGCGTCAACACGGCCTTGATGTTTCCTGTTTCATCGAATTTCGTTAACACACGATAAAGATATGATTTTTCAAAGTTTGCAACAATTTAAAGTGTTATTTTCTGTTTAAATTACCCAGGCCGTTCCCTTCCAAAACTGCTCGAAATTAGGTTTTGCAATTTCTGGAAATTCGTTGCTCGTTACCAAAATCATATGGCACCACGTTATAGCACTTGGGGAGGCGCACAAAACGAGGTATGGGGGTCCCACTCGGTGCGGTGGTCGAGGCACGACGAGCTTCAAGGCGGTGCGACTTTCTGGTGGCGGATCTCGAGAACAGTGCCACGATAGGGGAAGCTTCTGGTATGGATTTGAAGAGTGGAGGATGCTCTTCAAAAAGTCCAACTGGGGGTGGAGCTGAAGATGAACGTGGCGATCGAAAATTGCCTGGGAAGCGGCGAACACAGTTCCGCCGTCGAGATCGATGATTACGTGGGTTTTCTGATGTTTTTTTTAATTATGAATAAAAAATTCTGATTGGCCCATGCTTTATTAAATTTTTTAAAATAGCGTTTCTCCAAACGAGAACCAATCCAAAGCCAACGACTGTCGCCCTAGCTAAATACCCCCATCCTGAACACAATGGGATATGTTTCGTAGGCTAATTCGACTATTACAGTCGGTTATTCTTTAAATTAAAATATAAAACATTCAATATTCGTTTTGAACGTACATTTCAATTTGCTAGGGCCAAAGACTGATTCGAAAAATTCCAGAAAAATAAATCCAGCTATGTTTTGATGCTACGATCCCAACAAAACTAGTTTCGTCGAATTCTGAGATCGTTTGAAAAATGGCTATTTTCTGGTCGATCCAATTTAACAGAAATTGACCAATCACATTTTCTTTTGCCTCGCTCACATACTAGCTTCAAAAATTATGAAATTTGAATCCTAGCCATAATTTGTCATCCTGGATCCAACAAAAGTGGTTTCGTCGAATTCCGAGGTCGTTTGCAAAATGTCTATTTTCAAGGGCTATATATTCTTTATAGCGACCTTTCTGAAAATTCATTTGGCCATAACTTTTGATTCCCGCGATGAAACTTCAATTTTTCAGATTTGTTAGAAAGATATTCATAAACAGATTTAAATATTTTTGATTTCACTAAAATCCGTTATATTTTGCACCCGGTACAGTTAGTCAAAGTTTGAATTCAAATTTTCAAACTGCCGCACCCTTTCTAATTCATTATTTTATTGAAATATTCTATTTCAATTGTTTAAATTCCTTTAAAATTTCCAATTAATTTTTTTTAAATTGGCTCGTATTTTTCGGGTTGTTACAATCTTCCCCACAAAACTTTTCGTCCCCGAAAAGGAAACAGCAGTACAGTAGGAAACAAAAATGTAAATGCAAAGTATTGTGAAGGTACCTTACACCGGAGTTAGTCAGAGAGGTCCACTCTGCATTTGGGGTAAGCTTGCTTAATGCTTTCCTCAGTCTCCCAAGTACAGTCTCTAGGATCACTGCTCCACTGCACTTTAACTAAATGAACCTCTTGCTCCTTAGCTCTTTAGTTTCTTTGCCAACAATTTTTAACGGGTCTCTTCTGACTGCTAATTCTGGAGTAATTTCCAAGTCCTGTTGCGCTGCTTCTTCTACAACAAGATCCGTATCATGCACATGTCTTCTAAGTTGAGATACGTGAAACACATTATGCACTCCATGCAACCAATTAGGTAATTGAACCTTATAAGCAAGAGTTCCAATTCGTTCAAGTATAGGAAAGGGACCAATAAATCTGGGTGCCAACTTCCCAGTTTTACCGAATCAGATCACTCCTCTCATCGTAGAAACTTTCAAATAAACATAATCACCAACAACGAATGCCAAATCTCTTCTTCTAGAATCTGCATAACTTTTCTGTCGGCTTTGTGCGGTTTTCTATTGTTTCTTGATGAAATCGACTTTATCAGATGCTTCTCGAATCATATCGGGTCCCAACACAAGTCTATTGCTTGGTTCTACCCAACATGCGGGAGATCTGCACGGTCTACCGTATAATGCTTCAAATGGAGACATTTCCAAACTTGCTTGATAGCTATTGTTATATGAGAATTCTGCCAAATGCAAGCGATCTTCCCATGACCCGCCAAAATCAATAAGACAAGCCTGCAGTAAATCTTCTAAAATTCTATTCAACCGCTCAGTTTGGCCATCCGTTTGAGGGTGATAAGCGGTGCTCATGTTCACTTTTGTTCCTAATTCTTTCTGGAATGCCTCCCAGAATTTGCTAGCAAATATTGGGTCTCTATCACTGATTATGCTGATGGGAACTCCATGCAGCTTAACAATTTCTTTGAAATAAATCTGTGCTAGACTTTGAGCGGTTCTAGTGGATCTGACAGGTATGAAATAGGAGGTCTTCGTGAAGCGATCTTCGATCACCCAAATACTGTCATTACCTTTCTTGGTTCGGGGCAAACCATCTATGAAATCCATGGAAATCTGTTCCCATTTCCTACCCGGGACTTCCAACGGTTGTAACAATTCGGCCAACTTTTGTTGGTCGCTTTTGACCAATTGACAAGTAGGGCACCTGCTAACATATAAAGAAATGTCCCTCTTCATCGCCTTCCACCAGAAAGTGCGCTTGATATCGTTGTACATTTTACTTACTCCAGGATGGATGCAAAGCTTGGATTTATGACATTCATCAAGCACCTCTCTTTTGAGCTCTGGGATGTTGGGAACACAGATTCTCTCTTTCAATCTCAGAACTTCTTCTTTATCCACTTGAAAATTCGAGGGATCGCCTTTATGTATTTTCTCTCTGATCCTTTGAATGAAATGATCATTTTTTTGGAGAGCAGATATTTTATCAATCAATGCAGGCGTAATTATAAGATTGGCAATGATTGCAGTTTTTCTACTAAGCGCTTCAGTTACAACGTTAGCCTTTCCTGGCGTATACAGGATATCTAGATCAAATGCTGCAGGAAATTCTAGCTAACGCTGCTGTCTCAAGTTCAGATCTTTCTAGGTGAACAAATACTTCAATGATTGATCTGTAAACAGTTCGAATTTCTCACCCAATAAGTAATGCCTCTAGATTTTCAAAGCACAAACGATGGCTATGAACTCAAGATCATGAGTTACATAATTCTTCTCATGCGGTTTCAGCTGGCAGCTTGCATAAGCGACTACTTGGCCTCTTTGCATTAATACTGCACTAAGACCTCTAATAGAAGCATCCATCCAAACCGTCAAATCCTGATTGCCATCGATAATGGTTAATACTGGAGCAGTTGTCAATTTCGATTTCAATTCCTGGAAAGCTTCCTCACAGTCGGAAGTCCACTTAAATTTCTCGTGCTTCTTTGTAAGCTTTGTTAACGGACCGAATATCTTCGAGAAATCCTTAATGAATTTTTGATAATAACTAGCCAACCCCATAAAACTTCAGACCTCTGTAGGTGTAGTAGGCTGTTTCCAGTTTTGGATTTTTGTAATTTTGCTCGGATCTATAGAAATTCCTTCCTTTGACACGACATAGCCAAGGAACTTCACCTCTTCTTGCCAGAAGACACATTTAGAGAATTTATCTTTGAAGACATTCTTTCTCAGAATCCCTAATACTTGTTCTAAATGTTTTTCATGCTCAGGTTTTGATTTGGAGTAGATTAAAATATCATCGATGAATACGAGGGCAAATTTATTCAGAACTTCCCTGAACACTCTATTCATTAGATCGACGAAGTATGCTGGAGCGTTGCATAGGCCGAACGACATTACTAACCATTCATAAAATATGTCAGGACCTCTGAAAGCTGTCAAAGGAACACATTCTTCAGCGATTCTCAGTTGATGGAAACATGTAGCTAGGTCCATTATGGAAAATACTCTCGCCCCATTTAATTGGTCTAACAAATCATCGATGCGGGGTAATGGGTATTTGATTTTGAGCGTCCGTTTGTTAAGGTCTCGGTAATCAACACACAATCGGAGAGTACCGTCTGACTTAGGGACAAACACTACAGCTGCACCCCAACTAGAAAAGCTAGGTCTGATCAGACCCTTCCATAGCAGTTGACGAGTTTAATCGCCTAATTCTTCTTTTTCCTTTGGAGTCATTCTTCGAATTGGATGTACCACTGGTCTGGCATTTGGAATTAGATCGATTCTGAATTCAATTTCTCTTTGCGGAGGTAAGTTTTAAACTTCTTCAAACACGCCCGCGTAGTTTCTAACGACAGGAATCTTTTCTAAGGAAGTGGGGACAACTTCTAGAGCAGACCAAAATTCCTTTCTATCTGGATTTGAACCATGGCATGGTACAGTAATATATCCAAGCTTCATTCTAATTTTTACTATTCTTTCCGCACACTTTACTTTTGCTTCGTATTTCGTTAACCAATCCAGCCCGAGAATGATACCAAACTCAGGAAAATCCATAACGACTAGATCGAAAGGAAACTTGTAGAAAGAATAAGAGACTGGCACTTTACAATATGAAATGAGAATAATAGAACCCCCTACTGGATTATGAACCTTAACCGATTCTTTAAGCTTTCTTTGTTTTAACTTAGTTTGTGAACCGTGTTACTTGCAATAAAACTACGTAATGCACCCGTATCAAATAATATAGAAACATGAATATTTTTAATTGTAAGGGTACCTCCCAAAACATCGGGTTTACCTGCTCCATCGGAAGCAACCGGCGGGTTCGCCCCATCATACACATGAGCAACCTTGGCCTTCTTAAGCAAGGGGCAATCTCTAACAAGATGTCCTGTTCTGCGGCAGTTAAAGCATGAACGAGGGTTTTGAGAGCTCTGGCTTGAGCCTTGAGAGTTGGTCTTCTGCCGTTTCGGGGCTGTGCACACATTAGAGTAGTGCCCCACCTTGCCACAATTGTAGCAGCTTCCCTTTGGTGACTTGCTAGTCTGCTGATTAGTGGATGCCGCATTTCTTGACTCAGCTTGATTCGTAGCGGGCTTGCGTTTATTCCCTGCTTGGCTCTTAGCACGGTCCAGATCAAGGTTCCTTTGATCTAGGTCCTCATAATTGCATGCCATCTCCACTAAGTCAGAAAATGCCAGCTTGATGTGGGCCATTGCCCTGACTTGGTACTTACGCTTTAGCCCGAGGATGAACCTCTTATTCCTGGACTTGGCGGTCGCGATGAGCTCTGGTGCGTAGCGGGATAACTGTGTTAACTTGTTCAGGTAGTCTTGCACAGAGAGGTCTCCCTGCTGGAGGTTTGCAAGTTAGTCGTGCATGCGCTCAATGGCTTGCTCTTGGACATACTTTTCTTTGAACAAATCTTTGAACTCATCCCATGTTCTACCAGCATTTCTGTTCTCTATGGTGATGGCTTCCCACCACAATTCGGCTTCCTCTTGCAAAAGCCAGGCACCTATGAATGCTTTGTCTTGACCTCCCAGCCTCAGGCCTCCTAATATCTTTTCGCATGTTTTCAGCCATGCCAAGGCCTCAATCACAGTGCCCGTTCCAGAGAAGATTTCCCCCCTAGATTCTTGTATCTTTTGGCCACTCGGTCGAGCTCGAATGGCTGAGCGGCTGGGGGTTGTATTAATGGTCCATCTGCCGCTGGGACATCTCCTAGTCCTCTGCCACGGCTAGCTCGACCTCCTCTACCTGTTGCTTCTCTTGTAGCCATTGTTCAAGTTCTGTATAAGCAAGAAAAGAGTCAGCCCACAGAAATGATAATTTTTATTGTGTGGTACAGCAGAAGAACTTCAAGGAAAGACAACGATGCACTGATCATAATTATTTTTGCTATTCTGCTTAGTCATTCTAGGACATTACTAGTCCTATCTCTAATGAGCTACTCGCCTTAGAATACTACTGATTCTATTTTGACGAGGTGTTTAATGTGTTAAATTCTAGAACTAAGGTTAACCAAAGCTCTGATACCACCTGTGACGATCCCAAAACCCCATGCGACAGTGTTAAGGATAATCATTGGAACATAACACATTAATCATCATTAGCAGAGTACAGATAATAGCATAAACAGGAAATAGAATAATTTACAAAAATATGACAGCGGAATCATATATATCACCACATCAGAGAGCGCAGTGCACGATACAACTTAATGCATAATAATACATAATCAGTCTACATCGCCTGAGGCAGAATCATATACATATAGAGTACATAAACGAAACACCAGTCTACATGGCCTGAGGAGGAATCATGTACATATATAATAATGGCGGAAAAATCATAGTCATCACTGTGCAGTCAAGCCTCGCCATGAGCCAAAAGTGCACCCTAGCTGCGGTGTCAGGCCAAAATACGCTAGCTACCTAGTACTAGGCTGCCCGTGTGAAAATAAGGGCACCCGAGTTTGCAAGGTGAAACAAACTACGAGTCAGTCATGGGACTGGTATGAGAAATCTACTTAACTAATTAACAACAATAATAAGGCAAATCAAAGGACCATGCCAATTTCGCGGACTCCAATGATTGCTAGCATGAAATAAAGTAAAATATTAAATCATCGCAATGCTTTTTATAAAAATGAAGCCATTATAAGACTCAGGTCCCATCACACAATGCAACGCAAGCCAGAGGATAGAGTTTTACCTTATAATGGCCAAGAAATGCTTGATACGTATAAAACAAAAGTGTTCGATATTATTACTAGTGCATATATGTTTCAAAAGCAAATTCAATCATAAATATAAATCATAGACGGCATCGGTACCATATATCATGTCGCCATACTAGTAATACAATCAAATCCGCAATTTCGTATTGGAAATTGGATTCCATCATGAGTCAAGGCAAGGGGCAAGCTGCTTTCCGTTCGGGACACTCTAGCAAATGTCCTTGGACCGCACACAGCGATCCTTGGATCCTCCAAGACCGGTCCTCTCTTACTTTTGAGGATTGGCAATTCCTGAACACACATTTCCTGTAAAGGCCCGCAAATCTGTGCTATCTGAGTTGACTATTAACACCACACGTCCAACCCAAATTGCACAGAAATACGAATCATTATTAGAAAGAAGTTAGAGGATGAGAAATAGAAAGAAAGAATTTTTAGAATAGAAGAAAACAAAGAAGACAAATCTCACAGCGAAACGAATAAAATATATTATATAACATAACTCTTGAAGTACAAATCAGTAACTTTATATACATACCATCATCAGAGTACAACAGTTATTCCTGGAACAGTTATAAACCCCTGTTTCCAGATACAAACATGTTTCACAACGGAATATATGATAGTCTATAGCTAACTGGTGAAGCCTCCTGCTTCCAGCTCCTCTAAATGAATCTGTGAAATCCCGACTACTTGACTGCCCGTACAAATTTGGGCACCCAAGAGTTTAGGGAACAACAAAATAAACTCTGGGTCAGTCATGGGACTGGTGTGAGTAAACTCCAATCATTGGTTTAACCTTTAAAATCCTTTCAAAAGAAAAGATAATAGTAAGACCAGCCCACACATAAGCATGGACGGTTTTTACCTTACTATAACCCAAAACACTTTGATACGAAAATCCAGTGATATTATAATTATGTTTACAACAAGTAAATAACCAAATAGCAGAACGCTTGCATCTCACGCTCCACATATATAGTATAAAATCAAAAACCGCATGGCGCTTATTGGAGATTGGATTTCCAACATGACAAGGTATGGAACCACCTTCCGCTAGTGTATCTCTAGAGAGGAATACACTGGGTTCAACAAGAACATCTTGTAACCCGGCCCACACATGACCGACCACTCATTTCGCTTGAGTGTATCGAATGTATATCACCAACGGTTGGGATCAGCAACCGCCTCCCGACTGGGACAACATCGAATAGAATAAGAAATTAAATGAACCTCTAGATAGGTGATTATACATCCTAATGGGTGCGACCCACATAGCCATGCTGCCTGCCCGATTTTTGTCCTTTCCCGGTTGTTGAGGCCTGAGGCTATGAATACTTACCATTCATTGATAGCACAATCACTTTGAATGCCACATTGTCAGATCCGTTAATCACTAGTTGAGTTTGCACAAATATTCTGGATGTTATGCTAAGGGAATAAATCCGTTGCAACCATATATATATATATATATATATATATATATATATATATATATATATATATATATATATGTACAGACCAGCCCATTTGATCATTGGAAATACTCTGTCAGACATTCGTCCATTTACGTTCGTTCTAGGATTGAACGAAACCGAAGGCACTATTTCTATTTAATAGAAAGAGTCCTTGCACTTTACTCCGTCTTCAATATATTCAGCATACTTGGTTCGCAACGCTCATGCCGATACGAAGTGGTTCTTCGGATAATAATCCAACCGGTCTCTCCATATTGACAACGATGGTCAAAAACTTCGATAGTCTGTGATTTAACTATCAAATAAAAACAAATGTTCATCCAAACATATCAAACAAATCACTGGGCTCTTTAATTAATATTTCATTAATTAAATCTCTTCTCCATTTCCTTATCAATATTTGTTAACCAAATATTTACAAGTATCGCCTCCTTTTATTTTCTATAGTTAGAAAATATTTTCGATTTTAATTGGAAAACATTCCAATCACTTATCTCTTCCACGAACTCATTTAGTTCTGTACTTAGGAAATATTTATAACTCTATTTCCAAACTTACACATATTTGGATTAAAACAGATGTTGTGTAAAACATCGTTACGACAACCCAAATATTTGTATTCAACTAAATCTCTTTAAACGTTTGATCTTCGAGACTGAGTTTTGCTATTTATCGGTTATTAATGAAACCAATCAAGTTGGGGTATAACTACCTCTCAGACCTTGACTGAGTAACATTCATAACGTCAAAACAGACAAGACTACTTACTCGAATAATCAATACTATACAAACCAATTATCTATTTTTAAAACACGTATACATTTCCCTTGATATTTTTAACAAATCTAAGTTATAGTTTTCCTTCTTGTTTCAAATATCCTATTTAAATTTGTTCCATTATCTAATTCTCTATATATATCGATATATGGATTTCTAGTTATCAAATTTTCTTAAAAATATTCTAACTCCTTAAATTTTCGGAAAAATTCGCCATAACCTCCCCTGTATCGGGAGCATCGGGAAATTTCAAATAGCTTCCCGATAACTTCTCATCTCAAAAAGAAAAAGAAAAAGCCAAGCGGCTTGCCGATACGGCGCATAAAATCTCATATATGAATTAAACATGTACCTTATTGTTGAGCACACTAATTATATACCTTCATCACTATATCCCATAACTGTCTCCAGTATATCTATACCTGTACAATTCATTTCAACTTCATACACTCGTTTTGACTCAATTCGTTAATGTAACTCTTTAACTAACTCTTTGCCCATTTCACTTTGTATATATGAATATAACACGTTTCAAATATATTTCAACTTACTTATCAACTAATTGAATTCAAATCTTAATTTAAGTTCTATATTTGTTTTCAAATATATGTTTACAATTCAAAAATTCAATTTTCAAAGCTCGACTTCAATTCACCACTCGATTAACTAATTCTTCTTTGACTTAGTTAATTCTATTCAATAATCAAAAATATGGTTATTGTTTCAAAAATCACTTTTCTTACTTCACTTGAGTTCACCTTTATGTTCTAACTCAAGACCGGGTTTTTAAATGGAAATTCGGATTTTTATTTGCTTAAAAATCCCTATATTTATTATATAAAATCCATTATGGTTTTAATGGTTTCTGGCGCTGCACTTTTTAAATTTTGATTTTGACATAACTAAAAATCTATTCGACGAAATCCAGATTTTTCTCTTCCATTAGAAAACTATTATTCAACCGGTCCTGACGATTCTTGTTTCAAAGAATTTCGACTTCAATTGAGTCCTGTATACTCAATTGAAGTTCGAGTCACCAATTTACGAACTGCAGCGCTGCGGCGAGTTCGTTTTAATTATATTTATATATATAAACTTTTAAACTTTGTTAAAATGAATCCAACTCCATTTTAACTCCATTTGAATTTCTTGATTCAAATTCCAATCTCGCTTTTATTTGAATTCTATATTCAAATTCCAATTCCTTTTCTATTTGAATTCTATGTTCAAATTCAAATTTCTTTTCTATTTGAATTCTATGTTCAAATTCTATTTCCTTTTCTATTTGAATTCTAAATTCAAATTTCCATTATTCAACTCCCATTTAAATTCCTATATTCAAATTCTATAGTTGAATTTCCTTTTCTATTTTATATTCAAATTCAATACTTGAATTTCTATTTCAATTCCATATTCAAATTCAATACTTGAATTTCTATTTCAATTTCATATTCCAATTCAATACTTGAAATTCCATTTGAATTCTATTATTCAATTTCTATACTTGAAATTCCATTTGAATTCTATTATTCAATTTCTATTTCAATTCTTCTTTGAGATTCTATATTTCAAATTCAATTCAATTCTTCTTTGAAATTCAATATTTCAAATTCAATTCAATTCTTCTTTGAAATTCAATATTTCAAATTCAATTCAATTCTTCTTTGAAATTCAATATTTCAAATTCATTTATTCAAATTCCTTTATTCCTCTATTCACATTCCTTTATTCACATTCCTTTATGAATTTCTATATTCAAATTCCATATTCAATTCTTTTTGAATTCTCGATTCAAATTCTATATTCAATTCTGTTTGAATTCTCTATATTCAAATTTCTATATTCAATTCTGTTTGAATTCTCGATTCAAATTATATATTCAATTCTGTTTGAATTCTCTATATTCAAATTCCTTTATTAAGTTTCCACTTGAATTTTTGCATTCAAAATTCTATTTCAAATTCTTTTATTCAAATCCCTTTTGAATTTTCTTTATTCAAATTCTATATTTGAATTTCATTTTCAATTCTATTTGGATCTATTTGAATTTTCTATATTCAAATTTCAAATTCAATTCTATTTGAATCTTTTATATTCAAATTTCAATTCTATTTTAGAAAAATAGAATTTCCTTTCTAATTCTCAAATATCCTTTTTCATGATATTTTTAAATATCATTACTTAAGCCCAGTGATATTTAAACACACAAAGCAACCAATTATTTATTTTTCTAACACATCATATATAACAATATATGTGCAACAAATAAACAAACAGATAATATATTTTTGAGGAATCCTGTTGGATTCCTCCAACCTATTTTCCTGCATCCACAGATGTTAGCACATAAATAATACCCATTCTGCTTCGTGGCAGAATATCGTGGTACAGAAGGTCATCCACTAATCATAGCGTGGGGCGTATAGGGTAATCATCCGCTATGAAATTGCGGGCATCCGCTAATGAGACTGCGGGAATCCAACCAATCAATCAACCCAATATATATATATATAATAGCCTAAATAACTAATATATATAAAACAAGCAGAAAAATCCAAACAAGCAACAATAATTATTCTTACGAAGTAAAAATAATTATAAATAAAAGGTGAGTGAGATTTACTCACCGAAATTGCGGTCTTCGAATATCCTGTTTGTTTCCAAATCATCGGCTACAATCGTCCCGAATGAATTCGCACCTATGATTTAATAATTTTTATTTAGCGATGATTGATAATTAAACTAAATTAATTACTGACTAAATAAATGATTTATTCTGTATATTTTTAAATTTGTAAATTATATACCTTATTGCCCAAGAAGTATCAGCCCTCCTTTCCCAATTCAAATCAGTCTTCAACTCCTTGATTGTTTTCAATGTAACCTCATATAAAAAGATGAATTTTATAAGTTTTAATTAAAAATAAAACTTACCCTAGACTTTATTTTTATTATTAAAAATAAACTAACTATTTAAATAAATTCTTAAGAAAATTTAAATTGCCATTAACCTTTTAAATTCAGAATTTATACCTTAAGCCTAATAACCCTCTTCTTCCCCTCATTTGTTCGCGGCAACTCCACCATCTCCATTTCTGAAACCTCCAATCAGAGCTCGGGCTTTCGTTGCTATTTGTAAATAATCCACAAAATAGAAACATGACTCCTCATCAGGTCCGACTACTTCTCCCATTGGCCAACTACCGAAACCCACAAATTCATCTCGTTGTCTTCAGATCGAACTCCAGTTCTGCATCGCACCCATGAACCTTCACTGCGAATAAACCCATCGCGATAGCACCTTCTCATCCCGCTGCTCCCTTCGTTGCCCTACGACATTAATCCATCCACTGCCATAGCGAAGTCCAGAATCGCCCAACTTCACCTCGTCGGAATCGAACTTCGATCTCCCTTAACCAGCGTCGCACCTATCACTACGTCGCAAATCCCCTAAACGAACCCTTGCGCCTCTTCTAATCGCAGTCTCGTAACACCCATGACCTAATTTTGAATTCGAATTGGGCTCAGGAGTTTTCAAAGCTTGCGGAGGGTTTAGAGTTGGGTTTCGATTTGATTTAAGGCAGCGACTTTATTTGATTTTTGAAGCTCTCCGTTTTCTACTGAGGAACGAAAAGTGGAAAAGAAGCCAGTGAGGTGATCACGATATATAAAGGTGGAGAGGGAAGCAATCGTACATTTGCCATTAAATTTCTGTCTTCCTTCGTATCGAAGGTAGGAGACATTAGCGTTGGCTCGAGAAAACACAGTAGGTCTGCGATGGGGAATAGAGGTCTGCGTGATTTAATACAGTAGGTCGGCCTTACAGTGTAACTTTGAATTAAATACTGATTTGATTTTATTTAATTTTATAACCAAAATATCTCACGGTCCATAATTCGCAACCCAGCACTCCTATCTAGTCGTAAAGATCGATATTTCCATGTTTATACGATATTCTGAACTTAAGGGATTCGATTTTGAAACTGAATTCGATTAAAATATAAAACGATTTCAAATAATTAAATTTAAATAATTTTTTATCGTTCTAATCCAGTATAGAATTTATATTAGTCGACTGAATTGTTTTCGGTTCAGTTTTATCTTTGAATTAAATTATTTCAGTTCCTCTTATTTCGATTATTTAATCGATAACCCAATAAAATACCATTTATATTATAAATTCAATATTTAAAACCATAATAAATCTTTAATATAAATCGACCAAAAATCCGGGTCGTTAATTCTTACCCCCTTAAAATAATTTCGTCCTCGAAATTGCTAAGGTAGGAAAAATGGTACAAATCTATTACTTTTCAAAAATTCACTTATGTTGAAACTCAACTCCTCATATTTCAACAAATTAACTCCAACCAAAACTTTTGGTCTTCACACATTTGATTCGAATGATCTACGATCAATCCATTTATATCCAATCTATATTCCATTAACCCTATTCAAATTGATTCTAGTTAATTGATTCACTTCAATCCATTTAACTAGCTTAAGTTAAATTTCAATTCCAGAATTCAAATCCCAGGGTTTTCATTTCAAATCCTTTTGAAATCACTTAAACATGTACATATATTTATAATCTTTTCAAATTCAAAATATTCGAATTTTTCAATTAAACTTGTTTTCTTTCAGACAAATTCCCATCAAAAATTTTCTAAGGTAGCAATCCATCACTTAGAAACTCGAAAATGAACACTGATGATGTCGCGACCATCATCAGAATTATTTCCCAGCCACTGAAGTGAGTTCTGTGCTTAACAATTTCAAAATCCATTTAAAATCCTTTTAAAACAAAGCTATATTGTTCTAATATACTTCCAAAAATATTTCAGACTTCCCAGGATTAAATTTTCAAATTCTAGTTTGAATTCAATTTCAATTCATTTCATTTGTATAAGTTATATACAAGTTTTATTTTGGTTATATATAACCATTCCAATTTTTATAATCAAAATTGATTATAACGATAAAAATCAACACATCCAATAATTTCAGAAAGTTATTAGTTATATATCAAAATAGAATTTTGGGTAAAATTATTTCATCTACCCATTTTAAAACTATATCGTGTTCAATCTTCTGTTCAAGTATTTAGAAACTCCTATCGACGTCGTGGCGTCCCACGATTCGACCAGAATTCATAAATTACCCAACAGACAAGCCAACACAATATAAAACAACTTTTTTTTCAACTTACAAATACGTTCTCTTATATATATACACTCAACTCATTCTAGGGTGCTACTGACCCTATCTCTAATGAGCACATCCCACCAAAGCTTAGGTGTTCGCTCAACCTGAACTCTGATACCAACTGTAAAGGCCCGCAAATCCGTGCTATCTGAGTTGACTATTAACACCACACGTCCAACCCAAATTGCACAGAAATACGAATCATTATTAGAAAGAAGTTAGAGGATGAGAAATAGAAAGAAAGAATTTTTAGAATAGAAGAAAACAAAGAAGACAAATCTCACAACGGAACGAATAAAATATATTATACAACATAACTCTTGAAGTACAAATCAGTAACTTTATATACATACCATCATCAGAGCACAGCAGTTATTCCTGGAACAGTTATAAACCCCTGTTTCCAGATACAAACATGGTTCACAACGGAATATATGATAGTCTATAGCTAACTGGTGAAGCCTCCTGCTTCCAGCTCCTCTAAATGAATCTGTGAAATCCCGACTACTTGACTGCTCGTACAAATTTGGGCAACCAAGAGTTTAGGGAACAACAAAATAAACTCTGGGTCAGTCATGGGACTGGTGTGAGTAAACTCCAATCATTGGTTTAACCTTTAAAATCCTTTCAAAAGAAAAGATAATAGTAAGACCAGCCCACACATAAACATGGACGGTTTTTACCTTACTATAACCCAAAACACTTTGATACGAAAATCCAGTGATATTATAATAATGTTTACAACAAGTAAATAACCAAATAGTAGAACGATTGCATCTCACGCTCCACATATATAGTATAAAATCAAAAACCGCATGGCACTTATTGGAGATTGGATTTCCAACATAACAAGGTATGGAACCACCTTCCGCTAGTGTATCTCTAGAGAGGAATACACTGGGTTCAACAAGAACATCTTGTAACCCGGCCCACACATGACCGACCACTCATTTCGCTTGAGTGTATCGAATGTATATCACCAACGGTTGGGATCAGCAACCGCCTCCCGACTGGGACAACATCGAATAGAATAAGAAATTAAATGAACCTCTAGATAGGTGATTATACATCCTAACGGGTGCGTCCCACATAGCCATGCTGCCTGCCCGATTTTTGTCCTTTCCCGGTTGTTGAGGCCTGAGGCTACGAATACTTACCATTCATTGATAGCACAATCACTTTGAATGCCACATTGTCAGATCCGTTAATCACTAGTTGAGTTTGCACAAATATTCTAGATGTTATGCTAAGGGAATAAATCCGTTGCAACCATATATGTATACAGACCAGCCCATTTGATCATTGGAAATACTCTGTCAGACATTCGTCCATTTACGTTCGTTCTGGGATTGAACGAAATCGAAGGCACTATCTCTATTTAATAGAAAGAGTCCTTGCACTTTACTCCGTCTTCAATATATTCAGCATACTTGGTTCGAAATGCTCATGCCGATACGGAGTGGTTCTTCGGATAATAATCCAACCGGTCTCTCCATATTGACAACGATGGTCAAAAACTTCGAGAGTCTGTGATTTAACTATCAAATAAAAACAAGTGTTCATCCAAACATATCAAACAAATCACTGAGCTCTTTAATTAATATTTCATTAATTAAATCTCTTCTCCATTTCCTTATCAATATTTGTTAACCAAATATTTACAAGTATCGCCTCCTTTTATTTTCTATAGTTAGAAAATATTTTCGATTTTAATTGGAAAACATTCCAATCACTTATCTCTTCCACGAACTCATTTAGTTCTGTACTTAGGAAATATTTATAACTCTATTTCCAAACTTACACATATTTGGATTAAAACAGATGTTGTGTAAAACATCGTTACGACAACCCAAATATTTGTATTCAACTAAATCTCTTTAAACGTTTGATCTTCGAGACTGAGTTTTTCTATTTATCGGTTATTAATGAAACCAATCAAGTTGGGGTATAACTACCTCTCAGACCTTGACTGAGTAACATTCATAACATCAAAACAGACAGACTACTTACTCGAATAATCAATACTATACAAACCAATTATCTATTTTTAAAACACGTATACATTTCCCTTGATATTTTTAACAAATCTAAGTTGTAGTTTTCCTTCTTGTTTCAAATATCCTATTTAAATTTGTTCCATTATCTAATTCTCTATATATATCGATATATGGATTTCAAGTTATCAAATTTTCTTAAAAATATTCTAACTCCTTAAATTTTCGAAAAAATTCGCCATAACCTCCCCTGTATCAGGAGCATCGGGAAATTTCAAATAGCTTCCCGGTAACTTCTCATCTCAAAAAGAAAAAGAAAAAGCCAAGCGGCTTGCCGATACGGCGCATAAAATCTCATATATGAATTAAACATGTACCTTATTGTCGAGCACACTAATTATATACCTTCATCACTTTATCCCATAACTGTCTCCGGTAAATCTATACCTGTACAATTCATTTCAACTTCATACACTCATTTTGACTCAATTCGTTAAAGTAACTCTTTAACTAACTCTTTGCCCATTTCACTTTGTATATATGAATATAACACGTTTCAAATATATGTCAACTTACTTATCAACTAATTGAATTCAAATCTTAATTTAAGTTCTATATTTGATTTCATTATTCAATTTCATTTTCAATTCTATTTGGATCTATTTGAATTTTCTATATTCAAATTTCAAATTCAATTCTATTTGAATCTTCTATACTCAAATTTCAAATTTCAATTCTATTTTAGAGAAATAGAATTTCCTTTCTAATTCTCAAATATCCTTTTTCATGATATTTTTAAATATCATTACTTAAGCCCAGTGATATTTAAACACACAAAGCAACCAATTATTTATTTTTCTAACACATCATATATAACAATATATGTGCAACAAATAAACAAACAGGTAATATATTTTTGAGGAATCCTGTTGGATTCCTCCAACCTGTTTTCCTGCATCCACAGATGTTAGCACATAAATAATACCCATTCTGCTTCGTGGAAGAATATCGTGGTATAGAAGGTCATCCACTAATCATAGCGTAGGGCGTATAGGGTAATCATCCGCTATGAAACTGCGGGCATCCGCTAATGAGACTGCGGGAATCCAACCAATCAATCAACCCAATATATATATATAATAGCCTAAATAACTAATATATATAAAACAAGCAGAAAAATCCAAACAAGCAACAATAATTATTCTTACGAAGTAAAAATAATTATAAATAAAAGGTGAGTGAGATTTACTCACCGAAATTGCGGTTGTCGAATATCCTGTTTGTTTCCAAATCATCGGCTACAATCATCCCGAATGAATTCGCACCTATGATTTAATTATTTTTATTTAGCGATGATTGATAATTAAACTAAATTAATTACTGACTAAATAAATGATTTATTTTATATATTTTTAAATTTGTAAATTATATACCTTATTGCCCAAGAAGTATCAGCCCTCCTTTCCTAATTCAAATCAGTCTTCAACTCCTTGATTGTTTTCAATGTAACCTCATATAAAAAGATGAATTTTATAAGTTTTAATTAAAAATAAAACTAACCCTAGACTTTATTTTTATTATTAAAAATAAACTAACTATTTAAATAAATTCTTAAGGAAATTTAAATTGCCATTAACCTTTTAAATTCAGAATTTATACCTTAAGCCTAATAACCCTCTTCTTCTCCTCATTTGCTCGCGACAACTCCACCATCTCCATTTCTGAAACCTCCAATCAGAGCTCGGGCTTTGTAATGGCGCGTTTTGTAAGGTATAATAATTAAGTTATTTAGTTATTTAAATAACGAATATTTTTATAAACGGTAGTTGAACGTATAATTATAATTTTATTATAATTAAAATCGAGCTTGAAATGGCGCTGCAGTTCGCGATTTGGCGATTCGAACTTCAACTGAATGTACAGGATTCGTTTTAAGTCGGATTTCTGTGAAACAAGAAACGTGTGGAGCTGGTGGAGTATATCTTTCTAATGGAAGAGAAAAATCGGGATTTCATTATGTAGATTTTGAGTTATGTCCAAATCAAATTTCAGAAAAGTCGCTG
This sequence comes from Allium sativum, assembly GCA_030737875.1. Classification (NCBI taxonomy): domain Eukaryota; kingdom Viridiplantae; phylum Streptophyta; class Magnoliopsida; order Asparagales; family Amaryllidaceae; genus Allium; species Allium sativum. The sequence goes on along the minus strand of CM060923.1, from coordinate 489,196,024 downwards.
TGGAATTCCTTTATAATTTGCGACGCTTTATATACGTTATAAATCGATTTTTCGATACGAACTGAATATCGGGATAATCTGGAGTCTGGAAATCAAGTCATAAAATCTGAGGTGATATTCTGGAGCCGGACGACAAAGTATATGGATATATACGATAATATTAATTTATTAATATTTAATTTAATAATATTTAAATATATTTATATATTTAAATGGGTCATCCAGAGCTTTAAAAATACACTGTGTGAGCATACGAAGTCGGAATTCGACGAAACCAGTTTTGTTGGATCCGCAATATCAAATAATTGTTAGATGTGAAATTTCGTGATTTTTAGAGACACCGTGGGGTCGTACGGATTTTTAGAGTGAGAAACAGACGAGAAATCGACCTTTAAAAATATGCAGTTTGAACATACGGAGTCGGAATTCGACGAAACCAGTTTTGTTAGGACCGTAATGTCGAGCTCTAGCTATATGTCCAGTTCGGTGATTTTTAGGTATCGTATGTAACCACTGTGATTTTTAGAAGGTGGATACTAGTAGAAAATCAATATAAATAAAAATAAAAACAAAATTTAAAATATCCATCCCATTTTCTTTGGATCATCAGAAGGCCACATAGCCTGTATTCCCGTCCACAAATGCCACCAACCCATAGGAGACTATATAACCCGTATATCCCAAACACAGCAAGAAAGTTTCAAGGGAAATAAATCAAAGAAAATGCATAACAAATTCTATAAAATACAAAACAAGTATCTTCGAGTTTGTATGGATGTATGCTTCACTTCTACACCCAATATAAAGGGTTCGACGTCTGTTATTTGGTGATGTTTTGGTGTCCAGTAAACTAGGGTTCGATCCTAGTTGAAATCCAAGCATCAAATTGTGTTTTTGATATTAGATTTGAGTTACTGGTGGTTGTCTGCATCTGTGGTGAAGGTTTTGTGGATTTCGGCCATGCTTTGTGTCGTGCGTTTACTGGTGGCTCGACGGAAAGACTGAAGTCGAAGGTTGTGAAGGTGGTTCGAGTTCGAACGTCGGGGTATAGGAAGGAGCGGATTTCGATGAGGAGGTTTGTGGAATGCTCGGTTTGAAGTTCGGTGCAAGGGAGGAGGAGAACGACAGGCCAGAAGGGGCGGTAATGGCAATGAAGAGGAGCAGGCCACGGTAGTGTTTCGGGGAAGATAAAGGAAAGGGACGGGCTGGGTTTGAAGCAAGGTTAGTGGGCCGAGATTTAAGGTGAAAGCCCAACGAGATTTTAATTCAAGTTTTAATTCATTTTTGTTCAAAACTTTAAAATCAAATATCTTGGTCATACAAGATCAGATTGACGAACCGTAAGTTGCGTTGGGATCGTATGGACGAGCACTCCACAATGGGACTGACCGCGAGCAAATCCGAGCTCGTTACAATTTACGACGAAATAAACTGTTTGATTCAAATCAAACAACAGTTTATCGTTCTTTAACGATGAACTGCCAATGTGAGTAAATCTCACAAACTCTAAACAGTTCTATTTTCACGTAGTATTCTTAGAACTGTTAAAATATTATCTGTTTGACTGTTTGACCGTGTGTTAACTGTTTGATTGAACTGCTAGTCAGTTAGTAGAGATTTTATATATATATATTTACGTATATATATAATCCGTTAAATAGTCATATGTTGATTCTGCTATCAGAATATTTCACAGTGAAGTGAAATCGATGTTGTTGTATTGTCTAACATCTGTGGTGCAGGGAAACAGGTTGGAGGAATCCAACTGGATTCCTCAACAGTTATTTTACTGTGATTTTTATTTGTGATATATAATGTGATGTATATAATCTGTGTAACTATGTGTGATGGGACGATATTTATCGTTGTTATATGGTGTGTTGAAGACATGAGAAATACCAGACTGTAGGAGAGGGGTTTTCAAAGTATATTTTGAAAATAGTTTATTTATATAAAATCAAGGGATTTTATATATATATATATATATAAGTAAAAGGATTTTTGAATATTAAGGAATATAGTTGGTAAAACAAATATAAAAGAGTTTTATTTGTAAATCAATATGAGGGAATATATATGTTAATCGAATATAAGAGGATATATTTGTTAGTCAAAATATAAGGGAATTATATTCGTTAGAACAAATATAAAGGATATTTATTTAGAGATTAAATAAATAGAATATTATAAAGGGTATTTATTTAGAGATTAAATGAATAGAATTAAACTAAAGAAGATATTTATTTGTTAAATAAATAGAAGTTAACCAAGTGAATTGGTCGAGTTAACCAAGTGAATTGGTTGAGCTAAACGAAGTAAATTAGTTAAGTTAAACTAAGCGGTGAATCAAAGTGAATTTGTTAAGTTAAACTAAACGATTAATCGATGTGAATTAGTTAAGTTAAACTAAAGGATTAATCGATATGAATTAGTTAAGTTAAACTAAAGGATTAATCGATGTGAATTAGTTAAGTTAACTAAGTGGTTAATCGAAGTAAATTAGTTGAGTTAAACTAAGTGAACCGGTTAGAGTTAATCAAAGTGAATTAACTAAGTTAAACTAAGTGGATTAGTTCAGTTAATCGAGACAAATAAATGAAGTTAGGTTAAACCATTTGAGTTAACCAGTTAAAGTTGACCAGTTAAAGTTGACCAGTTAGAGTTAACCAGTTAGAGTTGACCAGTTAGAGTTATCCAAGTAGAATTAATCGAGTAGAGTTGCCGAATATCACTTATTCGAAGTAGAGTAATCGAATATAGTATATTCGAGAGAAGAGAAATCGAATATAGTTTATTCGAGTGGAGAAATCAAATGTTATTCATTTGAGAAGAGTTATCGAAAATAGTTTATTCGAGTGGAGAAATCAAATGTTATTCATTTGAGAAGAGTTATCGAATATAGTTTATTCGAGTGGAGAAATCAAATGTGATTCATTTGAGAAGAGTTATCGAATATTATTTATTCGAAGAGTAGTTAATATTGGTTATTCGAAGTTAGTTAATCCAAAGGAGTTATTCGAAGTTAGTTAATCCGAAGGAGTTAGTCGAAGAGTTATTCGAAGTTAGTTAATCCAAAGGAGTTATTCGAAGTTAGTTAATCCGAAGGAGTTAATCGAAGAATTAGTCCGAAGGAGTTAGTCGAAGAGTTAATCCAAAGGAGTTATTCGAAGTTAGTTAATCCAAAGGAGTTAGTCGAAGAGTTAATCGAATATAGTTATTCGAAAGAAGGTGTTAATCGAATATTGTTATTCGAGTAAAGTTAAAAGAGTTAATCGAATTTAGTTATTCGAAATGAGTTATCCGAATTAGATATTTGAATAGAGTAAACACGTAAGAGTTAATTGAATATTAGTTATTCAATTTGAGTTAATCGAATGTAGTTATTCGAGAAGAGTTAAATCGAATTTAGTTATTCGAAAGGAGTTAATCAATTTGAGTTAAGTGAATCGATTTGAATTAAGTTGAATCGAAATGGAGTAAATCGATTAGAATTAAGTTAACCGAGTTAGAGTAAATCGAATATTGGTTATTCGAAGGTAAGTTATTCGAATTAGTTATTCGAAGGAGTTAATCAAATGAGTTGATCCAAAGGAGTAGTCGAATATTAGTTATTCGAATAGAGTTAAAGGAGTTATTGATTTTAGTTTGATCGAAAGGAGTTATCGATTAGTAAATCGAAAGGAGATTTTCGAATATAGCATATTCGAAAGAAAGAGATCGAATATTGTTTATTCGAAAGAGAGAGATTTCGAATATGAGTTATTCGAAGAGAGATAATCGAATATAGGTTATTCGAAGAAGAGTTAATCGAACAGAGATTACTCGAAAGAGAGTTATACGTCGAATTCGATTATAGCGAATTCGGGAAGGTACTATTTACTTTCCAGGGTTTAAATCAAGATTCAGTTATTGATTTAGAAATTAGGTGTCTGTTAAATTATTTGAGTTAGGAGATAAAGTTATAATTTAGGTTAGATATTGCAGAAGTAGGAATTATAACGTTATAGTTATAATCAAACGTTTTCATATAAGAAGTAGATTCGTAACCTGAATCCGAGAATTTGCGTAAACAGATGATTGTAAAAAGTGAGTGATGAGCTTCATCTATTTCACAGTAAAGGACGTTGTTCAAATAAGGTCTGAGAGGTAATTATACCCCAACTTGATTGACTTCAGAATTGACAAAGGAATAGTTGTGGTTCGATAGAAAAGGTTGATTTGAAATATAGTTAAGTAATAAGCGATTAATGGATTAAGCATAACGATGTTTTATACAACGTTCATTTGAAATCCGTAAATGAGTTTTGGAAACGTTTTCCAAATATAGTCAGATATGTTTTCTAAACATAGAAAATGAAATGTTTCATGATAAGAATTTAAGAAATAGAGTTAAGCAAATTCAGAAACTAACTGGAGAGGGTAAGTTAAACGGTTTTCTAAGTGACGATATGATGTTGGTTTCGACCTTCCGGATTGTTACTTAGAGAATTGTTCTCATACTAGTTACAGTTAGGGACTGATAGTTGCGAAATAATAGTGATGTGAAAATAAGCTATGGAAATGTTTTCCTATGATTAATAACATATATTTTCTAAATATATGAAATAAGGAAATATGAACATATGATGATTGATCGATCGAATTTCCATTTGGAAATAAGATCGTTGTTTGTACACCGACATGTTTTCATTTGATAGTTGAATCACAGACTATCAAAGTTTTTACCATTTTAACGTTGTTAATATGGAGAGACCGGTTGGATTATCATCCAAAGAACCACTCTGTATTGGCATAAGCGTTGCGAGCAATATCTGCCAAAGATAAATTGAAGACGGAGTAAAGTGCAAGGGCTGTTGTATAAGTCTTAGATAACAGTGACTAAGATGGATATACTAAATAGTGCCTTCGGTTTATCCAGTCCCAGGACAACGTATATGGAAGAAGGTCTGACAAAGTATATCCAATGGATCGCGTAAGTTGATCTGTTCAAACGTATTCACGTTTGGTGGCGGGGGAATTCGTTTCTCTTAGCTGTATACCCGTGTTATTTTTGAATAAGTCAATGTGTGATTTGGCGGGTATGACGATGTGGCATTCAAAGTGAATGGTGATCAGATGTTCTGAAGATAGACGTAGCTTCTAGCCTCACACCAGGAAGTAACAAAAGTTGGGCTAGGCAGCATGGCTAGTTGGGTCATCCCCAAGCAGGGTGTATTGTCACTGATCTAGTGAATATTCATATTTATACTTCTTTTTGATTCTGTATCTTCGGATGACGGTTTGATGGCCTATAACCGTGGTGGCAATATATTCGCGACACTCATGCTAAATGAGTGAGCGGTCATGTGTGGCCGGGTTGCAAGACGTTCTTGTTGAACCTGCAGTGTATCACCTCTAGAGTACACTGATCAGAAGGTGCTCCCATACCTTGTCTGTTGGAATCCATTCTCCGATAAGAGCCCTACGGTTTATGATTTTATACTATGTATGTAGAACGTGAGATGCAAGCGTTTCTGCTAGTTGATATCTATTTGTACATAGACATTATTATAATATCAAAAGGTTTTTGATATAAAGATATTTTGGATTCTCATAAGGGAAAAACCCATTCCGTTATGCGGCGTGGTCTTATGAGATATCGTTTACTTGTTCATATACATGTTTAAATTGTTTTACTCATACCAGTCCCATGACTGACCCGGAGTTTACTTTGTTGTTTTCCCTAAACTCTTGGGTGCCTAAATTTGTACGGGCAGTCAAGTAGTCGGGATTTACAGATATACTTGGAGAGCTTGGAGCAGGAGGCTGCAAGATTTTATAGCTATAGTTATTTCCGCTGTGTTGTAAGTGTTGTACTCTGATAAGTGCTATTGTACATATATAACTGTTTACTTCAAAGTTATGTTATATATTATATGTTATTCGTTCCGCTGCGAGATTCGTGTTACTCTGATGATGTAAGTGCTTCTTTTCTTCTTCTATTCTAATTAGTTCTATCTTTTCTTTCTCACCCTCTAATTTCTTTCATTAACGACCGGGATTTCTTGATGTTTGGTTAGTCGTCGTCGTGTTTATGGCGATAACCAAAGTCACGAAATTCCCCGCCGTTACAGGCTTCCGTTTCTATTTGTAAATAATCCACGAAATAGAAACATGACTCCTCATCAGGTCCGACTACTTCTCCCATTGGCCAACTACCGAAACCCACAAATTCATCTCGTTGTCTTCAGATCGAACTCCAGTTCTGCATCGTACCCATGAAGCTTCACTGCGAATAAACCAATCGCGATAGAACCTCCTCATCCCGCTGCTCCCTTCGTTGCCCTACGACATCAATACATCCACTGCCATCGCGAAGTCCAGAATCGCCCAATTTCACCTCGTCGGAATCGAACTTCGATCTCCCTTAACCAGCGTCGCACCTATCACTACGTCACAAATCCCCCTAAACGAACCCTTGCGCCTCTTCCAATCGCAGTCTCGTAACACCCATGACCTAATTTTGAATTCGAATTGGGCTCAGGAGTTTTCAAAGCTTGTGGAGGGTTTAGAGTTGGGTTTCGATTTGATTTAAGGCAGCGACCATATTTGATTTTTGAAGCTCTCCGTTTTCTACTGAGGAACGAAAAGTGGAAAAGAAGCCAGTGAGGTGATCACGATATATAAAGGTGGAGAGGGAACCAATCGTACATTTGCCATTAAATTTCTGTCTTCCTTCGTATCAAATGTAGGAGACATTAGCGTTGGCTCGAGAAAACACAGTAGGTCTGCGATGGGGAATAGAGGTCTGCGTGATTTAATACAGTAGGTCGGCCTTACAGTGTAACTTTGAATTAAATACTGATTTTATTTAATTTAATTTTATAACCAAAATATCTCACGATCCATAATTCGCAACCCAACACTCCTATCTAGTCGTAACGACCGTTATTTCCAAGTTTATACGATATTCTGAACTTAAGGGATTCGATTTTGAAACGGAATTCGATTAAAATATAAAACGATTTCAAATAATTAAATTTAAATAATTTTTTATCGTTCTAATCTAGTATAAAATTTATATTAGTCGACTGAATTGTTTTCGGTTCAGTTTTATCTTTGAATTAAATTATTTCAGTTCCTCATATTTCGATTATTTAATCGATAACCCAATAAAATACCATTTATATTATAAATTCAATATTTAAAACCATAATAAATCTTTAAAATAAATCAACCAAAATTCCGGGTCGTTACATTTCCCGGTCATTACAGACCTATAATCGAGGTGCCTCACATTCCAACAATCACACAGGTGAAAAGTATATATAAATGTCAGGGCTGGTAAGTCACTGACACCACCGTAGCTAGAAAGAAACGTCGTGCACTCCTTCGGTCCTTCTCCCGTTTTTGACTCATACCAAGGTGTGAGGCTCACGAATCCGCGCTATACACAAAGCTACGCCACACAGGCCATGCTTTGATCATCAACCACAAGAATTTGCTTTGCAACAGAAGCCTTGATCATATGCCACTTAGGCATGCCACACAGGCAATTCACTCCATGCGACTGATTTCTATCAATATATAACCTCTGAGCTCGTACGTCTCAGAGAAGGGCGTTAAGCAAGAGAATAAATTCTCCGCCGCCAAACAGATATATATTTAATAGAGATCAATCAGCACAGAACAAAATCAAATGTCAGACACACAGTCCATTTACAAGTTCGTTCTGGGTTTGAACGAAGCCTGAGGCACCATATTCCTCGCATATCCACACAATCAACAATACGTTCGGACGGCTACCACTTCATCTCCTTCTAGGTAGCTACTCCAATCATGAGCATCAGTAGCGCCCATCCATCCAATGTGAAGATCGTCGGTCTTGAACCGTCTTCCACTCTTCGACTTCTCACCGTCGATCGATTATTTGAAATGAGAATGAACTCGGCATTTTCAAATAATCCACGTATATTTAGATTTTCAAATCAATTCTTCACATGGTTAAATTATTCAACATTCATATTTCAGTTCCTTAGTATAATTTTCATGTGAAACACATTCAACCATCAAATATCAAGCAAACCAAGCAGAATCGGTTTATTTCTATTCTATATCGCCTATAATATTTTATAACGATATGTCGCCATTTTTATTTATTTAAAAACGACCATATTTAATTAAACGACGTTTCAGGTCGTCCCGAGGCACTGGCGCTGTTTTTCCCTAAATCTGTTTTACACATATATGAAAACCTAACCGTTGGATCTTAACAAAGTTTATATCTTTGGAAAGATCTCTCAAAAGCGAACCCAACGGTTCCAGTTTCATCAAAATTCGATGGTCAGATCTTTCGGTATAATCATTTAAAATTATGATTTCAAAACGCGAACTGCACGGCCTCGATTCGTTTTAATTTTATTTATATTTATATATAAATATAAATATAGTTCATTCGGCGATTTCAATATCGTTTTCACTTCAAATATTTCACTAACGCCTTTAACTTTTGGAAAATTTCGCCATAACCTCCTTTGTATGGGAAGGGCTGGGTAAATTCCCAAATATCCACACGGGCGTCTCATCTCAAAAAGAAAAAGAAAAAGCCAAGCGGCTAGGCAATCGGCTCATAAAATCATCACCCAAGCAAAACAGTAAACATGTACCTATTTGTCGGGCACACAATTTTATTCCTCTTCTCTAGCCTCTTTGCTATAACCTGTTCAATAAATATGCATGTACATATGTGCAATTCTTATCACTTATCATTTTCCATTCAATTTCATATTTGATTAGATTTGGTTTTTCGCTACCATTCATTCCAATGTTGCATACATAAGCTGAAAATCACATTATTAGCTAACTAAAGAATATTTCCAACTCATGAACATTTATTTGAACAAGTGGTTATTTTTAACACTTTACATTTCATTTAAAAATGACATTTTTGGCGAACTAAAATATATTTCAACACATGACTATTTTATTTAGGTCCTATACATGTTAAAAATAATATTCATAGCAAACAAATATTTATTTCAACACTTGTATATTTTTAGCAAATCACATACATGATAAAAATGGTATTTTCATCATCTGAAATATTTATTCAACACATGAATGTTTTAACACTTCATATTCTCAATAAAAATGTAATTTTTATTGTTCGATCTTTTTATTCAACACATGAACCTTTTTCAACAAATGAACTTCTCAACACATGAGCATTTCCACGCATGGATATATTTTATATGGTTTGTACATATAAGAAAGATGTTATTTTTATTGTTGAAACAATTTATTTAAAACACGAATATTTTACATACTTCATATAATAAAAATTTGATTTTTTTTATTGTTAAAACGATTTATTTATTCAACACATGAATTTATTTTTCAACACATGAACTTCTCAACACATGAGCATTTCCACACATGGATATTGTTTCAACACATGACTTTAGTTTCAGCACATGAAAATAATTTCAACACATGACTTTAGTTTCAACACATGAAAATAATTTCAACATATGAAAATAATTCTAACACATGAACATTATTCAAAATTTCGGTAGCATAACGGCAGGGTAGTTAAAACCGGCACCGTCCCGAGTATGGCTCCTCGCTCTACCTTAAACCTCACGGTTTTTGACAATGGGTATTTCATACATCTAATTCGCATGCAAGCGGGTATAATTTTTCTTTTCCACAATTTATTTCAATCACAAATGGGTATTTTTCAACCACAACCAAACAATATCAACCACAAACAATTCTATCAACCATTCGCATTATTCACCAAATTTTTCACACCAATTCACAATAAATAAATATCGTCCATGGTTTGTGTATGGGGGGAGTATATAAATATTTTCGTATATAAATATATTTTATTTCCATTCCAACACACATATCGTTTATACAATGCATGTATAATTCATACTTCGCTCATATAACTTATACAACGCATGTGCATGAGGTATACAACACGTATATAATTTATATTTTTCTTATATAATTTATACTTCACATTTCAGTTTAGAAATCTCATATTGGTTGTTGCTTTTCTAAAAATCCTAGCAAGCTCAGAAAAATCCTCGGACACTTCTAGACTGTAGAGAGTGTCGACACGGCCTCGATGTTTCCTGTTTCATCGAATTTCGTTAACACACGATAAAGATATGATTTTTCAACTTTAAAGTGTTATTTTCTGTTTAAATTACCCAGGCCGTTACCTTCCAAAAATGCTCGAAATTATGTTTTGCAATTTCTAGAAATCCGTTATTCGTTACCAAAATCAGATGGCACCACGTTATAGCGCTTGGGGAGGCGCGCAAAAAGAGGTATGGGGGGTCCCACTTGGTGCGGCAGTCGAGGCATTACGGGCTTCGAGGTGGCGCGACTTTTTGGTGGCTGATCTCGAGAACAGTGCCACGATAGGGGAAGCTTCTGGTATGGATTTGAAGAGTGGAGGATGCTCTTCAAAAAGTTCAACTGGGGTAGAGATGAAGTTGAACGTGGCGATCGGAAATTGCCTGGGAAGCGGCGAACACAGTTCCGCCGTCGAGATCGAGGGTTACGGGGGGTTTTCTGATGTTTTTTTTTTAATTATGATGGAAAATTCTGATTGGCCCATGCTTTATTAAAATTTTTAAAATAGCGTTTCTCCAAACGAACACCAATCCAAACCCAACGAATGTCGCCCCTAGCTATATACCCCCATCCCGAACACAATGGGATATGTTTCGTAGGCCAATTCGACTGTTACAGTTAGTTATTCTTCAAATTAAAATATAAAATATAAAATATTCAATATTCGTTTTGAACGTACATTTCAATTTGCCAGGGCCATAAACTGATTCGAAAAATTCCAGAAAAATAAATCTAGCTACGTTTTGATGCTACGGTCCCAAAAAAACTAGTTTCGTCGAATTCTGAGATCGTCTGAAAAATGGCCATTTTCTGGTCGATCCAATTTAACAGAAATTGACCAATCACATTTTCTTTTTCCACGCTCACATACTAGCTTCAAAAATTATGAAATTTGAAACCTAGCCATAATTTTACATCCCGGATCCAACAAAAGGGGTTTCGTCGAATTCTGAGGTCGTTTGCAAAATGTCTATTTTCAAGGGCTATATATTCTTTATAGCGACCTTTCTGAAAATTCATTTGGCCATAACTTTTTATTCCTGCTATGAAACTTCGATTTTTTAGATTCGTTAGAAAGATATTCATAAACAGATTTAAATATTTTTGGTTTCACTAAAATACGTTATATTTTGCACTCGGTACAATCAATCAAAGTTTGGATTCAAATTTTCAAACTGCCGCACCCTTTCTAATTCATTATTTTATTGAAATATTCTATTTCAATTGTTTAAATTCCTTTAAAATATCCAATTTAAAATGTTTAAATTGGCTCGTACTTTCCGGTTTGTTACAGACATGTTATCTTGTCTTTAACTGGGTTAAAGAACTAATATCATTTAAAGCACAGTTCACGATAAACCCAAATCACATTCCATTAATCATGGAATCCTCATGGAAAACAGATCATTATATATAATCGATATCAATCTCTGTATCCGACTAATAGTATAAATGGAATTACGAAAAAGCCTTTTAAATTCCATATATATTAACAGTCTTCCTCCACAGAAGCTCATTTTGATTATTATCAAATCGAATTCCATTCAACTCCAATTTAATATATTAAATTGGAAAACTTTACTTTGGAAAATTTCCATTAAATCTTAATAAAAAGATTTATAAATTCCAAATCACATTTCACTGTAAATCGGGTTAAAGAACGAATGTCGTTAAAAACACAGTTAACAATAAACCCAATTCACATCCCATTTTATTCCCATTAAATGTTAATTAAATGGAATCTCTATTAATCTTAATTAAAAGATCTATTCTTTTCACATGGGGTTTAAGAACAGTGTTATTTAAGACACCATTCAAGACAAACTCAAAATCTAATTTAAATACAAGGATCTGAATAGAAATTATATTGGCTTATATTCAATATCAAATCCTGAGATCAACAAATATCGTATTGGGAATAACGATATATATATACATCTTCCAAATTCCTCCATAATATCCATGTTATCACGGAATCCAATGTCAAAATATTCCGAAGATAATTTCGATTCAGATCCATTCCAATTCATATATTGGAAATTCTGGTTAAATTTAAAACCATTTCAAATTCAATTTATTTATTTAAAAAAAATATTGGAATATAATTCTAGTTCATAACTAGCTCATTTTGATAAAAATATATTTATATCCTTACAAATGTGGGTTTTTTTCACTCAAATTCTTTCCAAATCATTTATTATGAATTTACCCAAATTATTGATATTTTTAATAATTTTATCAAGACCCGTACAGTCGATTTCCATTAACGGTCATCGAACTGCACTTACAACGACCTTTTCCAAAATTGATTTGGACATAATTTCAAATCCAGCTGTTAGATTTCAATTTCTTTATATTCGTTGGAAAGTTCTTTTCGATATGAACCCAATGGTTCCAGTTTTAGGAGAATCCTACGGTCGGATCTCCCGTAATGTCAATTCGAAGTCAATGGTCGAAATTCGCGAACTGCGGCTGCGCGGTGCGTTCTATTCAGGCCATTAAAAATATAGAATATATATATTATATTTATTTCGTCGATTTCCATTTAAAACGTATTTTATAATTCGTTTTGAATTCATTTTCAAAACGATTTCAACTTCATATTCAATTTCAAATCAAAATTGAATATTCCATATCATTAATATATAAATGATAATATTTTCAAAACATTAGATTTTGACATTACTTCTTTTTTGATATTCATTATAAAAATGAATAAAATCGATATAAATATCGTTCACGTCAAAATGGCGCATCTCTAATCAACACGGCTTCATAAATTTTAATATTTCCGTGTCCATCCCAAATCGGACATCAAAATAATATTTTGATCCATTACCGAATATTATTTTAAAATATTAGTTATTTTAAAATATTCATTATTCGCCATTTTAAAATATTCGTTATTTCAAAATATTCGTTCTTTCTGAATTGGAATCTGACACAGTCAATTACCATACAATTTTATTTATATGGATTTCATACACATATGTACCCAATAACAGTCAAACACAGTCAACCATCATCCACAGTGCATTACAGAACTGTATAAGCGTTAAATATAAATAATTAACGCTTACAAAAGTTTGTCAACCAATCGATTGACATACAACTAAATATTGGGATTAATGTATCTCTAATATCATCCCAATACCCGTGTGGGGTTTTCAAACAACAAATACTGATTATTGTTTATGCAGTTGGGCGATGTGTAAAATATATCGTCCCAATCCATTTCAGTTAAATGTGTGAACATAAACAAATCGTCCAATTTGTAAATGAATATTTATTTTATTCATATACATGTTAAAAATTATATTTTTAACTATAAAATATTTATTTCAACTCATGAATATTTCATATCGTTCATTTATACAATAAAAATGATATTTTCATTATTCTAACATTTTTAGAAAATTTCGACAACATAACAGCGCGATACTAGAACCGGAATAAGGTCTAGCCTTATCCCTCGCCTAATAATGGCTCGCGCCACGTACAAACCAAATTCTATCAATTCAGTTCATTTCCCAACCCAAATTCAAACAAATAATCCAATCAACCAAACAAACATGGTTTCAAACAAAGGTTTCGGGTGCTTCTAAGTACCGTCTACATCCTAGTATATATATTTAACTAGAAAATAAATTAAAGTGAGAAGTTCTCACCTTTGGGATCCACTCCTCCAGTTTTATTTCTGAATTTCTGAACCGTTTGGATTTGCCTGAAATTCCAACGCAATATTTTCCACGCTGTTCATAGTAAAAATCACATTTTTAATATGATGCTTGTATATTTGAAAATCGCATTTTTATATCGCTATATATATAATAAAAATCCTATTTTTTTCTTTGATGTTTATAGTATAAAAATCATATTTTTATTTTGTTGTTTATAGTATAAAAATCATATTTTTATACCAAAGCTATATATGAAAAAAATCATATCTTTTCTAATTTAAAAATCATATCTTTCTATAATGAAAAATTTAATTTTTATACAATGAAAAATCTATTTTTTTCTACAATGAAAAATCTAAATTTCCTACAATGAAAAATCTAATTTTCCTACAATGAAAAATCAAATTTTCCTACAATGAAAATTCTAATTTTTCTACAATGAAAAATCTAATTTTTCTACAATGAAAAATCTAATTTTTCTACAATGAAAAATCTAATTTTTATATACTATGAAAATCAAATTACTTTAAATAATAAAAAAAAACTTACATCGTTTTGAGCAAGGGGGAGGGTGTTGTTCGTCGGAGGGTGGTGTTTGTCGCTGGTCGTTGGTGGCGGAGAGGAGTGGGGACTGGTGCTCGCGCGAGGCTGGAGGAAGGGGGTCTCGATCTTCGCGGTGCTAGATAAAGGGGGAAGCGGGTTCTTCAAATCGGAAGGGGAGGAGAGAGAGAGAGGGAAGGGGAGGGGTGCGATGAGGTGGCGCCAGCCTTGGGGAGGTGGGCGCCGTGCCTGAGGAGGAGGCGACGGGGGTTCGGGGTATGGGAAAAAGAGGTGCACGACACGGTTCTAGGGTTCAATGGTTTTCTCTTTTTTTAATCGTGAACGAAACAGAAGAGAGAGAGGGAGAGAGAATATGGAGTGAGGTTATATAATTTATATATATTATTTTATTTTATTCCAAAAGGTGGACTTTTTATTCCAATTCCAAATCCAACCCAATGACTATCGCCCCCAACTAAATACCCCTATTCCGGACACAATGGGATATGTCTGGTAAGCCAATTCGACTGTTACAATCAGTTTCCCTTAAATTTAAAATATAAATCATTATATTTTAAATTCAAACGCACATTTTAATTTACCGGGCCACGTACTAACTCCGAAAATTCAAGAAAAACAAATCTGGCTATGTTTTGACGATACAGTCCTAACAAAACTAATTTCGTCAAATTTGGAGACCGTTTGAAAAACGGTCATTTTTCAGTCGACTAAATTCAAACTGAATTGACCAAACACATTTAAATTCACCCCGCTCACATATTGATTTCAAAAATTATGAAAATTGGAATCAAGCAATAATTTGACATTTCGGATCCAACAAAAGTGGTCTTGTCGAAAACGGAGGTCGTTTGCAAAATTGCTATTTTTAAGGGCTATATAGCGACTATTCTGAATTTTCAACTGGACATAACTTTTTATTCCCATTATGAAATCTGGAGTTTTCACATTCGTTGGAAAGATATTTTCAAACAGATTCAAATATTTCTAGTTTTACCAAAATCCGGTTTATTTAGAATTCTGTACGTTCATTTGAAATTTGAAATCGAATTTTCAAACTACCGCGCCATTTTCAATTCCTTTTATAATTAAAATAAATATTTATATTCTAACTTCGACTTAAATAAATTTATATGTTCTAATTCTATTCAAAATAAATTTCTAGTCGTTATTATTTAAAATAAATTAATTTAAATATTCAAAATTCATTAAAATTGCCAAAATAAAAATTTTAAATTGGTTCTGATTTTCCATGTTGTTACAATCTCCCCCGCCTAAAATCTTTTCGTCCTCGAAAAGGAATAGAGCTAAAATTTGTTTAACTAACCAACTCAACTTTCAGTTTGGCTTTCATTTTTCTACTTTTCAGTTTCTAAGAATTTTCCAATTCTTCAAAAATTTGGCTAACATCTTAAATTTTTGAAAAATATCGCCATAACCTCCTTTGTACGGGGATACATTTAAAACCTCAACTAGCCAAAAAGGGCCCTCATCATCCAAAAAGAAAAAGAAAAAGCCAAGCGGGTAGCCAATCGGCTCATAAAATCATCCGAACCCAATAAATTAGCAAACATGTACCAATTTGTCGAGCATACAATTTTATTCCTCTGCTTAGCTTCCCTGCAATGACCTGTTCAATACATATACATGTGTATGCATGCAATTTCCATCAATTTTCAATTTAGTTAAATATTTCGATTCAATTTGGTCTAGTGGTTCAAAATTTTAATTAATCAAACCAATAATCAAACAACACAATCAACAATCAATTAGTTGATTATCTTTTCAAACACATGACTTTAATACCTATTCAAAAATCATCTTTTTGGCGCCAAATCACAACAATAACCCTATCTAGTTTTGGTTCTCACACCAGTCAATCAAAGATATATAGAAATCCCACTTTCGAAACTCGAACACAAATACTGATGATATTATAGTAATCATCATGATCGTCCCCAGGCGACTTGAGTGTGATTCTATATCTATCCAGTATATTTGGGACTTCGTATACACGCTAGCTAGGAGCATATGCAAAATCTTCATATGCTTGATTGCCCAAATTCAATATAAAATAAATATTCAAATACGTAAAAATGGTTTAAATCTTTAAAACAAAAATTTGTTTTTATTTCTATTTCAAAAATAACACACTTCACACTCGTTTTAGGATACTACTGATCCCATCTGTAACAAGGCATTCTCATTGGATATTACTAATCCAATCTCTGACGAATTCTTTCGTTTGGTTCTAATGTGTCTTGTTCTCTAGCTCTGTAAACCAAAGCTCTGATACCAAACTGTGACGATCCGAACTTCCCCGGTCTCCGAAGAGAAGAGAAAGAATGGGTAGTCTGAGAACACAAATAGAAGAACATTTCATTGCTTATTACAACAATTTACATCAGAGTACAAAAATATACAGAGTATGAACAAATAATATACATTTGATAAATGTCAGAGATTTACAAATTACAATGCAGCAGAAAATAATACAAAATACAACTGAAAGGAATATACGGATACAGAGCTTTCCACATATAGCTCCAGTTGTAAACCAGGATCCTGTGAATATAATATCTAAAAAACCAAAACTCCTAGCTTCCTGTATGGAAAATAGGGGCACCCAGAGTTTAGGTTAAAACAATAAACTCAAGGTCAGTCATGTGACTGGTGTGATAACTAAAACAGTTATTAAAAATTTACTTTAAAATAAAGTAAACCAAGGGACCACGTCGTATAACACGGAACGGGTTTCCTCCCAAGAATACCTGTGCATAAAACAAACAGCACAATGCTTTTTGGAAAAATGAAGCTATTATAAGACCCAGGTCCCATCACACAATGCAACGCAAGCCGAAGGATAGGGTTTTCCCTTATAATAGCCAAACATGCTTGGTACGTTTAAAACAAATCATTTGATACTATGATAAGTGTATAGTGTCAAAAACAACTTCAAATATAAATGTATCAATCATAAACGGCATAATATCCCATGCTACTATGTCGCCATATAGGTTTACAACTAAAACCTACATGTCTCGTATTGGAAATTGGATTCCATCTATGAGTCGAGGCTAGGGATGGCTCCACGCCGCTTCGAGACACTCTAGCCAATGGCTCAGGACTACACTCTCTGGGCAATCCTTGGATCGGTTGGGCCGGTCCTCCCTTACGTTTGAGGATTAGTTATTCCTGAACACACGTTACCCTGCCCTATGGGGTGTAAATGAGCCAGATGACCCAATATCTATCGGCTCCGTAGTAACCGATATATCTGAGGCGCCTCACAATAGAACAACCACATAAGTAAAAATGTTCGGGATACATACCATGACACCACTCTTAGATAGAAAGAAACGTCATGTTCTCCCAACGGTCCGATCCCGTTTTTGACTCGTACCGTGGTGTGAGGCTCGCAAATTAACGCTACACAAAACTATGCTATATTAAAGCCGTGCTTTGATCATCAACCACAAGACTCTGCTTCTCAACAGAAGCCTTGATCATTTGCATCTCAGCATGCCACATAGGCAATTAACGCCATGCGACTGATGTCTATCGATATATAACCTCTAAGCTCGTACATCTCAGAAAAGGGTGTTAAGCAAGAGAATACATTCTCTGCCGCCAAACAGATATATATTTAATAAAGATCAATCAACACAGAATAAAATCCAATGCCAGACACACATCCATTTACTAGTTCGTTCTGGGTCTGAACGAAACCGGAGGCACTTTATTCCTCGTCCCATATGTCCAATACAGGAGAGAGGTCCTCGCATATTCGGTCGATCTCCAAGTACGTCTGGACGATCACCACTTATTACCTTGTCTTCGGTGTACAACCCAATCAAGACATCAGTAATCATCCAAACGATGTGAAAACCTCTGGTCTTCAACCACCGTCTTCATCGTCAAATCAGTTATTCAGAATGGGTATAAACCCGGCCTTTCCGAATAACTCGCATATATAATAAACAAGTGCTATAAAACAAAACATACGCCTCATTCCAATTCTGAATATTCTTTTATTTAAATATTCATATCCTTTAGGAAAGGTTCCCATTAATTTTATCAAAGAAAAATTCTTTAAATTTATTCTTTAATCTTCCTTTGGATATCTATTCAAACCATATTAAGGTTTTCCAAACTAGTCGAGATTATCGAACCATACCGAAGTAATCATTTCTTTTATTATCCCAATCCCAACCTATTCATCCCACGGAGCAAAACTGGTAATACTCCATATCTAACACCGCAGTGTTATCGGTAAAATTAATTACCATTTCACGTTCAAATCTTAATTAAAGATTTAACTATCGCTTGGAGTAAAACTGGTGGTACTCCATTCTTGATCATTTCCCGAATTTGATAATTTAAACTATCACATTCTCTTTTCAATCTAATTAAATACTCACTAAAACTCCACTTAGTTTTTATCATCCCAAAAATCAATATTAATGATTATTTAACTTTGGAAACACAAACATGTCACATCGACAATATACACCGTACTATTGATTTATGCTGATCTATAACCTCTAAGCTTGCATGTCTTAGAGAAGGGTGTTAAGTAAGAGAATAAATTCTCCGCCACCAAACAGATATACGTTTAGCAGAGATCAACCATAAAGTTTGAAATACAATGTTAGACATGTTATCCTGTTTTTAACTGGGTTAAAGAACTAATGTCATTTAAAACACAGTTCACGATAAACCCAAATCACATTCCATTAATCATGGAATCTTCATGGAAAACAGATCAATATATATAATCAATATCAATTTCCATATCTGACTAATAATATAAATGGAATAACGACAAAGCCTTTTAAATTCCATATATATTAATATTCTTCCTCCACAGAAGCTCATTTCGATTATTATCAAATCGAATTCCATTCAATTCCAATTTAATATATTAAACTGGAAAACTTTACTTTGGAAAATTTCCATTAAATTTTAATAAAAAGATTTATAAATTCCAAATCACATTTCACTGTAAATCGGATTAAAGAACGGATGTCATTAAAAACACAGTTCACAATAAACGCAATTCACATCCCATTTTATTCCAATTAAATGTTAATTAAATGGAATCTCTAATAATCTTAATTAATTTTTTTTTCTTTTCACACGGGGTTTAAGAACTGTGTTATTTAAGACACCATTCACGACAAACCCAAAATCCAATTCAATATTAAATACAAGGCTCTGAATAGAAATTATATTGGCTTATATTTAATATCAAATCCTGAGATCAACAAATATCGTATTGGGAATAACGATATATATATCTTCCAAATTCCTCCACAATATCTGTATAATCATGGAATCTAGTATCGAAATATTCTGAAGATAATTTCAACTCAAATCCATTCCAATTCATATATTGGAAATTCTGGTTATTTTTAAAACCATTTCAAATTCAATTTATTTATTTAAAAAATATTGGATTATAATTCTAGTTCATAACTAGTTCATTTTTATAAAAATATATTTTTATCCTTACAAACATGGAATTTTTCACACAAATTATTTCCAAATCATTTATTATGATTTAACACAAATTATTGATATTTTTAATAATTTTATCAAGGCCCGTACAGTCGATTTCCATAAACGGTCATTGAACTGCACTTAAAGCGACCTTTTCCAAATTTGATTTGGACATAATTCCAAATCCAACCGTTAGGTTTCAAATTCCTTATATTCGTTTGAAAGCTCTTTTCGATACGAACCCAACGGTTCCGGTTTTAGGTGAATCCGACGGTTGGATCTCCTGTAATGTCAATTCGAAATCAATGGTCGAAATTCGTGAACTGCCGCGGCGCGGCGCGTTCTATTCAGGACATTAAATATATATAATATATATAATATATATTTCGTCAATTTCCATTTAAACGTATTTTATAAATCGTTTTAAATTCGTTTTCAAAACGATTTTAACTTCATATTCAATTTCAAATCAAAATTGAATATTCCATATCATTAATATATAAATGATAATATTTTCAAAACATTAGATTTTGAAATTACCTCTTTTTCGATATTCATTATAAAAATGAATAAAATCAATATAAATATCATTCGCATCAAAATGGTGCATCTCTAATCAACACGACTTCATAAATTTTAATATTTCCGTGTCCATCCCAAATCGGACATCAAAATCATATTTTGATCTATTACTGAATATGATTTTAAAATATTAATTATTTTAAAATATTCATTATTCCCATTTTAAAATATTCGTTGTTTTAAAATATTCGTTCTTTCCGAATAGGAATCAGACACAATCAATTACCATATAATTTTATTTATATGGGTTTCATACACATATGTACACAACAATAATCAAACACAGTCAACCATCATCCAGAGTGCATTACACAACTACATAAGCGTTAAATATAAATAATTAATGCTTACAACAGTTTGTCAACCAATCGATTGACATACAACTAAATATTGAGATTAGTGTATGTCCAATATCATCCCTATACCCGTGTGGGATTTCAAACAACAAACACTGATTATTATTTGTGCAGTTGGGCGATGTGTAAAATATATCGTCCCAATCTATATCAGTTAAATGTATGTACATAAAAAAATCGTCCGATTTGTATATGAATATTTATTTTATTCATATACACGTTAAAAATTATATTTTTAACTATAAAATATTTATTTCAACTCATGAATATTTTATACTGTTCATTTATACAATAAAAATGATATTTTCATTATTCTAACATTTTTAGAAATTTTCGACAACATAACGGCGTGATACTAGAACCGGGACAAGGTCTAGCCTTATCCCTCGCTTAATAATGGTTCGCGCCATGTACAAACCAAATTCTTTCAATTCAATTCATTTCCCACCCAAATTCAAACAAATAATCCAATCAACCAAACAAATATTGTTTCAATTAAAGGTGTCGGGTGCTTCTAACCACCATCTACATCTTAGTATATATATTTAACTAGAAAATAAATTAAAGTGAGAAGTTCTCACCTTTGGGATCCACTCCTCCAATTTTATTTCTGAATTTATGAATCGTTTGGATTTGCCTGAAATTCCTATGCAATCTTTTCCACGCTATTCATTGTAAAAATCACATTTTTAGTCTGATGTTTATATATTTAAAAATCACATTTTTATATTGCTATATATAATAAAAATCATATTTTTTTCTTTGATGTTTACAGTATAAAACTCATATTTTTATTTTGATGTCTACAATATAAAATTCATATTTTATACCAAAGCTATATATGAAAAAAATCATATCTTTTCTAATTTAAAAATCATATCTTTCTATAATGAAAAATCTAATTTTTATATAATGAAAAATCTAATTTTTTTCTACAATGAAAAACCTACTTTTCCTACAATGAAAAATCTAATTTGCATACAATGAAAAATGTAATTTTCCTACAATGAGAAATCTAGTTTTCCTACAATGAGAAATCTAATTTTCCTACAATGAAAAAACTAATTTTCCTATAATGAAATAACTAATTTTTCTATAACGAAAAGTCTAATTTTTCTACAATGAAAAATCTAATTTTCCTACAATGAAAAATATAGTTTTTATATACTATAATAATCAAATTACTTTAAATAATAATAAAAAATCTTACATCGTTTTGAGGAAGGCAGGGTGCTGTTTGTTGGAGGGTAGTGTTTGTCGCTGGTCTTTGGTGGCGGAGGGGGGGACTGGTGCCCGCGTGAGGCTGGAGGAAGGGGGTCTCGGTCTTTGCGGTGCTGGAGAAAGGGGGAAGCGGGTTCTTCAAACCGGAGGGGGAGGAGAGAGAGGGAATGGGTGCGATGAGGTGGTGCCGGCCTTGGGGAGGTGGGCGGCGTGCTGGAGGAGGAGGCAACGAAGGATCGGGGGTCTAGGAAAAAGAGGGGCACGATGCAGTTATAGGGTTCAGCGGTTTTTTTATCGTGAACAAAATAGAAGAGAGAGAGAGAGAGGGAGAGAGAATATGGAGTGAGGGTTATATAATTTACATATATTATTTTATTTTATTCCGAAAAGTTTTCTTTTTATTCGAATTCCAAATCCAACCCAATGACTATCATCCTAACTAAATACCCCCATTCCGGACTTAATGGGATATGTCCGATAAGCCAATTCAACTGTTACAATCAGTTTCCATTAAATTTAAAATATAATTCATTATGTTTTAAATTCAAATGCACATACCAGGGCCACATACTGACTTCGAAAATTCCAGAAAAATAAATCTAGCTATGTTTTGACGATACGGTTCTAACAAAACTAATTTCATCAAATTTGGAGACCATTTGAAAAACGGTCATTTTTCAGTTGATTAAATTCAAATTGAATTGACCAAACACGTTTAAATTCACCATGCTCGCATACTGATTTCAAAAATTATGAAAATTGGAGACAAGCAATAATTTGACATTTTGGATCCAACAAAAGTGGTATCGTCGAAAACGAAGGTTGTTTGCAAAATTGCTATTTTTAAGGGCTATATATTATATAAATTCCATAGCGACTATTCTGAATTTTCAAATGGATGTATCTTTTTATTCCCCTTATAAAATCTGGATTTTTCACATTCATTGAAAAGATATTTTCAAATAGTTTCAGATATTTATGGTTTTTCCAAAATCCAGTTTATTTTGAATTCTGTACATCCATTTGAAATTTGAAATCGAATGTTCAAACTACCAGGGCATTTTCAATTCCTTTTATAATTAAAATAAATATTTATATTCTAACTTCGATTTAAATAAATTTATACATTCTAATTCTATTCAAAATAAATTTCTAGTTGTTTTTATTTAAAGTAAATCATTTTAAATATTCAAAATTCATTAAAATTGCCAAAATAAAAATTTTAAATTGGTTCTGATTTTCCAGGTTGTTACAATTGTAAATGATCGTGATCCGATATTCATTAGTAAATTCTGGGAAGCATTCCAAGAGGAGCTGGGGACAAAGTTAAATCGGAGCGCCGCTTATCATCCTCAAACAGATGGCCAGACTGAGAGGGTGAATCGTATACTAGAAGACTTGTTGCGGGCATGTATTCTTGATTTTGGCGAATCGTGGGAAAATCACTTGCACTTGGTTGAGTTTTCATATAATAACAGTTACCAAGCAAGCTTACAAATGTCACCAATCGAAGCACTGTACGGCAGGCCATGTAGATCTCCAGCATGTTGGCTAGAACCAAGCAATCGCCTAGTATTGGGTCACGACATGATTCGAGAAGCTTCGGATAAAGTCGATTTCATTAAGAAGCGACTGCAAACAGCTCAAAGCCAACAGAAGAGTTATGCATGTTCGAGTAGAAGAGATTTAGCTTTTGTTGTTGGTGATTATGTATATTTGAGAGTTTCCCCACTGAGAGGAGTAGTCCGTTTCGGGGAAACAGGGAAGTTGGCGCCTAGATTTATTGGTCTATTCCCTATACTCGAAAGAATTGGAACTCTTGCTTACAGGGTTCAGTTGCCTGACTGGTTGCCAAGGGTACATGATGTATTTCACGTGTATCAACTTTGAAAGCATGTACATGATCCAGACTTGATTGTGAAGGAAGTAGCACAACAAGATTTGGATATTATCCCAAGCTTAGCAGTGAGAAGAGAGCCAGTGAAAATCATTGGCAAAGAAACCAGAGTTCTGAAAAACAAGAGAATCCATTTAGTCAAAGTGCAGTGGAGATCCTAGAGACTGTACATAGGAGACCGAGGATAGCATTAAACAGGCTTATCCCAAGTGCAGAGTGGACATCTCCGATTAGCTCATGTGTTGAGATATTTACAATATTTTGCATTTTCTGTTTTGTTTCCTACTGTACTATTGTTTCCTTTTCGGGGATGATAAGTTTTTAAGTGGGGGAGATTGTAACAACCCGGAAAACCAAAACCAAAATGTGTCAGAATTTAAATTTTTTATTTTTAAATAATAACAAATCTATTAAAAATAGCCATTTTGCAAACGATCTCCATTTTTGACGAAACCATTTTTGTTGGATCCGGAATGTCAAATTATTGCTAGGTTTAAAAGTCCAAAATTTTTGGAATTAATATGTGGGCGTGGTAAATTAAAACGCGTTTGGTAATTTCTGTTGAATTGGATCGACCATTAAAAAGGTCATTTTTCAAACGGTCTTCAAATTCGACGAAATTAATTTTGGTAGGACCGTATCATCAAAACATAGCTAGATTTATTTTTCGGAAATTTTTTGGAATCAGTATCTGGCCCCGGTAAATTAAAATGTACGTTCAAATTTAATATCGAATGTTTTATATTTTAATTTAAAGTAAAACAGGCTGAAACAGTCAAATGGGCTTACGAAACATAGTCCATTGTTTTCGTAATGGGAGTATTTGGCTAGGTGCGATAGTTGTTGGGCTTGATTTGGAGCTCATATGGATTAACGGGCCTTTATAGTGTTAAAGAATTAAATAATTAAATATTATAAATACCCTAGGATTAAGAAACCCTAACCCTGTCTGTAGCCGCCGCCTCCTTCATCGTTTAATGGCCAGAACTATTCAGAACTTCCTCCCCCAATTTCTCTCAAACTAGTCAACGAAACCCATCGATCCTTTGGAGAATTTTGTAGTGCTCTCTATCCTCTCCACATCCATACCAGATTCGCCTCCTATCGTTGAGTATCCATCGAGATACAGGCCACCAAAGCCGCCCCCGTTCGCACTGGAATCCTTCCTCTACCATCGATCGAATTCGACACCATCACCACCGCCAGGCGTGCCTCCCGAGGCTCTCAATCGTGGTGAAGTCCGATCATTCAATCGCTACATGGTTTGAGCAAGAATCGCTGACCTAGTTTTAAACATTTTCTGGAAGGTATCGGCTTATATATTTTAAACTGTTTTTAACACTTTAAAGCATTGCAAAGTTGAATTTAATTATAAAAAAATCATAACTTGTTCATACGATGTTGAAATCCGATGAAACAGAAACCATCGTGATCATGATAACGTCCTCTACATTCTAGAAGAGACTGGGATATATTTGGAGCTTCCTACGAATTTAGGCGAAGTCAAAACCAATGTGATATTTCTAAATTTAAAATAAAATTAATTGTGGTTGCGATGTGAAATTTATATATATTCGCTATATAAAATGATTAAAATGTTCATGTTAGGAATAAAACATACTAACAATAAAAATTATTTTTAATGTTTATGAATGATTAAAATGTTCATGTTAGGAACAAAATATATTAACAATAAAAATTATATTTTTATTGTTTATGGGTGACAAAGATGGTCATGTTAGGAATAATTTTTTTGTTTATTGTTTATGAATCACAAAATTTATCATGTTGAAATAAAATGTTCATATAATAAAAAAAATATTATTTTTAATGTATGTTCAAATCATTAAAAAAATATCATATTTAAAAGAAAATGTTGTTACAATAAAAATTACATTTTTATTGTATTGTTGATTCATTAAAAAGTTTCATGTTTAAAAAAAATGTTTTTACAATAAAAATTACATTTTTATTGTATGTTCAAATCATTAAAAAAAAATCATGTTTTAAATAAAATGTTTAAACATGAAAAATTACATTTTTATCGTATGTTTGATTCATTAAAAAAATCATGTTTTAAATAAAATGTTCAAACATGAAAAGTTACATTTTTATCGTATGTTTGATCATGTTTTAAATAAAAAGATTAGACAATAGAAATTACATTTTTATTGTATGGTCGATTCATTAAAGAGATTTTGCTAAATTAAGTTGTAATCATTTACATGTTAGCGAAGTAGAATCCAAAATGTGAAAATTAGGCACACATCCCTAAAAGCAAACTTAATTAGGCTCACATCCGGTCATAAACTTATTATAAATTAGGTCCCTATTTTTCAAAAGTAGCAAAAAAATGAAAAAATAAATAAAAAAACACAAAAATTATTATTTAAATAAATTATGCAGTCGACAAAAAAATCGCTCAAAAAAATCAAAATACACACCAAAAAAAAAAAAAAAAAAAACAGCGAAAAATGCAGTTAAATGCATAATCTTATGCAAGAATTCCAATTTCTTGCATATATATGTGCAAGTACTCCAGTGGTGCATCCGCATTTGATATTTTTGCATATTTTGTGCAAGTATTGCATCATTCTTGCATAAAAATATGCAATATTTATTAACAGTGCAACTCAGTTCATTTTTATTCGCATTTAAGTGTGCAAGTAAATCCGAAACATGCTCACATGTGTGCAACATACCTGCATGCAAACTATTAGCATAATTTCCTTTATGCAATAATTGCATATGTGTATGTAAGTATTGGAAATACTTGCATACATATATGCAACTTTTTTTTCTTGGAATGGATTTATGTGATTATATCCAGATTTTAGAATTTTTTTAACTAGCGCCGCACTTTTTTTCAGGTCCAAAATGAAGGAGGCAAAGGAAATGAGCAGGAGGCGGACCGTAAAAGTAGGTAGTGGATCCACAAAAAAAGGAAGCGGCAATTCAAAAACAGGGGGCAGAAATGTGTTATGAACTATAACCGGATGTGAGCTTAATTTTAAATCTTAATGGGGACCTGTAAAAAACGCACCCTAGAAAAATGGTCATTTGTTAATACATGTTTTATTTATTAAAATGTAATCATTTACATGTTAGCGAAGTAGAAAAATGATTATTTGTTATTATATGTTTTGTTTCATTAAAATCATGTCATTTACAAATAAGCGAAGTAGAAAAATAATTACATTTTAATATATGATTTGTTCATTAAAAAGTAACTTTTAATTTGTTAAAGTTAGAATTAAGGAAATTTATGTTAAACAAGTTTTGTCAATAAAAATGACATTTTTAATATGTTAAGTTAGGATAAAAAGAAATTTATGTTAAACATGATTTGTCATTAAAAATGACATTTTTAATATGTTAAGTTAGGATAAAAAGAAATTTATGTTAAACATGTTTTGTCATTAAAAATGACATTTTTATCATGTTAGTTAGAATAAAAAGAAATTTATGTGAAACATTGTTTGTCATTAAAAATGACATTTTTAATATGTTAAGTTAGGATAAAAAGAAATTTATGTTAAACATGTTTTGTCATTAAAAATGACATTTTTATCATGTTAGTTAGAATAAAAAAAAATTTATGTTAAACATATTTTGTCATTAAAAATGACATTTTTAATATGTTAAGTTAGGATAAAAAGAAATTTATGTTAAACATGTTTTGTCATTAAAAATGGCATTTTTAATATGTTAAGTTAGGATAAAAAGAAATTTATGTTAAACATGTTTTGTCATTAAAAATGGCATTTTTAATATGTTAAGTTAGGATAAAAAGAAATTTATGTTAAACATGTTTTGTCATTAAAAATGACCTTTTTAATATGTTAAGTTAGGATAAAAAGAAATTTATGTTAAACATGTTTTGTCATTAAAAATGACATTTTTATCATGTTAGTTAAAATAAAAAGAAATTTATGTTAAACATGTTTTGTCATTAAAAAGACATTTTTAATTTGTTAAGTTAGGATAAAAAGAAATTTATGTTAATACATGTTTTGTCATTAAAAATGACATTTTTATCATGTTAAGTTAGGATCAACATGTTAAGTTAGAATAAAAAGAAATTTATGTTAAACATATTTTATCATTAAAAATGACATCTATTACTTATACTAGATAGCAGAAACCAAGACATTCGGGTGCCGACATATGTCCTCCTTTGAGCTAATGCACTTTCCCTTTCTCTCCTCTAAACAATTAGGTTTCCCCACCGTTATTCTCCACCCCTAATTTGGTCCTCCACTTCAAATTCAGCCGCCGAAACATCAAAAATACTGATGCCATGGTTGCCCTACGTCGTAATTACCCCTCTCCCCCTCCGTCATACCTACTCACGAATTAGTAATAAACTCACGGCAACGATCGTTTCCAAATTTTTTGCTTAACCCAATTTTCGAAGCAACTGCTCATTCAACCTCCACTCTTCGTCCACACTTCCACTCTATCATTCCTTCGTCTTCTGTAACTGCGCCGCACGGTTTGTCAATTTAAGGTAATCATTCTGCCATTTATTTCTTCGCACCATCATCCTTTCGCTGTAACACACTCAGCCTAACATTTAGAACTATTGCAATGTACAGTATGATTTAGCTTTTGTCACACCATCATCATACGTCGGATTTCTGAATTAGTACATAAAACAGTTTAAGGTATATCGTTATTGATTTACTGCTTACATTTCACATTTTACACTGTTGGTTGTTGCAATGCAGACTTCAGATCATACATTTGCTACTAATTTTCGCTGCATTCGGTTGACATACACTCCATCAGTTTGTTCAGGTGATTTTATATTCTGTGCCTCATTTCACACTTTATTCCAAACCACCAGTTATAACATAATATATACAATACCTTCATTACGTCCTCAGACACTGAAATAGCAATGACAATATAATATTACTAAATTAGCTATTCCCATACATTAACTATTTTACATCCGTTTGCAATAGCTTTTCATAATTATTTGTCTAAATTATGTAACCAGTTTACCTCAATTTAACTTTAAAGACCATAATAATCATAAGACTTGATTAAATGTATTTATTCTTAATATTACTTCATATCTTTATGAGAGCATTTCACTTACAATTTAATTTCCCTTTCCATCATTTCAGATTAAAGTATGTACAACGATTTGGGTATACTGGTAACATTATCTTTCACTTTACCTCAATTCGTACAAAAATATATTTTACGCGAATTAGTTTATCATTTACATTCATTAAAAATTGATTTATCTACTATACATTATTACTGTTCATTCTTTCTTGAACCATGAAGAAAAATATATACACAGCGTTGTAATATTTCAGACTATTGTTCTCTCAGCTACTTCTAGTAATCGTCTACATTCATTTTACTCAAATTATGATCTATGTAAATTGGAGATAATAGTTCAACCTCTATTTTTGTGGCATCACATAAAACCATATTATTCATTTCTCCTTAATTTACAAATTAATTATGTGGTTGATACTATGTTTCTTAAGATTTGATTGCCACAGCTGTGAGGACTACAACATGACTCCGTACTTCAATTAGCAGACATATAGATTTGTACAAATATTATTAGCTTGAGCAAACTGTTAATGTCTGGATACATAATGACCTTTAAGAGTGCTAGATGGCATACGCCCTTTACCTTTTCTTCAGTGCTTCGTATTTAACTGGCCTGTAATGCCATTACCACATTGTTTCTACGTTGTAACATAAATTAAATAAATTAAGGTAAATTGCCCACATAATTTCCAGAAATAAATACAAAAATCTCCGTCAAACGGACGTAAAATAGTCAATGTATGCCAATAGGCAGTTTACAATTTTATTTTACGAACTTCCTTGAACCACAATTCTACTCAGTTGTACCACATCGGTTTTGTCAATACACGTTGCACGTCATATTCTGTTTGGTGCTTATGAATTTTAGGTGTATATCGTTACGAATACGTTTTTTCTTCTCATCGTTACGTTAATGACAAACAATATTTTACCATGGTACATTGGTTCAAACAGTTTGTCAGTTTCTTTTAACATTGTTGATTACTTCCAACAAAATGACAGATTGAACGCTATCGAAAGCATGACTGTTACCAATAGCGAGAACTTATTATATGATGTCTTAGTAACAAATATTTAGTCAAAACATAAACAACCGTTATAAAATTTTGAACACACAGCAGCCTGCGAAATTGTGAACACGATAAAATTACAAACATACAATATTCGGCATAAATGTTCGCATACATGTGTCTGCCTACGTATTCGTTAACCATATGTACTTTTTGTAAACAAAAATACATTTTCACACATGCTCACGTAGGCTGGTCTGACTTCACTATCTTGTCTGCCTACTTTATTTCTAAACGGTGATTGATGAAAAGCACAACAAGGTATATGACCTAATCTGACCTTCGTATTCCACATTTACCAACATATAATGCATGCACATTTTGGGTGAACGTATGTTTCAGTTCGGATTCTGTCCCATGAAATAGACTGCATATAGGTATGTTACTGTTGGTAATGTTTACCTGTAGTAATATTTTTTTCCTTCACCCGCTTGACTTGCATGAGTTTGATATTACAAAATGTCTTTTGTATACACAATTTTTGTTGTTTCTATGTAACTAATTTTTTACCTGTAAACAAGAATCATGTGTCATGTTTACTTCTCTGTGTTTGAATTTTAGCTACTGATCTTTAATTATCATTTTGGATTGTGACTTTGATTTAAAAAAATTGAATTTTTGTACACAATGTACATAGTTTTTACGTGTATAATTGAGGAAGTGTACCAAAAAATAGTCTACTTTATGCAAACTTTAACTTGATCATATAACGTTGGATGAATTCAAGGTCACATGTTCCGGAAATATTGGAGACTATGCCATTCAACTGTTTCAGTTCAGGGTGTCATTTGCAAATTTAAAACGACAACCGTTATTTTTTGTAATTAAAAGTTAGCATAAAAGTTTTTTAATAGGAAGTACGTAGAAAATTTGCGATATTTTCCGTAATATGTTAAATTTAAAAATACCCAATTCGAGACATATTTCTTAGTGACATCAACCCACGGTAGGAATTTAACCTAAATTGATCGTCTTATTTCATATTATGCACTGCATGTTGCATGTACAATTTTGTTCACTAAATCATTGGTTTCCAAGTTTGTGCCATTAAGAACCTTCATTTTACCAACTCATGTGCATGTATTACTAGCATGTTATAATTTTTTAAACCTCAACTGCTTCTGTGATGGCCCGCCCCGCACCAGCCGCCATTTCCAATGAAAGTGCGCTATGCCAATGTCCAACCAGCATGGGACGGTCATCAAAGAAAGGAAAGGTAAGGAATTTTAAGCAAACAAGGAACCTGTAGAATGTCTCACAGCGCATGGAATAATATATAATAATAACATATTTGATATAAAACAGGCGAGACAGTGCATAAGCTGAAAACTAAATCATAATCATCATAGCAGCGGAAATTCAAAATACAGCTTATTACAACTCCAACATACTGTCTCTAAAGCAAAGATAAAGGTACACTACTAATGCCTAATGTAGTGACCAACAGCGACACAGGGAGAATATATATATATATATATCTATATATATCATATGGGAATTCCTGCTAACTCGTCCTACGGGATGTCGAGCGAATTTAAAAAACTAGCCATCACCTCATCACGAGGTAGGCTACAAACACTACCCTCCGTCCATCATCCGCCCTAATAGTCACCGAAAATCCCTCACGGTCTACCACCACCCCATATCTTTGGAGCCAATCGACTCCCAAAATAATGCCAAACCCAGTAAAGCCCAAAACGAAGCAATCCCAAGAAAACATACATCCATGATTCGATAAGACCACATTACGACAAATCATGCTGAGGCTAGTTGAACCACCAATCGGGTTCATCACCGCTAAAGGTCTATCGACTATCTTGGGTTCCAATTCCAACCTATCTACCAGGTCACTAGATATGAAGGAATGGGAAGCCCTGGTATCAAACAGTACTCGAACAGGAACATCATAAACAAAAAGCATACCTTAAATGATGACATTCTTTCCTTTCTCCACCTCAGTTGGGGCATTCTACGAAGAAGGAACAACATTAATAGCATATGCTTTCACAATCTGCTTTTCTTTAGGGGGTTGCAGACACTTATCCTTGTGATGTTCCACTTGGCCGCAGTTGAAGCACTTCCTATCCACTGGCTTTGCTCGACATTCTTTAGCATAATGGCCCTTCTTGCCATAGCTAAAGCACTCAACATCTTTCTTATTCTTCTTCTTCTGGCCATCCTTGGTCTGATTCTGATTTCTCTTATTCTGAGAACCATTCTTTCCTCCACCGCTTGCTTGCGGCTTTGGCTCTTCTGTAGATGCAACCTCAATCTTCGACTTACGGTATAGACTCTTTGATCTCAAAGCTTTCCCCACAATCGATTCAAATGTCTCATCGATGTGGTTAATAAGCCTTTCCCTCAAGTACTGATCTAATCCTGTTATGAACTTCTCATTCTTCTTCTCGGGAGTTTTAATGAGGGATAATCCGTACTTCGATAAAGTATCGAACTCAGCAATATACTCCGAGACTGCCTTACCATTCTGCTTAAGCTCCAGGAATTTCCTAAAAAATTCTGATTTCTGAGCAGCTGGGATGAACTTATCACTGAATCGCTCCTTAAACTGATCCCAAGTAACTTGATCCTCAGGGGTAGCTACCTTAATATCATTCCACCAATTCATTGTCCGTCCTTGTAGCTGACGGGATGCTAGCCTTCTCTTCATCTCATCCTCGATACCCAAGTCTTCGAAGATACGCTCACAACTATCCAACCAATCCTGAACATCCATAGCCGATTCCGTTCCGTGGAACGGTTTCCCACCAAGACTAGTGTAGTCCTTCCAGAGCTTGGCGAAATCATCCCTAGGCGCCTGCACCATTGCACCACCACCATTTGCAGCATTAGGAGCTGGCCTCTGAACATCTCTAAGCATCTCTCTCATGAAGTCAGTGAACATCGTCCTCATATCAGGAGCATTCCCATTATTTGCTCCTCTACCAGCACCCCTAGTATATTGGCTCATCGTTCGATCTGTAAGGAGAAAACGATTAACCATCTCTTCAGTGGTGCCAGTGCAATGCTACTTCAACTTTAAATATACTAATAGTATATATATATATAACTTTTGAAAAACAAAATATAACAAATACGCGCTCTCATATACATACTATCTCTCCCTGGTGTCTTTCCCTAGGTTAACTACGCAACCTAGAGCTCTGATACCAAATGTGGCAGCCCGCCCCGCACCAGCCGATATTTCCAATGAAAGTGCGCTGTGCCAATGTCCAACTAGCACGGGACGGTCGTCAAAGAAAGGAAAAGTAAGGAATTTTAAGCTAACAAGGAACCTATAGAATGTCTCACAGCGCATGGAATAATAATATATAATAATAACATACTTGACATAAAACAGGCGAGACAGTGCATAAGCTGAAAACTAAACCATAATCATCATAGCAGCGAAAATTCAAAGTACAGCTTATTACAACTCCAACATACTGTCTCTAAAGCAAAGATAAAGGTACACTACTAATGCCCAAAGTAGCGACCAATAACGACACAGGGAGAATATTTATAGATATCATACGTGGAAGCCTCCTACTCTTCTCCGGTACAACTACTCGTGCATACCACCTAACCTGTCTCTAGTCTGCCTGTTTAAGAGCACCCAGAGTAATAATAAGAGACATAAAACTCTGGGTCAGACAAAAGTCTGGTATGAGCGATAAGCAGCAAAACAGAACAATAATAGGTATACTAAACCATACCTGAGGCTAGACCTGCAACCAAAGAGTTAGCACAACAGGATGTACAATACTCCTAGGTGACACTAACATATGGTGTAAAGATACGGGGTTGGGGGTGTGCATGTCATAATGATGGCAAACAATCAAGCATAGCAACCATCCTCACATCTCTCACTCGGTGCGTAAAGCATACGATATCCACTGCTTTGATCACCCAAATCCTTGCTATGATCACTCTGCCCCATGGAGTCATGGCGACTCCACTGCACTGATCCATAGCCACTAGTCCTTGCTATGTCCACTGTACCCCCATGAAGTCATGATGACACCAGTGCACTGGATCATAGCCATGCTACAGTCACTCTGCCCCATGGAGTAATAACTACCTCGCTGCACTGATATGTAGCCTAACATCCGTCTTGGTGGTGAATCAAAGCTATAGATGTCGATAATCCCTTAGCACACGTCCTGCAGCAAAGTCCAATCATGAAGTTAACTCGTTGGTTCCCATCTGGATCCTGAGTTCTACTTCCCATTTGGACTACCTTTGCATCTCAGGTTTTGGTTGAATTGGAATTGGTCTTCAGAAGAGTCATCACGTAGTAGCAATGTAAGTTCAATTCGGTTCAGTCCAATCTGCTTCAATCGGTTCGGTTCGAATACATCATCCCCAGGCTTCCGTTTGGTTCGGTGCTCCACTCCATGATGGTTCGGTTTAGTCATCTCCATCCGGTTCGGTTTGGCTACGTCGACCCGATCCAGTTACTCCAGCCCTCGCGCGTTGAACTGATCCCTCTCCTTAGCTCCAGTCCGATCCCACGTCCCTCGCC
Source organism: Allium sativum (assembly GCA_030737875.1). Taxonomy (NCBI): domain Eukaryota; kingdom Viridiplantae; phylum Streptophyta; class Magnoliopsida; order Asparagales; family Amaryllidaceae; genus Allium; species Allium sativum. The sequence goes on along the minus strand of CM060923.1, from coordinate 489,161,426 downwards.
TTCATCCGATCCGATCCCCATGCTAAACCCCGATCCGATCCCCAACCCAACTCCACTTTATGTAGGTGGCCTTACTTCTTGCCAAGCCTCCTATGATGCCAGGTTCCGATCCGAATCGAATTCCCTTGCCCAGTTCTCTTATCCGATCCGAGCCCTATATCCGATCCGATCCGAAACCCTGCACATTTTCCAGCAACTTTTCCAACGACGGTTTTTCGCCATACGACGGCGTTTTCGACAATTCTAAGTTTTCTAATCAATCAGAAAGCATACCATACAGTCAAAGCATCATGTATAATCAAACACAAACACCAAAACAACAATATGATATGTTAAAATGGATCAAACATACCCAAAAACCCTTGTTTTTCCCTTAATCCCTCTTAATCATGTTTAAGCATACAATTAGCAAAACTTAGCCAAATTAGCCCAAATTTTTATCAGAGCCCTGGAATAATATTTTAGAATTTTACAAATTTTTCTAGATTTTTCTGAGCCATAATTTCGCTAATTATCACTAATCACCCCTAATTAGCCGTAATTAGTGAAAAGCAATGCAAATCACTCACCTTAGCCACAATCAAACTATAGATCTGAAATATTCTCTGTTTTGGGGCATTTTCCTATGCAACACAGCAGGTCTATTCCCAATTTGATGCTAATTTGCCTTGATTTGATGTAGATTAGGCTAATACTTGATTAAAGAGTGATTTATGATGAAATTAGAAGGTGGAGGCCATTGTTAGGGTTTCCAAGAGGTAAATGGTGGCTAGAAAACTGAAATAGAATGAAAACCTAACTCATTTCAGCCTCCCCATAACCCTAATCCCGAAATGGGTTATGGGCTCATTTGCTAATTACCCTAGTCAGCCCATTTAAGCAGTTTTTTTTCACCTTCTAAACCTTGTTTCAGCCATATCTCCCAAACGGTGAGTCCGTTTGGCTAATGTGACCACTCTACGGAAAGGTAAATCATCATTAGGATCTAATAGAAGTTGTTTTGGGTCAAAACTCATTACCAATCAAAAGTTATGGCCAAAACAAGATCAGCTAGGGGCAAAACGATCATTTAAAAATCGGCAAAAATCGTGAACATGGGAAATGACCCCAATAGTCGTTTCCCAAAGCTACATGACTATACGACTTCGTATGAGAAATAAATAAATATTCTACGATTCTTCAATGTGTAGAACGTGGGTCGTTTCAGCTTCTCTTCTATGTTGTTCTAATTGGAAAATTGCATATTTAGCTGCTCTTCAACACTTCTTACTCATTTAATTCTGTATAAGTAACCAAAAGTCATGTATATTGTCCCAATTTTAATCTGCTACATGTTCTTCCTCTCCTTCTCCCTACCAGTTGAACTTTTGGTTTCAATTTATTAATTCTATTGACGCGACAACAACAATTGCAAGTGCATTCATTTCACCGATTACTCAGTTCTATTATTTCCAAGTTGTTGCCATCAATCCAATACTGGACTGCAGTATATGTGATATAGTGGTTAAATTCCCTTTTTTCACGTAGGATACATAGTAATTAACACCATTGTTTGAATAACAGTTAGAGCAAAAATAATTTTGGAGAGTTTGTCCTATGCCATGTTATATTGTATATGAGCCGGTAACATCGATTAATAGAATAGTACACGGAATTTTTTCCCAATCCAATTTGACACTTTGTTATACTCGAAAAATTTGCATATATAAGATATCATATAGTTGTTTCCATGTACTGATTTTAAATTATGATTTGTCTCATTGTTTTGGTTCGTATATCAGTTATAATAAATTAGTTGATATTTTGTTTATAGTCATTTCTGTGGTAACATTTGCTTTATTATCAGAGTCACTTTTACATCCTTTGCGTTAGGTTTGTCATAAGTTCAATAAAATCTTTTGATAGTATATTGTAGGACGAGTTATTATTGGAATCATTAACGGATGACCATAGTGATAAGTTCTGTAATTTGTTTCACTTCTTTTCAAGACGAACGTAGTACATAATTGAACCATTACTGTAGCTTATTTACGGTTACAAAAATATTCAAATATATATTGGACTCCACACATCCTTTCTTTGGTGTCATATGTTTTATCAGAATGTAAATTCTAATAATTGCTTACATCAAATTATAATATATATACAAATTAATGCCTCTTTACTTTAAATCATCCACATTACTTCTTTACCATTTATGCTTATATAATTGTAAGTGTACCTAAAGCGTTTACATTTGTTTTGTAATAATTTATAAGTCACAAAGAATATATTCATTTGAAACTAATACTCAGTCATGTTTACGTCTTCGTTATTGAGGAAAGTTTGGGAGTAAACACAGTTCCATTTCCTCATTTATACATTAAGAGCCTCCTACAATTCTGTAATATATTTGATCATACAAGTGACTTAAGTGGTGTGTATCAAAAATTCAAGTATCATCAGTGTCATTATATTCGACAGGTACAAATATTTTAGGAGGTCCTATTCAAAATTGGTATAATAAACAAATACAATTGTTTTCCAGGTCTTATTCATATTCCTTTTGAATGAAATTCAAACATTTTGGTGGTATTTTTTTGCATGTTTCATATTTAATTAACATATTTTTGGAACCGTTCACACTAATATGTCCTTCGCCCATTCATGACATTTGCGCTTTGTCGCATAGAATTGGTATTTCGTAATTTTTTAGTATTGTCATTCACATTGTAATATGAAACATTTGTACGCATGTACTGCTATAGTATATATAAGTCAACCATGGTTGACATAGTTTAGTTCAGATGGATACACAAGTATGCTGTAGCTACACAGTAGCTACTTTTCTCATGTTTTTTCCTGCATATTCTAATAGTTATATTGGAGAGATTAGTTTTAATTTTCAGAGATTTAAGTTTTTAAAATCAGATTGGTTTAAAGAATTAGGCAACATGATGTAAAAAAAATGAATGTATGGTTAATTAGTATAGACCAAAATCAACTGTGATATGCACATATAAAAAGACAACCAACATATTTACTTTTGTTTAGTCAGGTCTTAAACGGGCAGTATCCTGTTTTTCCATTTACACTATATTTTAAACAAACCAAACGAAGAATAAATGAAGGGTAAGATTATCATTATTTTACGCTTACATTATGTGTTCATCCAACTATTTATTATGCCCTTTCAATTCATTATACGCCATCTGTTATTTACTGAATCAATCTCGACCAAAATTTGGTGCTTGATGTTCCTTTTTGTTAACCATACATCAGTTAGCAAGTATATTAATTTACCACTGAATTCAATAATATCTTCCATATGAAATTTGCTTAAATGTTAAGTGCATATGACTTCTATATGTCCATGTATGGTAATTTGACGGATGGAAGTATATGAATTTATGTTGAATAGTTCAGGCTAAATATTTTGTTCACCGGTTATTGTAGTAGAATTATTGGTATACTATTATCGTACATGAGTAAGGCAAGATGGTCACCGTTTTGTTTTACTGCTGAAATAATTATAAAAAGAATAATCATGTACCATTTGCCCTTAAGATTTACAAACTGTTTGATAAAATATTACTGCACATGTGTACATTTGGGAGTATTCATGTAAAAAATTAACGATACATCTGCAAGCAGCAAATTAAATATAAGGTGTGAATACATTCAAATGTTTTTATTGCTCACAATCATACATATGAAAATTAATTACCTACAATACTTAGTACTATTTCCGCCAATACAACTGTAGCCCATATTAAAAAATGTAATAATAAAATTTTAGTCCCAAATAAATTAACAAAATCATCCATCATGCAAAAGAGAACATTAGTTATATGCGATTTCTCCAAAAAAAATTAACTCATAACCATTCATTTGTGTTCCTAACAGCTGCTCTTATTCCATGCACATAACCTGTTAATAAGTCAAACTATTTTTTTAACATGTCCATAGTTCTGTTAGCCACTGACATATTTTTTTTCTTTCAATTGAAGCTATTTATTGACAATATACTATGGATAATTTCCATCAACAACGGACTGCAAGAGAAAAGAGAAAAATGTCAACGAACAAACGGAAAAGGAGGGGATCAACATTGGGTGGACCAAACACAAAGGCAATGCGGAAGCGAAAACAAAGTACGTCAAATATGAACATCTTTTCTCCATGCTCTTTCCATGTTTATGTATGGTACTAAATATATTACATTTGCCTGCATTGCGGAGGAAAAAAAACGTGAGAAATGCAAGTAGGACATGTTCCACATCCGTTTGCAACAAAATACCTGTAGGTATCTTGTTTGAAGAGGAGTCACTATTCATTTATTAGCTCATGTTAACTGTTACATTATGTTTTATGTGACCATTATATTTTTCTTTTGTAGATGTTTGTAAAACTAGTAATGGCGAAGAAAACAATACAAATATTTCATCCAATAATTCCAGCGAAAGTATTAGTATGTACGGTTTTTTTTCCAACTTACATAGATCATCCACGTTGTTGTTATATGATTCAATACTTATTTATGTCGGGAAATGTTTGAACCATGGAATTTTGGTGGTCCCACCTACACATGTACACACTGTAATGCATTGGTTTGGTACAAAGAAAGAAATAGAAAATCAAGAAGACCATGTAATCCTCAATTTTCCATTTGTTGTAGGGCTGGTAAGATTCAACTTCCTAAATACAGAAACCGTCCGGACTATTTACAGCATATACTTGATTACAATGGTGGTTCCGATAGTTCAATTTTAGACAAAATATACGTGTGTACAATTCCATCTTCGCATTTACTTCAATGGGTGGTAGAATAGACAATTTTGTTAACATCGGTCGAGGACCTTACGTGTTTTGCATTCATGGTCAGATTTATCATTAAATCGGTTCTATGCTACCCCACGATGGCCATGCTAAATTTGCGCAGCTCTACATTTATGATACAGCTAATGAGGTAACCAACAAAATCAGAGCTCATGGCCTTTCCACATCACAGACTACAGATTGAGGGATTGTTAGCAATTTAATATATATGTTCAATGAATGCAATCTACTTGCTAAAGTCTTCTGTGTGGCTAGAGACAAATTCAAAGTTAGTAGCCTGCGCAGTGTAACTTTAAGGTTGTTGGAAAGGAGGGATAGAGATGGTAGACAACACAATTTGCCAATGTAACGACCCAAGGATTTTCGACCCTGAAAATCGACATAAAATCCCCATGTCGACTATTCAATCATTGAAAACACTGGATTGTAATTAGAAAGAAGTTAGAGGATGAGAAAAGAAAGAAAGAAATATTAGAATAGAAGAAAAAGAGGAACACATCAGAATCTCACATGGGAACAAATAAATATAATACATCAAAGTTCTTTATACAAAGAAAACTGTATATACATGCCAATAATCAGAGTACAACGTATCTCTGTCACAGAGGAAATACACCTTATATATCTAATGGTGAAGCCTCCTGCTTCTAGCTCCTGTACTCCAGCGAAACCTAACCTGTAAATATACTCGATCTGACTCGAGCACATTTGAAGTAAAGAAAAATTCACCTGGATCAGTCTGGAATACTTTCAGTGATAAATTCACAGCACAAACAATTTGTTTAACTTTGAAAATCCCTTTTTGAAATCAAAGGATAATAGTAAGACCAGCCCACACATAAACACGGACGATTTTTACCTTACTATAACCCAAAAAAGTTTGAAATCAATATCTTTCTGATATTATAATAATGTCTATCAACCCACAAATAAATATCAATCTAGCAGAACGCTTGCATCTCACGCTCTACATATATAGTATACAATCAAAATCGCGAGCTCGTATTGGAGAATGGATTTCCAACTATGGCAATGTATGGGACCACCTTCCGACAATGTACCTCTGGAGATGAATACATTGGGGTTCAACAAGAACATCTTGCAACCCGGCTCACACATGACCGGTCTCTCATTTCTCTTGAGAGTACCGAATATATCATTACCACGGTTGGGGGCCAGCCAACCGAACCGATAGCAAAAATATAAAATAAAAAGGGACAACCGAAGGAATTTGATTTCTCCAGATCAGGTAATGATATACCCTTTTAATGGGTGCGACCTACATAGCCATGCTGCCTACCCGATTTTATGCCATTTCCCGGTTGATGAGGCTAGAGGTTACGCTTATCCTTCAAAACAATATATCTCCATCCACTTTGAATGCCACATTGCCAGATCCTACAGAAATCACTAATTGGTTTCCACAAAAATACTCTAGTTCTTAGGCTAAAGAAGTTTCCCTTCTGTGCCATTAACTTGGTAAGTTTGAAGAAGCCAATGTACATAATCCCTTTGGAAATACTCTGTCAGACATTCATCCATACAAGTCACCCAGGAATAGGATGGACCGAATGCACCCTCCTACTGCATCCTAGGAATCACCCTATGGATCAGTAGCGAGTAGTACTTGCAAATCCGCAGATTTTACCCACGACGGAATCACAGTATATCTCTTATTGCAAGTCAGAGATTATAACTAATCGTTCCATTTTATAAATATCTACGGTCTTTAATTTACTCCGTCTCTATCTCCTTCAAGTTGGTCGCGTTCGCAATGTTGATTCGAAGTGGTTTGGGTCTAGTTCCCATCACGGTCTCTTCGAAACAACTCGTCAAACAGGTCCACGAATAATTCATTTGATAGTCGGTGGTTTAACTATCAAATCATAACGATGTTGTTCACTAGGTTGGCAGTTCAGGTCATTTCTATTAACATATTTCATTTAACTATTTTATCGATTCTTAAAATCGATTCACAAATTCTATCTTAACAAATCTCTTCTGGTTTATTACTAGAAAACATTAACTGATACTTTCTTAAGCCTAACGTATTTAACAACTTTCCTTTTTATTTCCCTTGTCAGGAATATTACCCTTTTTTCTAAAACATCTTGGATTACCCTTTTACCTTGGAACATCGTTTGCATTTTCAAATCCTTTCGTACTTCTTATAATTGAAAGTATCATCATAGTTTATAAATCCTACTTTCACTTCCTTTATCATTGAAAATATCGTTATATTTCTATTTAAAAAATGACATGGTTTGATTACCAAAATCCTCCTTTATTTCAATTAAAATATTTCATTTAACCTAACTCTTGGGTGGACGCTATTTTTAAAATCAACGTCTTAGTCAAACTCCTTTTTACAACTTGGTTTACATAATTTGAATTAAACTCCAAATCCTTTCTATAATCCTTTATTTTGTTTTAAATAAAAGAAAGTACAATTATCAAACACTCGCTTTAGTTATCATTAAATATACGTAGTTATCTTGCCGATTAACTGAACTAGCATAGTTAATTCATTTTAAATGTTATTTGAACAATAAATCTTGTTAGTCAAAATTACTCGATAATCACCTTCCTACCTATTTCAACTAATACTATCTCCCGATAATAGTAAAGCCGTTCAAGTTGGGGTATCCTAATTACCTCTCATACCTTGACTGACGACACTCTTATCTTAAGATAATAGAAGTTCGCCACTCAAACATCAGTGGTTTCATTTCCATTTCCATTTACTATAGTTTTTAAAACCCATTTCCTTTTTATTTGAGAACCCACTTTACAAGTTAATCCTTTTTACTTCATCGAGTAAACTCACCAAATCTTAATTACCATTCAATCCCAATAGGATTTTATAAACCATATCACATATTTGTAATTCCTTATGATCTCTCCACTTACGCAACTAACCAATATTCCTTTAAACAAATCCATTTAATCTTCATGTTATAATCACCTCCTTTTTCTACTAAATAAACTTTGCCGGAATGCCGCATTTAGCTTATAAATCACTTTACAAATTTCGTTTGTAAACTCGGATTTTAATTCTTGTATAAAACTCTTATTAGGTTTTGATCAACCCTATCGCCACTTATCCACTTCTCCATTTAATTCCAATTAAAAGGCATCGCTTTAGTTATGTTCAAAGCTTGTTTTCAACATTAACTTAGCTCCAGAGTTTCTTATAAACTATGTTTATAAAATTCTAGAATCCTTTTATAAAACTCATACTAGGCCTTAATCCAATCTTATCGCCACCTGATCACGCTTTAATTGAATTTCAATTAAAAGTGTTAGCTTTACATATTATTGATTTAAATAATAATTAAATTTAATATTTACTATATAAAAATAGGTAACTTTGATATAAGCTAAAATAGAATAATTATCCTCTTTAAAAACTCATTAAATAATAAATAACTTTATTAACACTAAATAGTTCGATAATTACTTTAAACTATAGTTAATCGAAGATTAACTAACATTTAACACTATTTGGTAAATTTTAAAAAATATTCATCAAATTTATTGATTTGATTAATTTAGATCAAATTGATCCAATAGTCAATTCCAAATTTAAACGGTTGACTTTCACCAACCGTACATATTAGTTACCGTTAACTGATTTCTCGCTTCTATTTCCCTTTTAGATTAATTAAATCCCTTAATTAATTTTAAAACATCACTTAATTGTTTATAAGGACAATTATCCTATTATCACTAACTGTTATGTTAGTTTCAGACCTTCTATTCAGAACATGACATAGAATATGTCATATAAAATGTTTAATGATCCTTTTTGAAAATAACATGATTTAAATATAAATATATTTATAAAATTTCTATTTTTAATTGATTTATATAAAATAAATTTAAAACATCAAATTGGTTATAAAATAAATTTATAACTAAATATTACGTTAATTTGCCCGACGGCAGAACATCTTAAAACAGTATATTTTAGGCCCTCGCTGCCAACTACTCAATCAGAACTGTCGATTGATTTAAAACACAACAATGGTCACATCCATCCAACCATCCATATTCAAACACTTTTGAATATCATTACGGGTTCAAATCAGTTCATGGATCAACAATATAAAATAAACAATATACAAAATATTTCGAGGAATTCGATCGAATCCCTCCAACCTATTCTTCCCTGCAGCATGGGTTATTATAACATTTCATGACAATAGAAAATTTAATTAAATAAACAAATGACGATAATGTAATTAACAGCAACCATTAAATCAACCAATAGCAACCAACGCAGCCGACCAACAAATTTCTATTTTTATATGGATTTATCACATCATAGCAGTCCAGAGAGTGTGAGAATTAACTCACCAATTTAAATGGTTGACGTGTTTGTTCCATTTAATTTTAAACGCGCGTTTAAAATTAACTGAAAATCCAACTTCGTCCCATCGACTCCCAGTCAGAACCATCATCTAGATCTTGTCTCTGTGATCCCAACGGATCCTGTTTCACGTAAATCTGACATCGTATGCAGACGTTATGACTATTTCAAGTTATACGAATTAAACGAAAATTAAACTAATTTAATTAAAGCTTTTTAATTACCTTAATTATTAATTAAAACCATCATTAGGCAATAATTAGTCCACGTCAGCACCCCATTATCACTTCACGTGGTTTCCCCATTTCATCACCCTGGAACACGTATCCCCTTCTTCAACCATTACTTCGAAAATAACTCCGCCCATTTGGACCATCACCGGCGCCTGATTCTGGCTTCCGGAACCCCCCCTGACATGACCGTTGACTTCGCCTGACTTAGCTCCGCCATCACTAGAAAGCACACCCCCCAGCTCCGCTTTGATAGGTCTGAAATCCAGTTCGACCGAATTTCATTCATCTCGAGATAACCGCTACCACTGATTGAACCAGACCGCCGCACCACCTCCATTAACACCGCCACACTCCCCTGCACCAACTCCTTCAGACCACACCACCTCTCGTCACCCTGATCGACTAGAAACCCATCGACCAACCACCAGTGTAACAACCCGGAAAATACGAGCCAATTTAAAATTTTTAAATTTTTTATTTTAAAGAAATTTGAGCAATTGAAATAGAATATTTCAATAAAATAAAGAGTTAGAAATGGTGCGGCAGTTTGAAATTTTGAATTCAAACTTTGATTGACTGTACTAGGTGCAAAATAAAACGGATTTTAGTTAAACCAAAAATATTTAAATCTGTTTATGAATATCTTTCTAACGAATCTGAAAAATCAAAGTTTCATAGCGGGAATCAAAAGTTATGGCCAAATGAATTTTCAGAAAGGTCGCTATAGAGAGTATATGGCCCTTGAAAATAGTCATTTTGCAAATTATCTCGGAATTCGACGAAACCACTTTTGTTGGATCCGGGATGTTAAATTATTGCTAGGTTTCAAATTTCATAATTTTTGAAGCTAGTATGTGAGCATGGCAAAAGAAAACGTGTTTGGTTGATTCATGTTAAATTGGATCGACCAGAATTTGGCCATTTTTCAAACGGTCTCAGAATTCGACGAAACTAGTTTTGTTGAGACCGTATCGTCAAAACATAGCTAGATAAATTTTTCTGGAATTTTTCGAATCAGTATGTGGCCCTGGCAAATTGAAATGTACGTTCAAATCAAATATTGAATGTTTTATACTTTAATTTGAAGAATAACTGACTGTAATAGTCGAATTGGCCTATGAAACATATCCCATTGTGTTCGGGATGGGGGTATTTAGCTAGGGGCAACAGTTGTTGGGTTTGGATTGGTGTTCGTATGGAAAAACACTATTTTAAAAGTAAATAAGTCACCGACCAATTAAACAAATTCCATTCATAATTTAAAATAAAAAATCCTCTCAAAAACCCTCGCCGCCCTCTTGCTCTCGACGACGGAGGGAACACGATCCTTCCCGCCCACTTTCTGACCACCACAACCACCATTAGACCCCGAGCCAGTTCAACCTTTTGTAGCCCTCTTCCTCCTCTTCAAATCAATACCACCTTCACTCCCCATCGTCGCTCCATCGCGAAGAACCGCGCCTCCAAAGTCTTCAACTTCCGTTCGCCGCGCCGCCCGATTCCGACCGTCGAGCTCCCTCCTCCGACCATCGACAGCTGCGCCTCACTTCCCTCTTCGTCGTGGTGTAGATCGATTACATCCACGTGCTTCGGATTTCACGATTTTTGCAAACCTAGTTTGGAGCATCCAAAGCCGGTAACGGCCTATGTAATTATAAAAGGAATATAACACTTTTAAGTGTTGCAAACGATGATTTTAGTTTAAAAATCGTATCTTTATCATGTGTTAATGAAACTCGATGAAACTGGAAACATCGAGACCGTGTCGACGCTCTCTACATTCTAGAAGTGTCCGTGGATTTTTCTGAGCAAGCTACGATTTTTAGCAAAGCAACAAACCAGTGTGAGATTTCTAAACCGAAATGTGAATGGAAATGTGTTGTATAAAATATATAAGCGAAATATAAATTATATATGTGTTGTATACCTCATGTACGTGCATTGTATAAGTTATATGAGCGAAGTATGAATTATACATGCATTGTATAAATAATATGTGTGTTGGAATGGAAATAAAATATATTTATATACGAATATATATATACACACTCCCCTCGTCCACAAACCATGGACGATATTTATTGATTGTGAATTGGCGTGAAAAATTTGGTGAATAATGCAAATGGTTGATTGGATTGTTTGTGGTTGATATTGTTTGGATTGTGGTTGAAAAATACCATTGTGGTTGAAAAATACCCATTTGTGATTGAAACAAAATTAGAATAAATTGTGGAAAAGAAAATCATAATCGCCTGCATGCGAATTAGATGTATGAAATCCCCATTGTCAAAAACCGCGAGGTTTTAAGGTAGAGCGAGGAGCCGTACTCGGGACGGTGCCATTTTACCTACCCTGCCATTATGCTGCCGAAATTTTCAATAATATTCATGTGTTAGAATTATTTTCATATGTTGAAATTATTTTCATGTGTTGAAACCTTATTCATGTGTTGAAACCATATTCATGTGTTGAAACTAAAGTCATGTGTTGAAACCATATTCATGTGTTGAAAAATATATTCATGTGTAGAATAATTTTTTTAAACGATAAAAATAACATCTTTTACATAAGTACGAAGTAAATAATGCTCATGTGTTGAGAAATTCATGTGTTGAAAAATAAATTCATGTGTTGAATAAATAAATTGTTCTAACAATAAAAATCACATTTTATTATATATATGAAGTATGTAAAATATTCATGTTTTAACAATAAAAATCACATCTTCTTATATGTACGAACTATATAAATTATCCATGTGTGGAAATATTCTTGTGTTGCGTTGTTCATGTGTTGAATAAAAAGATCGAACAATAAAAATTACATTTTTATTGATAATATGAAGTGTTAAAAACATTCGTGTGTTGAATAAATATTTTGATGATAAAAATACCGTTTTTATCATGTATATGATTTGCTAAAAATACAGAAGTGTTGAAATAAATATTTGTTTGCTATGAATATTATTTTTAACATGTATAGGAACTAAATAAAATAGTCATGTGTTGAGATATATTTTAGTTCGCTAAAAATATCATATTTAAATGACATATGAAGTGTTAGAAACCTCACTTGTTCAAATGAATATTTGTGAGTTGGAAATATTCATTAATTAGCTAATAATGTGATTTTCAGCTTATGTATGCAACATTGGAATGAATGGTAACGTTAAACCAAATCGAATCAAGTATGAAACTGAATTGAAAATTGGTAAGTGATTAGAATTGCATACATGTACATGCATATTTATTGAACAGGTTATAGCAAAGAGGCTGGAGAAGAGGAATAAAATTGTGTGCCTGACAAATAGGTACATGTTTACTATTTTGCTTGGGCAATGATTTTACGAGCCGATTGGCTAGCCGCTTGGCCTTTTCTTTTTCTTTTTGAGATAAGACGCCCATGTGGCTGTTTAGGGATTTTCCCGACCCTTCCCGTACAAATGAGGTTATGGAGAAATTTTCCAAAATTTAAAGGCGTTAGTGAAATATTTGAAGTGAAAACGATATAGAAATCGCCGAATGAATTATATATATATATAAATAAATTAAATTAAAACGAATCGAGGCCGTGTAGTCCGCGTTTTGAAATCGTAATTTTAAACGATTATACCGAAAGATCCGACCATCGGATTTCGACGAAACTAGAACCGTTGGGTTCGCTTTTGAGAGATCTTCCCAACGATATAAACTTTGTTGAGATCCAACGGTTAGAGTTTCAGATATGTGTAATACAAATTTAGGGAAAAACTGCGCCAGTGCCTCGGCACGACCTGAAACGTCGTTTAATTAAATAGGGCCATTTTTAAATAAATAAAAATGGCGATATATCGTTATAAAATATTATAGACGATATAGCATGGAAATAAACCGATTTTGCTTGGTTTGCTTGATATTTGATGTTTGAATGTGTTTGACATGAAAATTATACTAAGAAACTGAAATGTGAGTGTTGAATAATTTAACCATGTGAAGAATTGATTTGAAAATCTAAATATACGTGGATTATTTGGAAAGGCCGAGTTAATTCTCATTTCAAATAATCGATCGACGGTTAGAAGTCGAAGAGTTGTAGGCAGTTCAGGACCGACTATCTTCACATTGGATGGATGGGCGCTACTGATGCTCATGATTGGAGTAGCTACCTTGAAGGAGCTGAAGTGGTAGCCGTCCGGACGTGTTTGTTGATTGTATGGATATGCGAGGAATTTGGTGCCTCCAGCTTCGTTCAAACCCAAAACGAACTTGTAAATGGACTGTGTGTATGACATTGGATTTTGTTCTGTGCTGATTGATCTCTATTAAATATATATCTGTTTGGCAGCGGAGAATTTATTCTCTTTCTTAGCGCCCTTCTTTGAGACGTACGAGCTCAGAGGTTATATATCGATAGAAATCAGTCGCATGGAGTGAATTGCCTGTGTGGCACGCCTAAGTGGCAGATGATCAAGGCTTCTGTTGAAAAGGAAAGTCTTGTGGTTGATGATCAAAGCATGGCCTATGTGGCGTAGCTTTGTGTATAGCGTTGATTCGCGAGCCTCACACCTCGGTATGTGTCAAAAACGGGATAAGGACCCAAGGAGTGCACGACGTTTCTTTCTAGCTACGGTGGTGTCAGTGACTTACCAGCCCTGACATTTATATATACTTTTCACCTGTGTGGTTGTTGGAATGCGAGGCGCCTCGATTATGGGTCCTATAGGACTGGGAAACGTGTGCTCAGGAATTTCCAATCCTCAAAAGTAAGATAGGACCAGCCTTGGAGGATCCAGGGATCGCTGTGTGTGGTCTTGAGACATTTGCTATAGTGTCTCGAACGAAGAGGAGCTTGACCCTTCGACTCATGATGGAATCCAATCTCCAATACGAAATTACGGATTTGATTGTATTACTAGTATGGCGACATGATATATGGTACCCATGCCGTCTATGATTGAAATTGTTTTTGAAACATATATGCACTAGTAATAATATCAAACACTTTTGTTTTATATGTATCAAGCATTTATTGGCCATTATAAGGTAAAACTCTATCCTCCGGCTTGCGTGGCATTGTGTGATGGGACCTGAGTCTTATAGTGGCTTCATTTTTATATAAAGCAATGCGATGATTTAATAATTTACTTTATTTCATGCACTAGCAATCATTGGAGTAAACCCGTTCCGTGAAAGTGGCGCGGTCGTTTGATTTGCCTTATTATTGTTGTTAATTAGTTAAGTAACTGACTCGTAGTATGTTTCACCTTGCAAACTCGGGTGCCCTTATTTTCACACGGGCAGCCTAGTATCAGGTAGCTGGACCTATTTTGGCTTTGCACTTCAGTAGGAGTGCATCTTTTGGCTCATGGCGAGACTTGACTACACAGTGTTGACTATTGATTTTTCCGCCATTATTATATATGTATATGATTCCGCCTCTGGCGATATAGACTGATGTTTCGTTTATGTACTCTCTATGTATATGTACTGTTTATGGCGATGTAGACTGATCATGTACTTATATGCACTAAGTTGTATCCTGCACTGTGCTCTCTGATGTTGTGATATGTATGATTCCGCTATCATATTTGTGTAAATTATTCTATTTCCTGTTTATGCTATTATCTGTACTCTGATAATGATGATTAATGTGTTATATTCCAATGATTATCCTTAACACCGTCGTACGGGGTTTCGGGATCATCACAACCAGCTTCGAAAAGTAAACCCAAAACACTTATCCACGTTCATCTCATCGCCCCGCCTCCTCCGACCACCAAAGAACCCGAGACCGGTACCAAATCGAAGCCTGAACTCTCCTCTTTCATTTCCCCCAGGTCCCGTCCTCTCAAATCGACCCAATCTCCCACAATCATCAAAAGAACGAAACTGGCCTGCTCTGGTTCTCGTCAATTTCCGGCCACCACAGGTGTCCGATCACCCCCAAATTTTTACAGCAGGTCCGTGTCGACAAGATCTACAACTTTCGTTTAGGTTCCCTCAACTAATTCTCGCCAGAAATTAAAATATAAATTATTTAAGAAAAGTGGACTTATTTGCAAATTTGTGAAGAATATATGAATAGGAATGGAGTTTGCTGAAGTGGCTGAATGGTGGACAATATTTATAAATGGAAATAATATATTTTAAGTTGATTTGATGAACGATGATGACTAACGATTTTTATTTCATGTCTATTGCAATTTCTAAATGCTGTTTATTGTTCCTCCGCTCACATACAAACTCCGTTCGCTACGGGAATGGACATCATCGTATAATTTGGCGTTACGGTCCTAATGAAACTTGTTTCGTCGAATTCTGAGTCGGTTTGCTCAAACGACGCTCGTTCACGTCCAAATTATCGTTTATATTTGCATTTTATTTTGCCATGCTCATAGAATAACTCCGATTGACGCGCAACTTGAAATCTAGCAATAATTAGCCCTTATGGTCTCAACAAAATTTGTTTCTTCGAAAACGGAGGTCGTTTGAATAAAGTCCCTTTTAAAAGGTCCAATTTTAATTAAAATAAATTAATTTAAAAATACTTCAATATAATAAAAACAAAATATTGAAATTGGCCATACTTGACCAGAATTTTATATAGATTCAAAATAAAATATTCCGGGTTGAAATCCAAGCCAGTTTGATATTAAAAATATTTTAAAAACCCCCTTATTTATAAAATAAATCGATATATTCTATAAAGGAATTCCATAGCGACTATATTAAAATTTGATTTGGACATAAAACAAAATCTACGCTATTAAAACTTGAATTTTCTCTTCCACTAGAAAAATACTGTCAAATGGATTCCGGCGTTTCTTGTTTCGAGAAAATCCGGCTTATATTGAATCCTGTACAGCCAATTAAAGTTCAAAATTCAATATTACGAACTGCCGCGCCGCTGCTGCTCGATTTATAATTAAATTATAATTTAAACGTTAAAATGCCGTTAAATAAACGAAATCGTTATTATAATTTCAAAATAAACAAATTAAATCCTTTTAAATTCCCCGCTCCCATTATATTGCAATTCCAAATATTTTGGAAATAAAATATTACTATATTATTTATATAAATAACATGTTCAAATTAATTAAATTCAGGCCATTTTAGATTCAAACAATAATTTAAATAACTAGATAATTCAATAATTGGCCAGAAAAATATAGGTCGTTACATTCCTTCCCCTTAATATAATTTCATCCTCGAAATTGCTAAGATAGGAAGAACACTACAACCCATTATTTTTATAAAAAAATTTAATTTAAAACTCAGTTTTATTTTCAAAATTTACCCAATTGGTTTTAAAACCAATTTAATTCAAATAACGAAATTTCCCAAAAAATTTCTAACATCTTAAATTTTGGAAAATTTTTGGCAGAGTCTCCCCTGTACGGAGGGACATCTGCAATATTGCAGGTTCAACAAATATATATACATCGATCAACATGGTCGGAAAAATTCAAAATCAAATCTCAATACCCAAATAAAAACAAAAATTCTATATTTGCGTAGGCGTACCTTTTTGCGAGCGTTATTATGCGATAAGCGATAAATTATTCTTGTGCTTGCTTAATTAGCATGCCAAACTGGATTTAATTGACTCCAGAACTCTCTTGGACATGTTTTCAAAGTTGAACTATCCTTTCTGCACCTGTTCTCAACTCCAGTAAACTTCATTAGTTTTCAAAATAATGTCAGTTAGATTCAGACATCCATATCATCCAATTTCTACACACAATTCAATCAATTCTAACAATCCATTTATTTCTATAAATGTTTCACTTGAATTCATCTTCTTTGAATTCATTTTTCATAAGCTCGACTTATTCATTTCAAAATGATTTCAATCAAGTTTATTCAATTTCAAGTCTGTATTTATGCAACCATCCATCCAAACAATCCGAACAATTCATTCAAATAATATTGGCAAATATTTCTACTTCCAATTCAAGTCAAATACCTTACTGACTTAAGTTGAATTCTATTTCGACATTCCAATCCAAATCTTAACTTATATAATTCATTTTGGCTCGACTTAAGTTAATGTTCCCATATTTTCACATTTCAAATATGAAATGTTCTCTGGTTGGTTCAATCCAACCTCATAATCTGTAACACCCCGTGTATTCTATAACTGTGAAATTCACAAATCAAGTATACAAACCAACACAATTATTTGTTCATACCAAAATAATACTCTACTTACAATTGTGTGGCGAATTCTCCAATTTAGGGATTTGGAGATGCGATTTCTTTTGACTTAGGCGTTGATTTGATTTGTCTAAGTTGCTTTATGCTTTAGAATTTGCCTCCTAATCTTCTTCTCAATTTGCTGGCTACTCCTAGTCGTTCCTCCGCAGCATGATGGCTTTGTTCTTATTTTTGAATGAATAGATTAGGTTGAGTCTAGGGTCATTTTTATAGAGTTTAGGAACTGATTAGGACCATCGATGTTGCTTGGATTGACCGTAGCCATTCATTCGAAAGAGAGACCAATTAGAGCCTGCCACCTAGCCCTAATGACAAAGCAGGCTTCTGAAAATCGACCAACATAGACTAGGCCAGCCAGGTTGGGCTGGGTTCGACCTGACTCTGGACCAGGTCGACAGCCCTGTCGACAGCCCTGTCGACCTGGCTAGACCAGGTCGACAGCCCAATCGACCTGGGTGCATTAGGCGGGACTTTTCCCGCCCTGGCCAATTGGGCCCGATTTTTCTTATGCACGAATCTTAAACTTAATTCAGAAACTTCCGAAGGCTATATCTCCTTCATACGGACTCCGTTTTTCGAAAACTCAGACTCTATTTCGCGTATTTTTCCGAGACGAACGCAATGGCGTATCCCATTTCCCTTAGTTCTTTGATTTGTAATTAATTATACTTAAATTTGTGAATTTCACAGTTATAGAATACACGGGGTGTTACATTCTCCCCCACTTAAAAGGATTTCGTCCCCGAAATCTTCAAGTTAGGAGGAATGTATATCCTAACATCCAATCATCCATCTACTCATCCATCAAACACGAGCATCCATTGTCCTTAAAAGACTTCTAATGCTTCATGATCATATGCAAAGTGTGTGTGTGTACATGAACTTATCTAATGCAAAATCAGGCGGTCTACTGATTCAGTTGACCTCCTTAATGCGAATTATGTTAGTGCCATGAATCCATCATGTATGCAAATTTTTCCTATTCATCATTCTACATGAGTGCACAATCATTCAATACAAATGCAACATCCATATGATAACACATTAAAGTTCAACCATATACGAATGCAAACATATATGCATATGCAATATGAAGTGACTGAGCCGATCTAAAACCTAGATTGTGTGTATATGCAACCACGAGCAACCACTAGCAATCACTTGCAACCACTCGCAACCATCATCCATAACATGTTTCAATTACATGTTTCCATCCAAAGAGGTTTCTAGCTAAAAGATAAGGTCGAGGAAATATACCTAAAAATATAGATAAAAGCGCAACTTAAGGAAAAAGAAAGATCAAGGATGTACCCTCGAAAAGAAAAGGGTAGGCAGTGCGTATTCTAGCTTCAGTTTCCCAAGTCGTGTCTCCCTCGGCGTCGCTCCACTGAACTTTGACGAGCTTGACTTCGCGGTTGCGTAGCTTCTTCACTTCCGTTCCTAATATGCGGGTTGGAACTTTTCTTATGGTTGCTTCGCGTTCCACTTCGGCTTCTTCGAGGATATTTGGCTCTACCACTTCAGCAGACTCATGTAGACATTTTCGGAGATGTGAAACGTGAAAAACGTTGTGGACTCCGGCCAGCTTCTCGGGTAGCTCTAATCTATAGGCCATTTTCCCAATTTTCTCGATGATAGGGAATGGCCCTACGAACCTTGGTGCCAGTTTTCCTGTGGTTCCAAAACGAACAACGTTTCTTAGCGGAGATACCTTGAGAAAAACTCTGTCTCCAACCTCAAACTCAAGGTCGGTCCTTCTCTTGTCGGCATAGGACTTTTGTCTGTCTTGGGCCGTCTTCATCCTTCATCGTATTAAGTCTACTTTCTCTGTAGTCCCTCGGATCATATCTGGTCCAAGTATGAGCTTATCAGTAGACTCCCACCAACAAGTGGGCGATCGGCACGGTCTTCCATATAAAGCTTCGAAGGGCGCCATTCTGATGGTTGCTTGATAGTTGTTGTTGTAGGCAAATTCCACCAAAGGAAGGTGGTCTTCCCATGTCCCTCCGAAGTTAAGGACGCATAGTCTTAAAAGGTCCTCCAAAACTCTGTTCACTCTCTCTGTTTGGCCGTCGGTTTGGGGATGATAGGCTGTGCTCAAGCATAACTGCATTCCTACTGCTTTTTGCAGACTCCGCCAAAACTCACTGGTGAAGATGGGGTCTCGGTCACTAACGATGCTAGATGGTATTCCATGGAGTCGAACGATTTCCTTAAGGTAAAGAGATGCTGTGGATGAGGCAGTTCTTTTACTTTTAACAGGTAAAAAGTGGGCGCTTTTAGTAAGCCTATCCACTATTACCCAAATGCTAGTGTTGCCTCTCCTAGACCTAGGCAGCCCATCGATGAAGTCCATTGAGATGCTATCCCACTTCCACTGCGGGACCTCCAGAGGATGTAGCAGTCCGCCAGGCTTCTTCTGTTCCGCCTTAACCTGTTGGCACACCATACACTTAGAAACGAACTCTGCCACGTCCTTTTTCATGCCGTTCCAGAAGAAAGTCCTTTTTATATCTTTGCACATTTTATCTCCGCCTGGGTGTATCGTCATCTTAGAGTGATGTGCTTCCTCGAGAACCTTCTTTACTAAATCTTTTGTCTGTGGGACGCATAGTCTTCCGTCTCGCCTTAGCAAACCCTTATCGTCGATGGTGTATCTGTTGAGGTGACTTGAAGTCTCACCCCTAATTAGCCTTTCAATCATTTCCACTAGCTGAGGATCTTCGCGTTGTGCTGTCCCTACTGAATCCACTAAAGTTGGGCGCACTTCGAGAGATGCTAGCAGGCCTGGTACAAAATCGGAGGAGGGCCTAAAATTGAAGCTGGCTATAAACTCTAGGCTTTGTCTTTCAACAAACAACGGGCTTAGGGTCAATTTCTTTCGGCTCAACGCGTCTGCCACTACGTTGCCTTTGCCCGGAGTATAGGAGATTTCGAAATCGTACGAGGCAAGGAACTCCATCCATCTCTGTTGCCTCAAGTTAAGATCCTTCTGCGAGAAAAGATATTTCAACGATTTATGGTCAGTGTAAAGTTCGAACTTCTCACCTAGGAGATAGTGTCGCCAAGACTTGAGTGCAAAGACGATGGCGGCTAACTCAAGATCGTGGGTTGGGTAGTTCTTTTCGTGCACTTTCAACTGCCTCCCGCCATAAGCTACTACCCTTCCTTCTTGCATTAAGACGGCGCCTAGCCCTGTCCCACATGCATCCGTATAAACAGTGAACATCTTGCTCCCATCTGGCAGCGTCAAAACTGGGGCTGTTGTAAGAGCCCTTTTCAGTCGTTGGAAAGCAAACTCGCAATCCAAATCCCAATTGAACACTAGATTCTTCTTGGTCAATTTCGTGGGCGGAGCTGAGATTTTCGCAAAATCCCTTATGAACTTTCGGCAGAAACCTGCTAGTCCTAGAAAACTTCGGACCTCAGTTGCATTCCTTGGTGTCTTCCAATCCTGTACCGCCACTACCTTAGCAGGGTCCACAGCTAACCCTTGTTTGGATACTATGTGCCCAAGGAACCTCACCTCTTCTCTCCAAAAGTGGCATTTGGAGAATTTGGCTTTTAGTTGATGGACTCGCAAAGTTTCCATGATTGCCCTTAAGTGTTGAGCATGTTCCTCTTCGCTCTTTGAGAAGATAAGGATATCATCTACGAAGACCACTACGAATTTGTTGAGGAAATCTCTAAATACCCTACTCATCAGGTCCACGAAGTAAGCAGGTGCATTTGTCAAGCCGAAAGGCATGACAAGCCACTCAAAGAAGCCGTCTGGGGTTCTGAACGCCGTTTTATCGATGCTATCTTCAGCCACCCTTAGCTGATGAAAACCGGTTGCTAAATCGAGTTGGGAGAAAACAGACGCTCCTACAAGCTGGTCAAACAAATCGTCAATTCTAGGGAGAGGGTGCCTATTCTTTTTCGTTAGCTTGTTGAGCTCCCTATAGTCAACACATAGACGGAGTGAACCATCCGCCTTTGTAGCGAACACCACTGGAGCGCCCCATTCTGAAATGCTCCTCCTAATGAACCCCTTTTCTAGAAGCTCTTTAATATGTTTACTGAGCTCTTTCCTTTCTCGTGGAGCCATGTGTCTAACGGGCAACGCAACGCGCTTTGCATTATCTATAAGATATATGCGGAAGTCTATCTCCTGCTTCGGAGGCAAGCCCTTCACCTCTTCGAAGACATCCGGATATTCCCGGACCACTCTAACTGATTGCAAATTTTCAACAGAGGCATCTAGCGATTCAAGATAACTAAGCATAACCGCATACGAGGGATTACAAGAAATTTCCAAAGTATTACCGAGCTGGGTTAGGAGCCTAACAACCCTTTTCTCACAATCAAGGATGGCCCCATTACTAGATAGCCAATCCATACCCAAAATCAAACCATATCCTGAAAAGCCCAAAACAAAGGCACTACATTGAAATTCTACGCTTAGAATAGAAATTTTCAATCCCAAACAGATCATAGACAAATGAGCTGGGCCCCCAATTGGGTTTGAAACAATTAAGGGGTCCTCTACCATACTAGTTTTTAGGTGCAGAGATTCTACTAAAGCAGACGAGATAAAGGAGTGTGACGCGCCAGAATCAAATAAAGTGCGAACGGGGTGATCATAAAGATAAACTAAACTTTCTACAGAAGTATTTATACCTCGCTGTTGCAGAGGTGGCGCTTCTAGCACATGAACCTGTGCCCCTGAGGTGGATCCAGCCCTCTGCCCCTGTCCTCGTTTCTTTGGGCAGTCCTTAGCCCTGTGGCCCGTCTCACCGCAAGAAAAGCACCCACCATTCTCCTTGGCCTTCTTTTTCCGGCAGTCCTTTACTAAGTGCCCCACTTTGCCACAGAAATTACATTTCCTCTTCTCTTTGTTGCCTTTCCCGCCTTTCTTAAAGTCTGTCTTCTTAGGCTGCAAACCCTCTTTCTTTCCTTGAGAGCTCTCTGCCTTTGCCTCCTTCTTACCCTTATCCTCCTCATTCAGCAATGCCATTTGCACCAATCTTTCATACGTGGCTCCCATGGGTATATGGGTCATGGCCAAACTGTGTAATGGCTCATTCAACCCTTTGACGAAACGGAGAGCCTTCTTGTGCGGGGTGTTGACTAGGTCCAGCCCAAACCTAGCCAGCTCATCGAACTGATTCACATACTCTCTGACTGTCTTGTCCCCTTGCTTAAGAAATAAGAATTTTTCCAACTGCAAACTTCTTTCCGCATCTGAGAGAAATTTAGTCTCAAACCTTGCCCTAAAGTCCTCCCATGTCTCCACTAGTCTTTCTGCATTAGTGACTTCCCACCAGTAGGAAGCCTCGCCCTTTAATAGCCATACTGCTAGTTGTACTTTTTGTCTATCTTCTATCTCAAAGATGATGAATAGGTCCTCAGTTTCTTTCAGCCAATTTCTGGCTGCCACGAAGGACTCAGTTCCATGGAAATCCTTTCCTCCCATAGCTTTAAAATCTTTACATATCTTAGCAAACGTGTTTCCCCGTGGAGGAGGTGGAGGAAGAGGCGCTGCTGCAGCTGGATGATTTCCTGCAGCTGGGGGAGGAGGAACGGTGGGACCTGGCTGAGTGGCCCTTGCTTCTAAGAACCGTCTAAACCAACCAGGTATTGGCACCCCTTCTGGCAAGTTAAGTTCTTCGGACATGCTGAAACAAAAAGGATAGATTCAAAACGAAGGATAAGAGATAGTACCTATGGCTTTGGGGGAGACTTTGCCTTTTTTAAAATAAAATAATATTTTTCTTTTAAAATGCTTCTTTAAATTTCCTTTTTGAAAATAAATTTTTCAAAACTTTTTATCTTATCTGGTAAACCTGGCTCTGATACCAAGTGAAACACCCCACCTCCGTTAGGGTCACTCTCAAAGGGAATGCCCTAATTTTGGTGGAGGTTTATAAGTATAAGTCATAGATATACAAGACAGATATAAGAACACATATTTGTAAACAGCGGAAAAACAACAACTTTTATTTCATAAAAAGCAAATACGTGTTACAGCAACATCACCATGATTGTCTTACATCCTTTCAAAAAACATAACATAACTCTTTCATAATCTGTCTTGATTACATTATTTAAAGAAGCATAAAGAAAACATAAGTAAACTGCAAAGGCCCCATAGTGGTTGTCCAAAGCCATAGTTCAAAACGAAAATGTCCAAGCAATACATTTCTCCTCTTCAAGCTGGATGTTAAGGCCGGTCAAGCTGCAGTGTTCCCTCCCTGTGGACCTGGGGGGGGGGGAAAGGAAGAAAAGAAGACGAAAGAAAAGTAGAGTCAGACATAAAGCCTGAGTAAGTCTAGGACTATTCTGTCTATGAACAAAGAACTGGGTATGATAAGTATAAACAAAAAGTGGGAAAGCACTATAAACTTGGTTAAGTTGTCTAGGGTCGAATATACTATCGTACCCCATGTTAATCTCTGAACTCATATAAAGTAGTTCCCAACTGGCACCCCATAATCAGGGTGAAGTGATCCATTCTATGATGATCTGCTCCTACTCGCATAGTTACATGTGTCTTACGGCCCCCAATGTTGTAGTTACCTGTGCTGGTCCCACCATGGGGTGTATCAAGTCCCATGGTGGCGGCCCGACACAATCCTAGAATGCACAGGTATGCTACTGGTGCCCAGTGCCTTATTTTTCTGCGCTGGAGTGTGTGCACGGCCGCACCCCGTTAGAACCTACACTTCCACACCACCGCCGTCGATTTGACCTCTTACAATCAGCCCAGTAATCGTGCCCCACCCTGCCTAGTTTCAGGGTATCATGATACACCTTATAGGGTTACTGCTGAAAAGGGTCCCCCGTTACTAGGTTTTCTATCTCTAGCCAACATGCTAAGTTGGTTAAGTGTTTTCTAACCTAACCCCCAATCAATCTGTTTAGTTTAGCATGTTCCATTTTGATTAAGTCTTTAGTCCACTTAATCCTAACAATCCTGACTCAGCCTTAATTGTCTTATTAAAGCCTTGACCTCTCACATTAGACAGGTATTGTTGTGGCTGCCTGTTGCCGGTTGGTTCCGGGCAGTCTTACGCCACAACTCAGTCTAACCTCGGGTCCTTATTGGGCTCCACGTTTAACCTCCCACATTGGATAGGTATTGTTGTGACTACTGGACAGCCGGGCGGTTCCGGGCAGGTTTACATCACAACTCAATCCAACCTCGGGTTAAACACATCGTATGTTCTACATTTACATATTTTGTCTTTCTTCTTTATTTTCTTATATGTAAATATTTGCGGCCCATTATTAAGCTAATGGTGTAAAGATTTACACCAATCATGGGCCCAACCCATACTTGAATTTGGGCCCCTATGCTTTATATTTTCATTTATTAATTAATTTGGCCCAACGTTATTTACCCCCGTTTAATACGCTCGTTTATTTTATATGTTGGGCTTAGGATTTTAAGCCCAACTTAGCCATGAGAAAAAGGGGAGGCTTAAAACGTTCATACACTAAAGGGGGATGTGAACGCATGAACTTGCAACATAACGTTGGAACTACAAATCAGAAACTGGTGTACTTGCATAGTAGTAATGTATACTTTGGTCATAAAGCATAAGTGACATGAATCAAAGCATGTAAACTTGTAGTTAAGTTAAGAATCTAAATTGGATATCATTATTGACACAGTCTTAACTACAACATAGACCTATGTTCTCATTTAGGCGTAATGTCGAACATAAGCAAATCATGTTCATAAGGTTCCTACATGTTTACAAAGGGGCTTACTTTTGTTACTAATACAAAAGCATAGTTCAACTTGAATTATTCCAACTTAAATCATGACTTTAAATCTATTCACATAACCATGGCAGACATAAATATTTCTAACATGAAATCATGATTTTTACTTTAGTCATGCAAACTTGCAAATGGGATTTTGAATCTAACCTAGCTATGTACCACATATGTCATCATATAATTCTTGTTAACAATATGGACCTAACATGGTTTTCAATTATGCAAAATATCAATCATAGCCTAGTCATATTCATAAGTTCGCAAAGAGGTTTTCTAGTGCAAAAGTATGGCTTAATACATAGATCATGATGCCAAATTTTCAACATAATTTCATATGGATTATAATAACCCAAATTTGCTCCAATTACTCACAAAATGATTTTTGTATAAAAATACACATTATGATGGCATAGTAGCAAAACCCCAAACTTGCATGAATTTCAATTAAACAACTACATACATGTAGCTTCAACATGGATTACATAATTTGCGAATATTCCAAACGTATACTTGCATAAAACTACCGCAAACATGTAGTTTTTATAATGAATAACATGCTTTGCGAATATCCAAACGTATACTTGCATAAAACTACCGCAAACATGTAGTTTTTATAATGAATAACATAATTCGAGAATATCCAAACGTATACAATATTCCAAATCGATAAGAATCATAGTAACGCACAAATATGAATTACTTTATCGCCACAAATCAAGTATACAAACCAACACAATTATTTGTTCATACCAAAATAATACTCTACTTACAATTGTGTGGCGAATTCTCCAATTTAGGGATTTGGAGATACGATTTCTTTTGACTTAGGCGTTGATTTGATTTGTCTAAGTTGCTTTATGCTTTAGAATTTGCCTCCTAATCTTCTTCTCAATTTGGTGGCTACTCCTAGTCGTTCCTCCGCAGCATGATGGCTTTGTTCTTATTTTTGAATGAATAGATTAGGTTGAGTCTAGGGTCATTTTTATAGAGTTTAGGAACTGATTAGGACCATCGATGTTGCTTGGATTGATCGTAGCCATTCATTCGAAAGAGAGACCAATTAGAGCCTGCCACCTAGCCCTAATGACAAAGCAGGCTTCTGAAAATCGACCAACATAGACTAGGCCAGCCAGGTTGGGCTGGGTTCGACCTGACTCTGGACCAGGTCGACAGCCCTGTTGACCGTGTGGCGAATTCTCCAATTTAGGGATTTGGAGATGCGATTTCTTTTGACTTAGGCGTTGATTTGATTTGTCTAAGTTGCTTTATGCTTTAGAATTTGCCTCCTAATCTTCTTCTCAATTTGGTGGCTACTCCTAGTCGTTCCTCCGCAGCATGATGGCTTTGTTCCAAGTGAAACACCCCACCTCCGTTAGGGTCACTCTCAAAGGGAATGCCCTAATTTTGGTGGAGGTTTATAAGTATAAGTCACAGATATACAAGACAGATATAAGAACACATATTTGTAAACAGCGGAAAAACAACAACTTTTATTTCATAAAAAGCAAATACGTGTTACAGCAACATCACCATGATTGTCTTACATCCTTTCAAATAACATAACATAACTCTTTCATAATCTGTCTTGATTACATTATTTAAAGAAGCATAAAGAAAACATAAGTAAACTGCAAAGGCCCCATAGTGGTTGTCCAAAGCCATAGTTCAAAACGAAAATGTCCAAGCAATACATTTCTCCTCTTCAAGCTGGATGTTAAGGCCGGTCAAGCTGCAGTGTTCCCTACCTGTGGACCTGGGGGGGGGGGAAGGAAGAAAAGAAGACGAAAGAAAAGTAGAGTCAGACATAAAGCCTGAGTAAGTCTAGGACTATTATGTCTATGAACAAAGAACTGGGTATGATAAGTATAAACAAAAAGTGGGAAAGCACTATAAACTTGGTTAAGTTGTCTAGGGTCGAATATACTATCGTACCCCATGTTAATCTCTGAACCCATATAAACTAGTTCCCAACTGGCACCCCATAATCAGGGTGAAGTGATCCATTCTATGATGATCTGCTCCTACTCGCATAGTTACATGTGTCTTACGGCCCCCAATGTTGTAGTTACCTGTGCTGGTCCCACCATGGGGTGTATCAAGTCCCATGGTGGCGGCCCGACACAATCCTAGAATGCACAGGTATGCTACTGGTGCCCAGTGCCTTATTTTTCTGCGCCGGAGTGCGTGCACGCCCGCACCCCGTTAGAACCTACACTGCCACACCACCGCCGTCGATTTGACCTCTTACAATCAGCCCAGTAATCGTGCCCCACCCTGCCTAGTTTCAGGGTATCATGATACACCTTATAGGGTTACTGCTGAAAAGGGTCCCCCGTTACTGGGTTTTCTATCTCTAGCCAACATGCTAAGTTGGTTAAGTGTTTTCTAACCTAACCCCAATCAGTCTGTTTAGTTTAGCATGTTCCATTTTGATTAAGTCTTTAGTCCACTTAATCCTAACAATCCTGACTCGGCCTTAATTGTCTTATTAAAGCCTTGACCTCTCACATTAGACAGGTATTGTTGTGGCTGCCTGTTGCCGGTTGGTTCCGGGCAGTCTTACGCCACAACTCAGTCTAACCTCGGGTTCTTATTGGGCTCCATGTTTAACCTCCCACATTGGATAGGTATTGTTGTGACTACTGGACAGCCGGGCGGTTCCGGGCAGGTTTACATCACAACTCAATCCAACCTCGGGTTAAACACATCGTATGTTCTACATTTACATATTTTGTCTTTCTTCTTTATTTTCTTATATGTAAATATTTGCGGCCCATTATTAAGCTAATGGTGTAAAGATTTACACCAATCATGGGCCCAACCCATACTTGAATTTAGGCCTCTATGCTTTATATTTTCATTTATTAATTAATTTGGCCCAACGTTATTTACCCCCGTTTAATACGCTCGTTTATTTTATATGTTGGGCTTAGGCTTTTAAGCCCAACTTAGCCATGAGAAAAAGGGGAGGCTTAAAACGTTCATACACTAAAGGGGGATGTGAACGCATGAACTTGCAACATAACGTTGGAACTACAAATCAGAAACTGGTGTACTTGCATAGTAGTAATGTATACTTTGGTCATAAAGCATAAGTGACATGAATCAAAGCATGTAAACTTGTAGTTAAGTTAAGAATCTAAATTGGATATCATTATTGACACAGTCTTAACTACAACATAGACCTATGTTCTCATTTAGGCATAATGTCGAACATAAGCAAATCATGTTCATAAGGTTCCTACATGTTTACAAAGGGGCTTACTTTTGTTACTAATACAAAAGCATAGTTCAACTTGAATTATTCCAACTTAAATCATGACTTTAAATCTATTCACATAACCATGGCAGGCATAAATATTTCTAACATGAAATCATGATTTTTACTTTAGTCATGCAAACTTGCAAATGGGATTTTGAATCTAACCTAGCTATGTACCACATATGTCATCATATAATTCTTGTTAACAATATGGACCTAACATGGTTTTCAATTATGCAAAATATCAATCATAGCCTAGTCATATTCATAAGTTCGCAAAGAGGTTTTCTAGTGTAAAAGTATGGCTTAATACATATATCATGATGCCAAATTTTCAACATAATTTCATATGGATTATAATAACCCAAATTTTCTCCAATTACTCACAAAATGATTTTTGTATAAAAATACACATTATGATGGCATAGTAGCAAAACCCCAAACTTGCATGAATTTCAATTAAACAACTACATACATGTAGCTTCAACATGGATTACATAATTTGCGAATATTCCAAACGTATACTTGCATAAAATTACCGCAAACATGTAGTTTTTATAATGAATAACATGCTTTGCGAATATCCAAACGTATACTTGCATAAAACTACCGCAAACATGTAGTTTTTATAATGAATAACATAATTCGAGAATATCCAAACGTATACAATATTCCAAATCGATAAGAATCATAGTAACGCACAAATATGAATTACTTTATCGCCACAAATCAAGTATACAAACCAACACAATTATTTGTTCATACCAAAATAATACTCTACTTACAATTGTGTGGCGAATTCTCCAATTTAGGGATTTGGAGATGCGATTTCTTTTGACTTAGGCGTTGATTTGATTTGTCTAAGTTGCTTTATGCTTTAGAATTTGCCTCCTAATCTTCTTCTCAATTTGGTGGCTACTCCTAGTCGTTCCTCCGCAGCATGATGGCTTTGTTCTTATTTTTGAATGAATAGATTAGGTTGAGTCAAGGGTCATTTTTATAGAGTTTAGGAACTGATTAGGACCATCGATGTTGCTTGGATTGATCGTAGCCATTCATTCGAAAGAGAGACCAATTAGAGCCTGCCACCTAGCCCTAATGACAAAGCAGGCTTCTGAAAATCGACCAACATAGACTAGGCCAGCCAGGTTGGGCTGGGTTCGACCTGACTCTGGACCAGGTCGACAGCCCTGTCGACAGCCCTGTCGACCTGGCTAGACCAGGTCGACAGCCCAGTCGACCTGGGTGCATTAGGCGGGACTTTTCCCGCCCTGGCCAATTGGGCCCGATTTTTCTTATGCACGAATCTTAAACTTAATTCAGAAACTTCCGAAGGCTATATCTCCTTCATACGGACTCCGTTTTTCGAAAACTCGGACTCTATTTCGCGTATTTTTCCGAGACGAACGCAATGGCGTATCCCGTTTCCCTTAGTTCTTTGATCTGTAATTAATTATACTTAAATTTGTGAATTTCACAGTTATAGAATACACGGGGTGTTACATTCTCCCCCACTTAAAAGGATTTCGTCCCCGAAATCTTCAAGTTAGGAGGAATGTATATCCTAACATCCAATCATCCATCTACTCATCCATCAAACACGAGCATCCATTGTCCTTAAAAGACTTCTAATGCTTCATGATCATATGCAAAGTGTGTGTGTGTACATGAACTTATCTAATGCAAAATCAGGCGGTCTACTGATTCAGTTGACCTCCTTAATGCGAATTATGTTAGTGCCATGAATCCATCATGTATGCAAATTTTTCCTATTCATCATTCTACATGAGTGCACAATCATTCAATACAAATGCAACATCCATATGATAACACATTAAAGTTCAACCATATACGAATGCAAACATACATGCATATGCAATATGAAGTGACTGAGCCGATCTAAAACCTAGATTGTGTGTGTATATGCAACCACGAGCAACCACTAGCAATCACTTGCAACCACTCGCAACCATCATCCATAACATGTTTCAATTACATGTTTCCATCCAAAGAGGTTTCTAGCTAAAAGATAAGGTCGAGGAAATATACCTAAAAAGATAGATAAAAGCGCAACTTAAGGAAAAAGAAAGATCAAGGATGTACCCTCGAAAAGAAAAGGGTAGGCAGTGCGTATTCTAGCTTCAGTTTCCCAAGTCGCGTCTCCCTCGGCGTCGCTCCACTGAACTTTGACGAGCTTGACTTCGCGGTTGCGTAGCTTCTTCACTTTCGTTCCTAATATGCGGGTTGGAACTTTTCTTATGGTTGCTTCGCGTTCCACTTCGGCTTCTTCGAGGATATTTGGCTCTACCACTTCAGCAGACTCATGTAGACATTTTCGGAGATGTGAAACGTGAAAAACGTTGTGGACTCCGGCCAGCTTCTCGGGTAGCTCTAATCTATAGGCCATTTTCCCAATTTTCTCGATGATAGAGAATGGCCCTACGAACCTTGGTGCCAGTTTTCCTGTGGTTCCAAAACGAACAACGTTTCTTAGCGGAGATACCTTGAGAAAAACTCTGTCTCCAACCTCAAACTCAAGGTCGGTCCTTCTCTTGTCGGCATAGGACTTTTGTCTGTCTTGGGCCGTCTTCATCCTTCATCGTATTAAGTCTACTTTCTCTGTAGTCTCTCGGATCATATCTGGTCCAAGTATGAGCCTAACAGTAGACTCCCACTAACAAGTGGGCGATCGGCACGGTCTTCCATATAAAGCTTCGAAGGGCGCCATTCCGATGGTTGCTTGATAGCTGTTGTTGTAGGCAAATTCCACCAAAGGAAGGTGGTCTTCCCATGTCCCTCCGAAGTCAAGGACGCATAGTCTTAAAAGGTCCTCCAAAACTCTGTTCACTCTCTCTGTTTGGCCGTCGGTTTGGGGATGATAGGCTGTGCTCAAGCATAACTGCGTTCCTACTGCTTTTTGCAGACTCCGCCAAAACTCACTGGTGAAGATGGGGTCTCGGTCACTAACGATACTAGATGGTATTACATGGAGTCGAACGATTTCCTTAAGGTAAAGAGATGCTAGGGATGAGGCAGTTCTTTTACTTTTAACAGGTAAAAAGTGAGCGCTTTTAGTAAGCCTATCCACTATTACCCAAATGCTAGTGTTGTCTCTCCTAGACCTAGGCAGCCCATCGATGAAGTCCATTGAGATGCTATCCCACTTCCACTGCGGGACCTCCAGAGGATGTAGCAGTCCGCCAGGCTTCTTCTGTTCCGCCTTAACCTGTTTGCACACCATACACTTAGAAACGAACTCTGCCACGTCTTTTTTCATGCCGTTCCAGAAGAAAGTCCTTTTTATATCTTTGTACATTTTATCTCCGCCTGGGTGTATCGTCATCTTAGAGTGATGTGCTTCCTCGAGAACCTTCTTTACTAAATCTTTTGTCTGTGGGACGCATAGTCTTCCGTCTCGCCTTAGCAAACCCTTATCGTCGATGGTGTATCTGTTGAGGTGACTTGAAGTCTCACCCCTAATTAGCCTTTCAATCATTTCCACGAGCTGAGGATCTTCGCGTTGTGCTGTCCCTACTGAATCCACTAAAGTTGGGCGCACTTCGAGAGATGCTAGCAGGCCTGGTACAAAATCGGAGGAGGGCCTAAAATCGAAGCTGGCTATAAACTCTAGGCTTTGTCTTCAACAAACAACGGGCTTAGGGTCAATTTCTTTCGGCTCAACGCGTCTGCCACTACGTTGCCTTTGACCGGAGTATAAGTTTTGAAAAATTTATTTTCAAAAAGGAAATTTAAAGAAGCATTTTTAAAAGAAAAATATTATTTTATTCTAAAAAAGGCTAAGTCTCCCCCAAAGCCATAGGTACTATCTCTTATCCTTCGTTTTGAATCTATCCTTTTTGTTTCAGCATGTCCGAAGAACTTAACTTGCCAGAAGGGGTGCCAATACCTGGTTGGTTTAGACGGTTCTTAGAAGCAAGGGCCACTCAGTCAGGTCCCACCGTTCCTCCTCCCCCAGCTGCAGGAAATCATCCAGCTGCAGCAGCGCCTCTTCCTCCACCTCCTCCACGGGGAAACACGTTGTATACTTGATTTGTGGCGATAAAGTAATTCATATTTGTGCGTTACTATGATTCTTATCGATTTGGAATATTGTATACGTTTGGATATTCTCGAATTATGTTATTCATTATAAAAACTACATGTTTGCGGTAGTTTTATGCAAGTATACGTTTGGATATTCGCAAAGCATGTTATTCATTATAAAAACTACATGTTTGCGGTAGTTTTATGCAAGTATACGTTTGGAATATTCGCAAATTATGTAATCCAGTGGTGTTCGCTACAAAGGCGGATGGTTCACTCCGTCTATGTGTTGACTATAGGGAGCTCAACAAGCTAACGAAAAAGAATAGGCACCCTCTCCCTAGAATTGACGATTTGTTTGACCAGCTTGTAGGAGCGTCTGTTTTCTCCCAACTCGATTTAGCAACCGGTTTTCATCAGCTAAGGGTGGCTGAAGATAGCATCGATAAAACGGCGTTCAGAACCCCAGACGGCTTCTTTGAGTGGCTTGTCATGCCTTTCGGCTTGACAAATGCACCTGCTTACTTCGTGGACCTGATGAGTAGGGTATTTAGAGATTTCCTCAACAAATTCGTAGTGGTCTTCGTAGATGATATCCTTATCTTCTCAAAGAGCGAAGAGGAACATGCTCAACACTTAAGGGCAATCATGGAAACTTTGCGAGTCCATCAACTAAAAGCCAAATTCTCCAAATGCCACTTTTGGAGAGAAGAGGTGAGGTTCCTTGGGCACATAGTATCCAAACAAGGGTTAGCTGTGGACCCTGCTAAGATAGTGGCGGTACAGGATTGGAAGACACCAAGGAATGCAACTGAGGTCCGAAGTTTTCTAGGACTAGCAGGTTTCTACCGAAAGTTCATAAGGGATTTTGCGAAAATCTCAGCTCCGCTCACGAAATTGACCAAGAAGAATCTAGTGTTCAATTGGGATTTGGATTGCGAGTTTGCTTTCCAACGACTGAAAAGGGCTCTTACAACAGCCCCAGTTTTGACGCTGCCAGATGGGAGCAAGATGTTCACTGTTTATACGGATGCATGTGGGACAGGGCTAGACGCCGTCTTAATGCAAGAAGGAAGGGTAGTAGCTTATGGCGGGAGGCAGTTGAAAGTGCACGAAAAGAACTACCCAACCCACGATCTTGAGTTAGCCGCCATCGTCTTTGCACTCAAGTCTTGGCGACACTATCTCCTAGGTGAGAAGTTCGAACTTTACACTGACCATAAATCGTTGAAATATCTTTTCTCGCAGAAGGATCTTAACTTGAGGCAATAGAGATGGATGGAGTTTCTTGCCTCGTACGATTTCGAAATCTCCTATACTCCGGGCAAAGGCAACGTAGTGGCAGACGCGTTGAGCCGAAAGAAATTGACCTTAAGCCCGTTGTTTGTTGAAAGACAAAGCCTAGAGTTTATAGCCAGCTTCGATTTTAGGCCCTCCTCCGATTTTGTACCAGGCCTGCTAGCATCTCTCGAAGTGCGCCCAACTTTAGTGGATTCAGTAGGGACCAGCACAGGTAACTACAACATTGGGGGCCGTAAGACACATGTAACTATGCGAGTAAGAGCCGATCATCATAGAATGGATCACTTCACCCTGATTATGGGGTGCCAGTTGGGAACTAGTTTATATGGGTTCAGAGATTAACATGGGGTACGATAGTATATTCGACCCTAGACAACTTAACCAAGTTTATAGTGCTTTCCCACTTTTTGTTTATACTTATCATACCCAGTTCTTTGTTCATAGACAGAATAGTCCTAGACTTACTCAGGCTTTATGTCTGACTCTACTTTTCTTTCGTCTTCTTTTCTTCCGTCCCCCCCCCCCCCCCCCCAGGTCCACAGGGAGGGAACACTGCAGCTTGACCGGCCTTAACATCCAGCTTGAAGAGGAGAAATGTATTGCTTGGACATTTTCGTTTTGAACTATGGCTTTGGACAACCACTATGGGGCCTTTGCAGTTTACTTATGTTTTCTTTATGCATCTTTAAATAATGTAATCAAGACAGATTATGAAAGAGTTATGTTATGTTTTTTGAAAGGATGTAAGACAATCATGGTGATGTTGCTGTAACACGTATTTGCTTTTTATGAAATAAAAGTTGTTGTTTTTCCGCTGTTTAAAAATATGTGTTCTTATATCTGTCTTGTATATCTGTGACTTATACTTATAAACCTCCACCAAAATTAGGGCATTCCCTTTGAGAGTGACCCTAACGGAGGTGGGGTGGAAAACACTTAACCAACTTAGCATGTTGGCTAGAGATAGAAAACCTAGTAACGGGGGACCCTTTTCAGCAGTAACCCTATAAGGTGTATCATGATACCCTGAAACTAGGCAGGGTGGGGCACGATTACTGGGCTGATTGTAAGAGGTCAAATCGACGGCGGTGGTGTGGCAGTGTAGGTTCTAACGGGGTGCGGGCGTGCACACACTCCGGCGCAGAAAAATAAGGCACTGGGCACCAGTAGCATACCTGTGCATTCTAGGATTGTGTCGGGCCGCCACCATGGGACTTGATACACCCCATGGTGGGACCAGCACAGGTAACTACAACATTGGGGGCCGTAAGACACATGTAACTATGCGAGTAGGAGCCGATCATCATAGAATGGATCACTTCACCCTGATTATGGGGTGCCAGTTGGGAACTAGTTTATATGGGTTCAGAGATTAACATGGGGTACGATAGTATATTCGACCCTAGACAACTTAACCAAGTTTATAGTGCTTTCCCACTTTTTGTTTATACTTATCATACCCAGTTCTTTGTTCATAGACAGAATAGTCCTAGACTTACTCAGGCTTTATGTCTGCCTCTACTTTTCTTTCGTCTTCTTTTCTTCCGTTCCCCCCCCCCCCCAGGTCCACAGGGAGGGAACACTGCAGCTTGACCGGCCTTAACATCCAGCTTGAAGAGGAGAAATGTATTGCTTGGACATTTTCGTTTTGAACTATGGCTTTGGACAACCACTATGGGGCCTTTGCAGTTTACTTATGTTTTCTTTATGCTTCTTTAAATAATGTAATCAAGACAGATTATGAAAGAGTTATGTTATGTTTTTTGAAAGGATGTAAGACAATCATGGTGATGTTGCTGTAACACGTATTTGCTTTTTATGAAATAAAAGTTGTTGTTTTTCCGCTGTTTACAAATATGTGTTCTTATATCTGTCTTGTATATCTGTGACTTATACTTATAAACCTCCACCAAAATTAGGGCATTCCCTTTGAGAGTGACCCTAACGGAGGTGGGGTGTTTCATAATCAATCCATCCCAGTCAACACTAGTAAATCAAACTACATATACTATAATAATTCAAGAAAGTTATTACCTTTACTACTTTATAAAATATATTGGGTAAAATAATTTCAAAATAATTTATATCAAATTACAAATACGCTCTCTCATTATATATACCCTCAACTCAATCTAGGGCATCACTGACCCCATCTCTATTGAGTTACACCACAGAGCCAAGGTTATTACTAAACAAATAGCTCTAATACCACTGTAACGACCCAAGGATTTTCAACCCCGAAAATCGACATAAAATCCCCATGTCGACTATTCAGGCATCGAAAACACTGGATTGTTATTAGAAAGAAGTTAGAGGATGAGAAAAGAAATATTAGAATAGAAGAAAAAGAGGAAAACATCAAAATCTCACAGCGGAACGAATAAAACATAATACATCAAAGTTCTTTATACAAAGAAAACTGTATGTACATACCAATCCTCAAAGTACAACATATCTCTGTCACAGCGGAAATACACTTTATATATCTAACGGTGAGGCCTCCTACTTCTAGCTCCTGTACTCCAGTGAAACCTAACCTGTAAATATACTCGGTCTGACCCAAGCACATTTGAAGCAAAGCAAAACTCACCCGGATCAGTCTGGAATACTTTCAGTGGTAAATTCATAGCAAAAACAATTTGTTTAACTTTGAAAATCCCTTTTTGAAATCAAAGGATAATAGTAAGACCAACCCACACATAAACACGGATGGTTTTTACCCTACTATAACCCAAAACAGTTTGAAATCAATAGCTTTCTGATACTATAATAATGTCTATCAAACCACAAATAAATATCAATCTAGCAGAACGCTTGCATCTCACGCTCTACATATATAGCATACAATCAAAATCGCGGGCTCGTATTGGAGAATGGATTTCCAACTATAGCAAGGTATGGGACCACTTTCCGATAATGTACCTCCGGAGATGAATTCGTTGGGGTTCAACAAGATCATCTTGCAACCCGGCTCACACATGACCGGTCTCTCATTTCTCTTGAGAGTACCGAATATATCATTACCATGGTTGGGGGCCAGCCAACCGAACCGATAGCAAACATATAAAATAAAAAGGGACAACCAAAGGCATTTGATTTCTCCAGATCAGGTAATGATATACCCTTTTAATATGTGCGACCCACATAACCATGCTGCCTACCCGATTTTATGCCATTTCCCAGTTGATGAGGCTAGAGGTTACGCTTATCCTTTAGAACAATATATCTCCATCCACTTTGAATGCCACATTGCCAGATCCTCCAGAAATCACTAATTGGTTTCCACAAAAATACTCTAGTTGTTAGGTAAAGAAGTTTCATTTCTATGTCATTAACTTGGTACATTTGAAGAAGTCAATGTACGTGATCCCTTTGGAAATATTCTGTCAGACTTTCGTCCATACAAGTCACCCAAGAACAGGATGAACTGAAGGCACTCTCCTACTGCATCCTAGGAATCACCCTATAGATCAGTAGCGAGTAGTCCTTGCAAATCGGCAGATTTTAACCAGGATGGAATCACAGTATATCTCTTATTGCAAGTCAGAGATTATAAGTAATCCTTCCGTTTTATAAATATCTACGGTCTTTAATTTACTCCGTATCTATCTCCTTAAAGTTCGTCGCATTCGCACTGTTGATTCGAAGTGGTTTGGGTCTAGTTCCCATCCTGGTCTCTTCGAAACAACACGTCAAACAGGTCCATGAATAAATCATTTGATAGTCGGTGGTTTAACTATCAAATCATAACGATGTTGTTCACTACGTTGGCAGCTCAGGTCATTTCTATTAACATATTTCATTTAACTATTTTATCGATTCTTAAAATCGATTCATAAATTCTATCTTAACAAATCTCTTCTGGTTAATACCAGAAAACATTAACTGATACTTTCTTAAGCATAACGTATTTAACAACTTTCCTTTTTATTTCCCTTGTCACGAATATTACCCTTTTTTATAAAACATCATGGATTACCCTTTTACCTTGGAACATCGTTTGCATTTTCAAATCCTTTCGTACTTCTTATATTTGAAAGTATCATCATAGTTTATAAATCCTCCTTTCACTTCCTTTATCATAGAAAATATCGTTATATTTCTATTTAAGCAACGACATGGTTTGATTACCAAAATCCTCCTTTGTTTCAATCAAAATATTTCATTTAACCTAACTCTCAGGTGGACGCTATTTTTAAAATCAATGTCTTGGCCAAACTCCTTTTTACAACTTAGTTTATATAATTTGAATTAAACTCTAAATCCTTTCTATAATCCTTTATTTTGTTTTAAATAAAAGAAATTCCAATTATCAAACACTCGCTTTAGTTATCATTAAGTATACGTTGTTATCTTGCCGATTAACTGAACTAACATAGTTAATTCATTTTAAATGTTATTTGAATAATAAATCTTGTTAGTCAAAATTACTCGATAATCACCTTCCTACCTATTTCAACTAATACTCTCTCCCGATAATAGTGAAGCCGTTCAAGTTAGGGTATCCTAATTACCTCTCATACCTTGACCGACGACACTCTTATCTTAAGATAATAGAAGTTCGCCACTGAAACACCAGTGATTTCATTTCCATTTCCATTTACTATAGTTTTTAAAACCCATTTCGTTTTTATTTGAGAACCCACTTTACAAGTTAATCCTTTTTACTTCATCGAGTAAACTCCCCAAATCTTAATTACCATTCAATCCCAATAGGATTTTATAAACTATATCACATATTTGTAATTCCTTATGATCTCTCCACTTATGCTACTAATCAATATTCCTTTGAACAAATCCATTTAATCTTCCTGTTATAATCACCTCCCTTTTCTACTAAGTTAACTTTGTCGCAATGCCGCATTTAGCTTATAAATCACTTTACAAACTCCGTTTGTAAACTCGGATTTTATTCCTTGTATAAAACTCTTTTTAGGTTTTGATCAACCCTATCGCCACTTATCCACTTCTCCATTTAATTCCAATTAAAAGGCATCGCTTTAGTTATGTTCAAAGCTTGTTTTCAACATTAACTTAGCTCGAGAGTTTCTTATAAACTATGTTTATAAAATTCTAGAATCCTTTTATAAAACTAATACTAGGCCTTACTCCAATCTTATCGCCAACTGATCATGCTTTAATTGAATTTCAATTAAAAGTGTTCGATTTAATTATTATTAATTTAAATAATAATTAAATTTAATATTTACTATATAAAAATAGTTAACTTTGATATAAGCAAAAATAGAATAATTATCCTCTTTAAAACTCATTAAATAATAAATAACTTTATTAACACTAAATAGTTCGATAAATACTTTAAACTATAGTTAATTGAAGATTAACTAACATTTAACACTATTTGGTAAATTTTAACAAATATTCATCAAATTTATTGATTTGATTAATTTAGATCTAATTGATCCCATAGTCAATTCCAAATTTAAACGGTTGACTTTCACCAACCATACATATCAGTTACTGTTAACTGA
Organism: Allium sativum; assembly: GCA_030737875.1. NCBI lineage: Eukaryota > Viridiplantae > Streptophyta > Magnoliopsida > Asparagales > Amaryllidaceae > Allium > Allium sativum. The sequence goes on along the minus strand of CM060923.1, from coordinate 489,121,935 downwards.
TTTCTCGCTTCCATTTCCCTTTTATGTTAATTAAATCCCTTAATTAATTTTAAAATATCACTTAATTGTTTATAAGGACAATTATCCCATTTTCACTAACTGTTATGTTAGTTTTAGACCTTCTATTCAGAACATGACATAGAATATGTCATATAAAATGTTTAATGATCCTTTTTGAAAATAACATGATTTAAATATAAATATATTTATAAAATTTCTATTTTTGATTGATTTATATAAAACAAATTTAAAGCTTCAAATTGGTTATAAAATAAATTTATAATTAAATATTACGTTAATTCGCCCGACGGCAGAACAACATCTTAAAACAGTATATTTTAGGCCCTCGCTGCCAACTACTCAATCAGAACTGTCGATTGATTTAAAAACACAACAATGATCACATCCATCCAACCATCCATATTCAAACAGTTTTGAATATCATTTGGGGTTTAAATCAGTTCATGGATCAACAATATAAAATAAATAATATACAAAATATTTCGAGGAATCCGGTCGGATCCCTCCAACCTGTTCTTCCCTCCAGCATGAGTTATTATAACATTTCGTGACAATATAAAATTTAATTAAATAAATGAATGATGATAATATAGTTAACCACAATCATTAAATCAACCAATAGCAACCAATCAACCAATTTCTATTTTTATATGGTTTATCACATCATAGCAGTCTAGAGAAGTGTGAGAATTAACTCACCAATTTAAACGGTTGACGGTTGACATGTATGTTCCTTTTAATTTTAAACGCGCATTTAAAATTAACTGAAAATCCAACTGCGTTCGATCGACTCCCAGTCAGCACCATCATCTAGATCTCGTCTCTGCGATCCCAACGGATCTTGTTTCACGTAAATCCGACATCGTATGCAGACGTTACGACTATTTCAAGTTATCGAATTAAACGAAAATTAAACTAATTTAATTAAAGCTTTTTAATTACCTTAATTATTAATTAAAACCATCATTAGGCAATAATTAGTCCACGTCAGCACCCTATTATCACTTCATGCGGTTTCCCCATTTCATCTCCCTGGAACCCGTATCCCCTTCTTCAACCTTTACTTCGAAAATAACTCCACCCATTTGGACCATCACCGACGCCTGATTCTGGCCTCCGGAACCACCCCGACATGACCGCCGACTTCGCCTGACTTAGCTCCGCCATCACCAGAAAGCACGCCCCCCAGCTCCGCTTCGATAGGTCTGAAATCCAGTTCGACCGAATCCCGTTCATCTCAAGATAACCACCGCCACCGATTGAACCGGACCACCGCACCACCTCCATTAACACCGCCACACTCCCCTGCTCCAACTCCTTCAGACCGCACCACCCCTCATCACCCTGATCGATTGGAAAACCATCGAAACCACCACTAGCTTCGAGAAGTAAACCCAAAACACTTATCCACGTTCATCTCATCGCCCCGACCTCCTCCGACCACCAGAGAACCCGAGACCGGTACCAAATCGAAGCCTGAACTCTCCTCTTTCATTTCCCTCAGGTCCGTCCTCTCAAATCGACCCAACTCCCACAATCATCAAAAGAACGAAACTGACCTGCTTTGGTTCTCGTCAATTTCCGGCCACCACAGGTGTTCGATCACCCCCGACTTTTTACAGCAGGTCCGTGTCGACTAGATCTACAACTTTCGTTCTGGTTTCCTCAACTAGTTCCCGCCAGAAATTAAAATATAAATTATTTAAGAAAAGTGGACTTATTTGCAAATTTGTGAAGAATGTATGAACGTGAATGGAGTTTGCTGAAATGGCTGAACAGTGGACAGTATTTACAAATGGAAATACTATATTTTAAGTTGATTTGACGAACGATGATGACTAACGATTTTTATTTCATGTCTATCGCAATTTCTGAATGCTGTTTATTATTCCTGCACTCACATAAAAACTCTGTTCGCTACGGGAATGGACATCATAGTACAATTTGGCGTTACGGTCCTAATGAAACTTGTTTCTCGAAATCCGAGTCCGTTTGCTCAAACGGCGCTCGTTCACGTCCAAATGGTCGTTTATATTTGCATTTTATTTTGCCACGCTCACAGAATAACTCCGATTGACGCGTAACTTGAAATCTAGCAATAATTAGTCAATACGGTCTCAACAAAATTTGTTTCATCGAAAACAGAGGTCGTTTGAATAAAGTCCCTTTTAAAAGGTCCAATTTTAATTAAAATAAATTAATTTAAAAATACTTCAATATAATAAAAACAAAATATTGAAATTTGCCATAACTGACCAGAATTTTATATAGATTCAAAATAAAATATTCCGGGTTGAAGTCCAAGCCAATTCGATATTAAAAATATTTTAAAAAAACCCCTTATTTATAAAATAAATCGATATATTCTATAAAGGAACTCCATAGTGACTATTTTAAAATTTGATTTGGACATAAAACAAAATCTACGCAATGAAAACTCGAATTTTCTCTTCCATTAGAAAATTACTGTAAAATGGATTCCGATGTTTCTTGTTTCGAGAAAATCTGGCTTATATTGAATTCTGTACAACCATTTAAAGTTCAAAATCCAATATTGCGAACTGCCGCGCCGCTGCAGCTCGATTTATAATTAAATTATAATTTAAACGTTATAACGCCGTTAAATAAACGAAATCGTTATTATAATTTCAAAATAAACAAATTAAATCATTTTAAATTCCCCGCTCCCATTATTTTGCAATTCCAAATATTTTGGAAATAAAATATTACAATATTATTTATATAAATAACATATTCAAATTAATTAAATTCAGGCCATTTTAAATTCAAACAATAATTTAAATAACTAAATAATTCAATAATTGTCCAGAAAAATATGGGTCGTTACAGCCAACAACGTTCGAAGTTGCAGCTTTAATTACGGGGAATGGTATGAGAAACGAGGGTTACAGAGACATTGTCATTGAAAAGAAAAGTGGGATGCTAAAGAGAATTAACGTGAAACACCCGAGTTCTATGGCCATGCAGTATCCAATAATATTTCCATATGCAGAGGGTGGATATAGACAGAACATACCTTACAGGTTTACACGATAAACCGATGACGATAAGGACGAAATGGTGACAATGCAAGAATATTATGCCTATATACTGCAATATAGAGAGGGAGATGGCAACACTTTGCTTTTGGGTGGAAGACTACTACAACAACTAATTATAGATGCATATTGCTGTGTTGAGGAAGATAGGTTGAATTGGATTAGAAATAATCAACATACGATTCGATCCGAGGTTTACAAAGGTTTGAAGGATGCAGTTACATCTGGTGATATATCGGTGTTTGCTATTAGTAAAAGAATGGTCTTACCTTCATCGTTCACAGGGAGTCCTAGATATATGGTGCAAAATTATCAAAATACAACGACAATTTGTAGATGGACTGGTCTTCCAGATTATTTTATAACATTCACATGCAATCCTAAATGGCTAGAGATTAATGAGTGTTTGAAACACATTGACGACCTGAGGCCGGAAGATAGACCTGATGTCATCTCACATGTTTTTCACATAAAGCTAGAGGAATTGATGCAAGATATTAAAAGTAAAAAACATTATGGGAAAATAAACGTAGGTATACTAAGTAACATTATATACTTTTATTTTTTCTCCCTTTATAAAAGTTAATAACCATGCCTTTTTTAATGTCATCATGTAGCACTATATACAATAGAATTTCAAAAACTTGGCTTGCCTCATGCATATATATATTGTTGTTTGTCCATGGTGATGATAAACCTAAAAGTACGACTTATGTAGACAAGGTGGTTAGTGCAGAACTTCCTAGCTTTGAATCAGATCATGCTGCATATAATTCCATCACCCAGTTTATGGTGCATAGTCCATGTGGGGACTATAGTCCTGAACATCAATGTATGGTTAACGGTAAGTGTTCAAAACATTTTCATAAAAATTTCAATGCTGACGCCTATTTCGATTCAAAAGGTTTTCCAAAGTATAGAAGACTTGACAACGATAATTCTATCACAACAACAAATGGAATCTTTCTCAACAACTGTTGGGTGGTTCCACATAATGTTGATTTAGTCGTCAAGTACCAGGCACATATTAATGTTGAAATATGCAATAGAGCAAAGTCAATTAAGTATTTATTTAAATACATCAACAAAGGGCATGATAGAGCCACTATGGTTATTGAGGAAAATAATGGAACAAAGCAGCAGTTTTATAGACAAGTTAATGAAATCAGAACATATATAGATTGTCACTACGTTTCGGCTTCGGAAGCAAGTTGGAGAATTTTCAAGTTTGATATTCATTATCAAAATCCTATGGTTGAACGTCTACAATTTCATTTACCTGAAGAGAAAAATGTGGCTTTTCATGATAACGACAATTTACCGGAATTACTTTGTCGTAGTGCTGTAAAGAACACTATTTTTATAGAGTGGATGAAAACAAATAAAGTTTGTGAGGAGGCAAGATTGTTGACTTATGTCGATTTTCCAACTAAATTGGTTTGGCATAAAACTTTAAATAATTGGATGCGGAGAAAGAAAGGGGACACAATCGGAAGAGTATATTTTGCGCACCCAACATGTGGTGAGAGATTTTACTTGAGGTTGCTGTTAAACATTGTGAAAGGACCTACAAGCTATGAAGACATTAGAACTTATAATTCAACTATATACGACACTTTCAAATTTGCATGTGTGGCTCGCAACTTGCTGGAAGACGATAATGAATGGAACAAAGCTTTAAATGAGGCAGCACAATGGGCATCAACATCCTCACTACGAGAAATGTTTGATATGTTGCTACTTTATTGTGAGGTGTTGGAACCATTATAGCTTTGGAATAGAAATTGAAAGAAGTTGTCTGAGGACATTGAATGGCGTTTTGGACAGATTTAAGAATGTGAAAAAAAATGTGGTGGATGAAGGACAACTACAGCAACAAACTTTAGTTGAGTTGGAAAATGTGATAAGAAGAAGTGGTAGGTCACTAAAAGAATTTAATTTCATCGCTCCATCCGACCTGAATTCAATCTTTAATTTGGATACCACTTTGGTTGGGGAAGAACAAAATTATGATTGTCATCAATTGCATGTTGAGTCCCAAAGACTAATACCGTGTTTGAACAATGAACAACATCGTGTGCTTGACATGGTTTGTGCTTCTATAGAAGGGAATAACGGTGGATTTTTCTTTGTGTATGGCAGTGGCGGTACAGGTAAGACATTTTTGTGGACCATTATCACATACTTGCAATCAATTGGAAATTTTTTTTGGCTGTTACACCTTCCGGAATAGCTTCATTGCTCTTACCTGGAGGCAGAACCGCTCACTCCACGTTCAAGATTCTTTTGTCTTTGGATGAAAATTCAACTTGCAATATATAAAAACAGTCCAGTTTAGGGAAATTAATAAAATCTGCAGATTTAATCATTTGGGATGAAGCACCTATGATGCATCGTAATGCGCTAAAGGCTTTTGAGAAAAGTTTACAAGATACAATGAGACTGACAGAAGGCCATGGAAGTTCTAAACCATTTGGAGGGAAGACTGTTTTACTTGGAGGTGATTTTCGTCAAACTCTTCCAGTTGTTGAAGAAGGAACAAGAGAGATGGTTGTCTCTACTTCTATTAGTAATTCATATTTATGGTCATCATGTCAAGTTTTTTTTTCTATTGTGTGACATAAGAATTCGAAATGCAACATCGATCCATGCAAATTGGTAAATTTTGAAAATTTTGCAAAATGGATTTTAGACGTGGGCGATGGAACATAAGTACGGTTCCTACAGATTATGATGATGATCCTTCATGGATTAAAATACCCGATGAATATTTGATTGAACCAGGAGATGATGAGATGGAGAAAATAGTTGATACTGTATATCCTCATTTGAATAAGAATTTACAGCATAAAGATTATTTATAGAAGTGTTGATTGCTTGCTACAACCAATGAGTTTGCATAATAAATTAACTTATACGTACTTTCTAAAATAACCGGTGACATGGAAACGTACCTAAGTGCGGATTCCATTAGTTCTTCCTGTGAAATCTTAGACGATCATCAAATTCTTTATCCTCTTGAATTCTTGAACTCATTAAAAGTATCCGGACTGCCTAACCATAACTTACAGTTAAAGGTAGGAGTACCTATTATGCTGCTATGTAATTTGAACCAAAGTTTAGGCCTGTACAACGGAACAAGATTTGTTGTCACCCGCCTTGCTGAAAGGATTATAGAAGCGGAAATCATTACTGGAAATAATATTGGTAAAAAAGATCTTATTCCTCAAATTGTTCTCACGTCTTCCGATACTAAACGGCCTCTTGTGCTTTGTAGAAGACAATTTCCTATAAAGGTCTGCTTCTCCATGACAATAAATAAAAGTCAAGGACAAACATTAGAAAATGTTGGGATATATTTTGCCCCGTCCTGTTTTCAGTCACGGACAACTATATGTGGCAATATCTCGAACAACATCAAATAATGGCATCAAATTTCCACTAGCAAGTCAGAAGATGGGATTCAAAGTTTGACCAAAAATATCGTATACAAGGAAGTGTTCAATGGATTAAGCGGTAAAATAAATACGATACAATTACTTTATATTACCATATTTAAACTTATATTTACATTATGATCTTTAATTTTTTTTATATATTATTCCAGAATGAAGGAATTCTTGATGCACGTACAAGTACATTTCTTCATGAAAAACCATCGTAAATTTGCATTTACTATCTTCTCTCTGTTGTTCTGCTTTAATCACTTTTTTTTTTCTTCACAGCGTACGCGTTTCTCCCATGGGGACCAACTGGATATTTAGACAACACTACAACTGGAATCATTTAACTTATTATGTTTATTTTTTTCTGTACAATTATCTGTCTGTAAACCATTTGTTCTCTGTCAGTTATTCCCATTTTTTCATTACAGTATTGTTCCTTCCACATTATTGTCCGTTAATGAAAGGTTTAAACTATATGATTCCTTTTCCTTAATTCTGCCACCGACAACTATTCCTTAAATAACAGTTCAGGACTCACTATCGAATTTTAATGACTGCTGCAGACTTCTGCTTTAAAGCATCCAAATTACTTCTGTATCATTTATGGTCATTTAATTGTATGTGTAATTAAACCGTTTATCATAACTGTCATTATATCTGAGAGGGACAAGTGTTTTACGTGATCGTATTTAGATTTGGTATAATGAGCAAATACAATTGTTTTCCAGATCTTATTCAAATTGCATTTACATTAAATATAAATATTTTAAACGTTATTTTTTTGCATGTTTGATATTTAAATGACAACTTTTCTCCTGTTTTTTTTTTCGGAACATTGTATTATTTATGTAGGACAGTTATCTATCAATTTGCTGACATTTAAGTTTTCAACTTCAGATTGCTTTTAAAGAATTAGGCTACATGAAGTAAAAAAATTGAATGTTAGCTTAATCAGTATAGACCATAATCAAGTGTTATATCATGAAGACTTTATCATTTTATTTATGTTACGTTCGTTAAAATATGCAATTACCATTATTATGTTACTCTTCATTCTGGGTTGCTAAAATGTGTGTTCTTTCTCTAATATGTCAGGGTTTCACAGCCATACATAATGAAGTTACCACGGAAGTTTTCAGCTATGCATTTCTACCGAAAGACATTGTACAAAAGTGAGGTAGCAAGCACCTGGAAGCATGAATCTAAAAAACCTATAACATTTTACCAAAGTTTTTACCATTTTACATACCATTGGACTGACATTTTAGTTACAATTTTTGAATTTCATTCTTTTCACCTTTTTGGTCCTTTCACGTGAATGATATAATCAACAAATTATTTAAAATCGAGAGGTATTCTGATTGCTCTTAAAAAAGAGCCAAACTGGTATTTCCATCTACTATTTGTTTAAAATGATGCATTTCTTTTACACTTATTACTACAAATTTAGATTTATCTCACCGAAGATTCTGTGGTTTTTTATTATTTGAAAAAAAAGGGTGATATATTTGATAAATCTTTTTATTATATGGATCAGACCATAGATGATGATCGACAAACGTTAGAAAAGAAAATCAAGTAAATGGCTTGATTTAATACTGTATATGAATGTATCCTCAAATTTAATTTCATTTACCAATCACTGATAAGGGTATTTTACACATTGCAAACAAACATAACCATGGCATGCCATTTTATTTATGTGAAAAAAGGTTATCAACTATTTTAGTGTACAAGACACGTTTTCAAGAACTTTTTTTTTTTGAAAAGGAGAAAAAAACAGGCCCAAGGCCCAATCCAAATAACAAATACTTAACCCTAGCCGCCTCATTCTTTCAGAATGAAACCCTAATTACAAAAAACACTAAAATGGCGGAACGCACTGCCAGATAGCTCCTCTTCCTTCACGGTGGCTTCCAAAATTTATCCTCAATCATCTCCTTTCTCTTCTCGCTTGGATCAGGCTCCAGTCTCACTTCGTAGTTTCTCAGAAGATGGGTTTGGCTTCTCAAGTGCTTTCCCTCGAGCTCAACGTTCATGGTGGAGTTTGTTTCTGATGGATCTGAGCTTCTTATGTTGTCAAAGCTTCTCTTTTGTCTAGTTGTGCCTCTGTCTTCATCAGGAATCCTTCTACTACTGCTCTCACCATCAGACCAGGCAGATAAGTGATAAATCATATTATTCAGCTCGCTTTTGTAAAAGTTGCTCCCAATTCTGTGTAAAGTATTGAACTTTCCTTCTATTTTTCTCATTTTCAGGTGATTAGTTCTCTCTGAAACTCTTCTGTGAGCTCCTTCCTCTGTGTCAGGTAAAAGCAGATGATTACTATTTAAATTATAATTTAAAACACGCACAGAATGATTCGAATTATGTCTACTTCCCTCACTAGGATTTGTTAAGAAATCAGTAGTGATGAGATCCTCAAGATGTTCAACTGGCCTATTCACATCACCCAAAAAGCATCCAGTACGAGATTTAATATGGTGATCTGCATCAGGTAAAATAACAACATTATTATTCTTATTTGAATGATTAGGGACATTAGGAGTGATATTGTTTTGATAACTCCCTTTGCAGAGAGGAGAGTTGATTGCAAAGCTGGACAAGTTGTCTCCAAAGAAGTGCCCTGGGAACTTTTTATTGGCAATTAGCTTGCCATTCAGTAAGAACTCTTCAATTTGATTATCACAATCAGCATTTTTCTGAATGTTATGATTATGCAAATTCTCTTGCTTGAATCTGTTAGCTTTTTTCATAACAATATTGCTATCATTAAGAATAATGCTCCAAGTCTGAAAACAACTATTTTCTTTACCAGTATGAAGCCTTTGATTTCTTTCCCTCCAAATGTAATAAATAGATGCAGTAAGCAAAACACATGCTCTAGAAAATTTAAAGGTCTTGGGCTTAAAAAACTTTAAAATGTACTTAATGCTATCCCTAATATCCAAAGCAGCATAGGATTGACTGAATCCCAAAGTACATTTAGCATTATACCAAATGTACTGGGAATAAATGCAGTCAAAGAATAAATGATTGGAGCTCTCATTTTCTTTTTTACAAAGCAACCAAATGCTATCAGAGTCCTTTTTCCATTTGTTACAAATCTCTCTAGTTGGTAATTTATTCAAAATAGCAAAGTAGGCACAATGTGCCATTTTAGGGCAGTTTGATTTACACCATATTATTTTGTACCAATCAACTTCTACTTCTTTACCTACCAAGTATTCCCAAACTTTTTTAAAAGAAAAATTGTCTTTTGAGCATAACTTCCAAGACCAATGATCTCTGAGGCTATTTTGCTCAATCTGTATTTCACTGATGGCATTTTTGAAAATATGGGCAGCAGGAATGTTATGAAAGCTCCAACAGTTATTATTAATGATGCTCTGAACTTTATCATTAGCCCCTCCTAAAATATATAAATTGTTCCAACCTAAAAGGTTAATTAGTGAATTTCCACTAATCCATGGATCAAACCATAAACTGGTTTGAGTACCATCCTTTAGCTTTCTTTGAATTAGACATTTGCCAATTTCCCTATAATCTAAAAAAGAATGGTGCACCTCTTTTCTAGCAAGCCAGAAGTTTTTATTATTTAAATATTTAGCACACATCCATCTTGCCCAAAGAGATTTTCCCTCCAGAAATTTCCAAAATAATTTAAATTTGCTAACATCAATTATGTCCTTAATACTTCTAAGCCCAAGACCTCCAAATTTTTTAGGTTTACACACAGTATCCCAAGCTACTTTATGATATTTGCCTCTCCAAATAAAATTAGAGCACATTCTATCAATCTTATGTATAACATTTGTGGGGATATTATGAGACTGCACTCAGTACATAACCATAGCAGATATGACTGTGTGAGTGAGCTCCATTCTGCCTGCTAGAGAAAGTAATTTACCAGACCACCCTTCAAGCTTACTTTGAATCAGATCAAGTAGTCTAGAACAATCTTTTTCACTGATCTGATTTATGCTTAAGGGGAGGCCTAAGTATTTAACAGGGAGATTGCCCTCTTTAAAATTCAAGAGGTGTAAGATCTCATCTTTAATAAGAACATCTTTACTAAAATAGATTTTGCTTTTATTTAAATTGACAGCTAACCCAACATAGTTCTCCACGTTTTTTAAAATCTTGTGAACAGCAATAGCACTCCCTTTGTCTGCTTTCAAAAATAAGAGCATATCATCTGCATATAAAAGGTGTGTAATGTGTGGTTTAACTCTATTTATAGGTTTAATGTTTCCCTAAAGTACTTCCAATTCCATTTGCATAGAAAAATATTCCATAACAATAGAGAAAAGGTATGGTGACAGTGGGTCCCCCTGTCTAATTCCTCTATTGCTAGTAATGAAGCCTTTAGGAGAACCATTTATCATGATAGAGTAAGACACATTACATATACACTCTTTAATTAAAGCACAGAATTTTTTGTCAAAGCCCATCTTTTGCATAATGTGAATGATAAAATTTCTATTAATTTTATCAAATGCTTTATGCAGATCAATTTTAATGCACATAAGATTTTTATTCCTTATGTTAAAATTTCTAATTAACTCATGAGCAAGCAGAGAGTTTTCAGATATTAACCTACCTGGGATAAAGGCACTTTGATTCTCTGATATAGTGAACTTTAGAAAACATTTTAATCTATTACACAGGAGAGAAGCAATAATTTTGTAAACAAAGTTACAACAGGCAATAGGCCTATAATCATCTAGACTAGTAGGACTTTCCACTTTGGGAATAAGGGTAATGTATGTATGGTTAATACTTTTCAGAAGTTTACCTGAATTAAAGAATTCTAAGATTGAATCACACAAACCATTCTGCATCTCACCCCAGTGTGTTTTGTAAAATTTGGCTATTGGGATTATTAATCGAATATGGCTATTGGGGATTATGCTTTTCTTTCAAAAACTTTTCTCTTAAAAGACATGTTTTTGAAAATACTTCTTCCAAAAATGTTTTTAGAAAAATAGCTTTCTAAAAAATTTATCTGTTCCGGTAACCTTCAGCTCTGATACCACGTGTAACACCCCACACCCGCTAAGGTCACTCACTAATGGAATGCCTTAACTTCGGTGGAGTATTCTAAGTGAATATAGAACATAAAAATTACAACAAGACAGATATAAATAATACTTGAAATCTAAAACATCATTTCATTGCAGCAGAAGATAAACATGTTTGGTTACATATCAAAACCAACTAAAACAAGAGTCAAGTACTAAATATCCATCCTGATAAAACATAAGTACATAATCTCACTACATAACTAATAGCCATAATAGAAAAGATAAGCTGGACTTTACATCACGGTCCAAGCTCCAAAAGATATATAAAGCAATCTGATCAAAGCCCACTAGTGCTAGGCCCACTCTGAGAACCTGAGGGTTGGGGAAAAGATAAAAACAACGGGGTCAGACATAAGTCTGAGTGAGCCCTATAACTTTAACAATACAATCATTAAAGTAATTAGGGTATGATATAAACTTGGTACGGTGATGACTGGGGATAAATGACTACACTAAGCAGCCAACTAGACATAGGATGAACTAAGATAACCGTAAAGACGCATCTACCCACCCAAGGGTAATTACTACACTGCACCACACCAGTCATTCCTATTTAAAGGTTGATCTCACCCAAGGACTTAGAAAATATAACTAGTAGTTTCTTGTACCCCTAGCTGACCACATAGGTGCCGTTTGTCTTTATCTCCACTAGGTGTACCCACTACTCCCCAAGCGATCGGCTCCCTAACGTAGATACCCGTGCTGGCCCCACAGTGGGGTGTATCACTCCCCAAAGTGGCAACCCGATACAACCAACGGTGCACGGCTTATACCTACACGATGCAACAACGTCTTACCTACCAGCCCGGGTCCACACATGCATATGAAACCCGTTGGACTTGCGTTGCCACCGCTAACCCATTTTGGCCTCTTATAGTCAAGCCCGGTATGCGTGTCCCGTCCTCGACATGGGTCGAGCCCAATAAGATACATATGGGTTACTGGTTGAAATGGGCCCCCACAAGCTACCCACCTAAGCTTGTCCCTTTTTCTAGTGCATCCCACTTAACCCTTTAATCATGTTTAATTACATGTTTCCACTTGGTTAAGTATTCTAATCGTATTTTCTATTGCCACTCAAGGCAACCCACTAGATTTCCACATGCCACCCAAGGCACTTACTTGATTTCCACATGCCACTCAAGGCACCCACTTAACCCCTCATGCCCCACTACATGCTTATCTGGTTAAGTGTTTCTTAATTGATTAAGAACGTAACCTTTGTAAAGACCTCTCACATTAGACTGTCTTTAATGGCAGCTGGATTTGCCGGTCGGTTCCGGGAAGCCTTACCCCATAACAGAGTCTAACCTCGTGTCTTTACACTTGTCACGTATTTAGTTTATGCCTAAGACCTCTCACATTGGGCCAATCATTTGTAGCCGCTGGATTTGCCGGTCGGTTCCGGGCAGTCTTATGCTACAAAAGGGTCCAACCTCGTGTCTTAGTCGATTAATTACACCTAATTAATCACCCCCATAATTTGTATTAATTATCCCTAATTAATTAAAAATTTAACGATGTACATAATTGACTCAATTATGTCCATCCACTTTATGGTATGCATAATCATACCAACTTCACACCATTTTATTAACATGAATATTAACCCCATCGTTCCCCACGTAATACGTTGACATGACATACTTAAAAGGGGAGATTCATCACAAACACAATGGGTTCAACTTGCATAACATTAGCATCAACATGGGTTTTAAAGGTGTCAACATGCATATATGACCATAACATCAAACCCAACTAGCATAAATAACCAACTCAAACTTGCACGAATCACATATGTCATAAAGAGGGTAACTTGCATAAGTTACTTATGTCATACAAAGGGGTAAACTTGCATATATATGTGTGACATATAAAGGGGTTAACTTGAATATGTATGCATCTCATACAAAGGTGTAAACTTGCACATGTTACTTGCATATAATCAAACACCAAACTTGCATAACATGTCATATATGAACTTGCATATAATCAAACACCAAACTTGCATAACATGTCATATATGAACTTGCATATAATCAAACACCAAACTTGCATAACATGGTGTCATAATGGATCAATGTTTATCATAGTGATTTGCATAACTAGCATCATGAACACATAGCATAAAACTTGCATAACTAGCATCATGAACATATAGCATAAAACTTGCATAACTAGCATCATGAACTCATAGCATATGACTTGCATAACTTGCATAACATCATGAACACATAGCATATCACTTGCATAACTTGCATAACATCATGAACACAAAGCATATGACTTGCATAACTTGCATAACATCATGAACACATAGCATATGATAACATAACTTGCATTGATCCACATACATAACCATAACCTCATTATATCCTATCATAATTAGTTTAGCAATTGCTTGCTAAAGGCATAGAAACTCACAACTTGTTGATTAGCACTCCTATGAACAAGATTAAGTTGCTAGAGTTGATTAGAAGTTGATTTGAGAAGCTATCTTCTTCTACAATTTGATGGAGGCTCCTTCAAGTTGCAATTTGACGGCATAACAACGTTGTATCTATTTTTAGTACGAATTAGGGTAGTCTTAGGGTGTATTTATAGAATTAGGATGTAGTTTAGGCCCTTAGATTAACCCTAATTTAGTTTAGAGCCGTCAGATTTCGTCACAAGCCACCGAAACACAGCCCAAAGCTCAAATCAGTGCACCCAGGCCAAACTGACCGACGGAGGGGAGGGGGGGTCGACCCCTGGGTCGACCCCTTGGGGGGGGGGTCAACACCCATGCCGACCCTAGTGTCGACACCCTCTGTCTGGCGGGAATTTTCCCGCCTCTTCTGAAATTTGAAATTTGAATATTTTAAATCTGTTTTGAGTTTTCTGAAACTTCGGATGGCCATAACTTCTTCATACGAAGTCCAAATCACGCAAACTCGGACTCTATCTCAACCAGAATTCCGAGACGAACACAATGGCGCAACCCGTTTCCCTTAATTCTCACGTCTGAGATTAATTATTCTTTAATTACTAAACATTAATATTAAGTGAAATTCGGGGTGTTACAGATTCCACTTTACTACTTTGTTCTTTATAATCAATAAATGCTTCCTTTTGATGGCACACGTGGAAACAAGCTCCTGAATCAAGTATTCAATCTTTGCTTTTGCATTTATTAACGCATAAAACATTTCCTTCAATCTCCTCGCCAAAATTCACCTCATTACCGTTGTTATTTTGTTCATCAATCTTTTCTTCCAATGCCTTTATCTTCTCCTTATCCCTTTTAAGCTTGTGACAAAATCTCAGTTGATGACCGGATTTGTCACAGTAAAAACAGACATATTCTTTTTTCATGTCCGATCGATTCGATTGCTTTTCCGTATTTCGTTGACTATCCCTCTTTGCAATAAAAGCTTTTTCAATTGGAGTTTCAATTTCCGTTTCCTCCTTATTTTTCCTTCCTTAAGGCTCATCCTCCACATCTCTTCATTAAGCAAGCTACTAGTCATGGACCCCATTGAAACAACGTCATCCGAATTTGAGTTATTCAATGCAACCACAAGTGTTTCCCAACTTTCTGGCAATGAACTCATCATCATTAAAGCTTGTGTTTCATTATCCACCTTGAAATTCACGGCAGCCAATTGATTCATAATTTCCTGAAAATCATTAAGATGCTCCCCAATTGACCCACCTTCCTTAAGCTTCAGATTCACCAACCTTCTCATAAGAAGAGCCTTATTTGTTGCAGAGTTCTTCGCATAAACCCCTTCCAATTTCTTCCATATAACATAAGCCGATGTTTCATTAGCAACAATATGAAACACTGAATTATCCAAAAAAACACGAATAGATGCAGCGGCCTTCCTATCCATAGTCTCCCATTATGCTTCGGATAGATTGCTAGGTTTTTCCCCACTATTCTATAGCGGCTGATGAAGATCATTAAGATAAAGGAAATCTTCCATATTTGCCTTCCATAATACCCAATTTCTTCCATTAAGCTTTTCAATAACAATTTTATCCATATTCAAACCCTTTCCAAAAATTTTGTGTAGAAGGCTCTGATACCAATTGTTAGGGTTTCCCCGAGATCACTACACAATTAGATTTTAAAAGAGTGAAGAAGATAATAATAACAAGCAAATTCCACCAAATAAACATTTATTATTCCACCAATTAATTACAAAGAAAGACGTAAAATTGAGAAGATATCTCAATCCCTAAAAACAAAAACAAGTTTTTCTCCCTCAAAAGTACAAATAAATCTCTCCCTAATGAGATGCTTATATAGGCAAATGGAAAGACTGGATCTATACCCAATTGGGCCCTAAAATATCTCAGAAATAAATATTCCTTAAAACATGTTTAAAATAAAAATTTCCCTAAAATATCTCAACAAATCCAAAAAACTCGGTCAACAGGTCCTAAAATCTCGCAACTTCGAATATCTCCACTTGAATATCAATGTGATGAATATCACAAACCATAACACCTAACATGTATTATCCATATATATATATATATATATATATATATATATATATATATATATATATATATATATATGTTTATATATATATATACACATATGTGTTTATATATATACACACACACACTCTCATCCATTTGCAGGGTGTGCGCCATTACTATAGTTTAAGCTTGCATGAGGAGGGCTTTTCTACATGACAATATGTATATGTATATGTATATGTATATATATATATATATATATATATATATATATATATATATATATATATATACACACACACACAAACACAAGGGTGTACTGGAAGGGTAATTAACCATTTGCGCTAGCAGTGTATTTAGGATGACTTGAGAACAACATCTTATACTCCAAATAATCAAGTTGTAATACCTATACCAAAGTTACAGTATAAAATGTTTTTAAATACAGGCATGCAATAGCTTATAAAAGGCAAAGTAGAAGCAAGTTATAGAAAATGGAACAATCAAATTCAAGGCAACATGCCTAATTAAAGTACCGGGGATAGTTTAAAACAGGAACAAAAAATTTCAAGGAATCAACAAGGCGTTAAACTTCCAAAGGAAGCCATACATTAAAATATAAATGCATGCATGACTATTTGTCAGCATTCAGTATCCAAACAACAACCGGAATATGTTGCAAACATGTATTTTCAAACTCAAGGAAGCTTAAATCCAAGGCAGTGCATTACTCTTGCTATCAGGGAACAAAAAAAAAGCAGCCAATTAAAATATTCACCCAAACAGGAAGTGGCCTATTGTATGGTTCAGTAATAACATATAGTGGCGAGAATAATAATTGCAGCAATGTATATTGGACAAGACAGTATGCACTTAACAGCCACAAACTAATAATATTAGTGCAAACCGAAATCATAACTTTAAATAAGTTTAATTGTAAGGTCACTTACAATCGGTGCGACGATGGGCGGGTGCAGACAACATTTCCTGGTCTTAAAGGGACTAGAAACTCGATGGTCAGGCTACAGAAAATGGCAGCAACACGATTTGGCTTCAACATTTCATTACGACAGTGAAGCATAGCTGAATCGGGTTCTGCTGACTTATGGTGGCGATTGCATGGTTTAAGGGAAAAGCTTCACCTTGGTGACGGGTTTTGACGATGGATAGCGACTGTAGAACAACCATGCGTTCTTCTCCGTGGCTGCGATGGTGGTAACAGCTGCAAGCCCGCCTCATGCTTTGAAGCAAAACGGGTCGGTTTTCAGGTGACATACGGTTTGAAGGTAGAGATGGCAATGCGCTTCTGGATGACAACAAGGTGGACTGGAGGACGGAGCACACGATGATGGTGGTGGCAGACTCTGATTGGTGACAACGGCGAAGGACAGATGTTGGCGGAGCGACGGAGCAAAGGGGATTGCCAACAGGGAGGAGCGGGGAAGGCCATAACATGATTTAAGGATTTGATGACAAATCAATTTGGTGAATTTTCGGTTGGCCATGGATTTAGAGAAATAGATTTGGGAAAGAAATCTCGGCTGCTCACAAATGAAGAAGGGGAACGAAGTTTATTTTGGGACAACTTTAAATGGGCTGAAATGAAAAAAATAAAAAAGGATGTGCTGAACAAAAATGACAGCGGAAAAGAAAAGGACGCGTGTTAACAACAGGGGCATGCGGTGCAACCGTGAGAATCACCTAGACGAGTGTCCAATTGTCTCGGTTAAAATGGACAAGTGTTCTAAAACATTTTTTTTTCAAAACATATCTAAATTTAAATTAAAACCAAATTAACAATTTTAATTAGATAGATTATATTGTAAATTCTCAAGTAAAAAAATTAAATTTCCCAACAAAATATATCCAACCATATTAATTTTAACATATTACTAACATTAAATTAACAAAACATTTGAATCGAAAAGAAAATTTAATTTATACATACATAATTGATTTAAAACTAAAATAAAATAGATCAGATTTCAATGTATAAACAAAATAAATTTCCTAACAATCAAATCCAAATTAATTTCAAAATTTTAAAGTGTTGAAAAATTTGGTTCGTTACAATGATTGTTTGGATACGATAGTCGCACATCATGGAATATATTGAAGGAATTGTATACAAATATGAGCTGGTAGACACGTAACATTAGGGATTCTTTTCGTTATATGGGAGTTGTGTGTCAGCTCATATACATGCAAGGAAGGGGGGCTTTGTTCCGACCGTCGTTACATAACAGAGGGGAAAAGGTTATCCTCTTTAGGTTTTAGGATTTGAGATATCTTCTCAAATTTTAGTTTTTTCTTGTAATCTTTTGGTGGTTTAATAAAAGTTTTTTTTTTTTGGTGGAATTATTTTGTCATTATTTCTATTCACTTCTTATCTCTTCTAAAAACTAATTGTGTAGAGATCCAAGGAAAATCCCTAACAGAGTGGTATCAGAGCCAAAGGTTTGGATAGGGCCATGTAGGCAAGGCAGTACTCTCAAAAGATACTCGTAGGATGCGAGTCGAGGGTGGGGGGACTGTTAGGATTGTCTCGCATGTTGTTAAAGGAGGAATGATAGTTTGGATACGATAGTACCACATCACAGAATATATTGAAGGAATTGTATACAAATATGAGCTGGTAGGCACGTAACATCAGGGATTCCTTTTGTTATATGGGTGTTGTGTGCCAGCTCATATGCGTGCAAGGAAGGGGGACTTTACTCCGACCTTGTTACATAACAGAGGAGAAAAGGTTATCCTCTTTAGGTTTTAGGATTTGAAATATCTTCTCAAATTTTAGTTTTTCTTGTAATCTTTTGGTGGTTTAATAAAAGTTTTGTTTTGGTGGAGTTATTTTGTCATTATTTTTCTTCACTTCTTATTTCTTCTAAAAACTAATTGTGTAGAGATCAAAGGAAAATCCATAATAGAGTGGTATCAGAGCCGAACGTTTGGACCGGGCCATGCTGGCAAGGCAGTGCTCTCAAAAGACACTCGTAGGATGCGAGTCGAGGGGGAGACTGTTAGGATTGTCTCGCATGTTGTTAAAGGAGGAATGATGGTTTGGATACGATAGTCCCACATCACGGAATATATTGAAGGAATTGTATACAAATATGAGTTGGTAGGCACGTAACATCAGGGATTCCTTTTGTTATATGGGAGTTGTGTGCCAGCTCATATGCGTGCAAGGAAGGGGGCTTTTTTCCGACCATCGTTACATAACAGATTTCATCTATTACTCTTCCATAGGTGAATACCACATACTCTCAAGATCTTATGCATTTATCCAATCTCAATTTTGTCCCTTTTAAATTCATCAATCAAAGCGACAACAGATTAATGTATGTTTGAAAAAGTCTGCGAATGACCAAAAGAATTGCATACCATGTAATAATTATGTTTGTATGCTTTTTCTTCTCCTTTTTATACCCACAAGACACATGTATTCCCTTTTTTTCCTACCTCAAACTGTTGTCAAATATACAGCTTGCGCAATTGAATGGGATGCAGGCATACTAAAATTATCACTTAACACAGGTTTCATCCAACCCACAGGCACCACGTATGTGACAGAAATTTGAAGTTCGAACTTCTGACCGGAACACTACCTACCCAACTCCTCCTCCTTCCCTGCCTTCTTGCCAGTTGATCTTCAATGGAAAACTAACAAAACCTAATTTAAAGGAATCAAATTTGCCTGTATGTTTCTTCCCTCTGTTCTATAATATTATTACGTATACATTGCAGATTTTTATTTTCCAGTTCATACGTGATTTACTTTGAGTTTCACTGTAATGTTTGTTCACATTATGAATCAAATTTTGCAGCATTTTAGTCATTTCAAATATTAAATTTAAACCAATATCGGTATTTAGTACTACTCCTACTATTTTGTGCGTATTTTTTTCGTTCAATTACACTCACTTACTTTAATGGTACTTCACAATTTAGGACGTTTAAAGTTTATATGATACAGTTTGACCTCATACACCTTACTTTCATTTTATAAGCAAAGTCAAGCCTGTCCTTAAGAATAGTACAATGATCAGTTGTTTTATATCATATTTAACAAGTTCCCCATGCAAATTATATTTTTGGTACGGTCCATAGGTTTCTTACAATGTGTACCTTCTTTATCTTCACTCTACCCTACTAATTTTATCTACTTTTTTCGTTCACCATTTTTTATTTAGCACAATATGTATGCCACGTTCACATTTCTGTTTTATCCTGACAACATGATAGTTTATCATCTTCTTCCTGCAACGACGCCTGCTGCGGCAAGTTGGGTTAGTTACTGCCTGCATTTTCCTCTCTGCTAATGTACCGTATTTTTTTATTTCTTTAAATAAGCAAATATAACAAAACATGTAATTGCTTTGAACTAATTTCCTTAATTCCTTGATCAACATGTCAACATTGGTCCACCCACTTTCTTTTACAACTGCAGCCAGTTAACAAAACTGAACCCCACTTGGACATTTTCCCCTCCTTATTTCCTTGCATAAACTACTACTCTTATAACTACAAATTTTCCACTTTCTTCATTACTCACAACTATTACTCATTTTAACTTCTACTCTATCAACTGCCTATTTACGTAATGTCTTCTTCTCCATATACAATACACCAAATATTTATCAATATTCACAACATATTTTCATTTGATTACTATCTCTGTTGTTCCTTTACCAGTTATAACCATGGCCGACAATACTCCACTGCTGTCTGATTTAGCTCTGGAACCTTTCTGGGTCGGATCATCGTTAGAGCGTCCAGAATTTGGAATTCCATCATAAACACGTTGCTAAGGATGTTTAATCAATTAATCTTCAACTACTTGATATCCAAGTAAATTTCCAACCTCCTTACTCATTTTGCATTTCATTCAGTATTTAAATATTACTGTGAACATATACTTCTACATTTTAAATCATAGGGCAACCAAATGCTTGCTGTGGTTCCAAAAAAATTGATAGACAAATATTTACACACGTTTACGGAGCAATCAATTTACGAAATTAATTCCTTCAATGTATATCCATCAAAAACTGACTATCGCCCAATCAACAAAGATTTGATGATCATATTACGTCGGGATACTCAAGTTAAAAATTTGGCAGCATCACTGTATGACATCCCCAAATATAAGTTTGAATTTGTTAGCGATGATGTTCTTCCTCAACGTGTCGATAAATTGGACCAGCTTATAGGTTACTACCTGTTATAATGATTACACTCCACTTTGTATTTACAACCCTAAACAAATCAATCTCCTTCTGATCTTTCTTCCCACTAATTTTCCCCCCACAAATTTAGATATCGCAGGTGTCCTCAAATCCATTTCGCGAGTTGGGCCTAACAAGACTAGAAGAGGATGTCAAACCACAATGAGAGAATTAACTCTTCTCACTCCTAAGTTCTTGACATACATATGTCTACCCTTTACTTTAATAACTAATATTGTATACTGACCTCCCTTTTATTCCTATAGCTCAAAAACTGCATCTATCACGCTTTGGGCGGATAAGATAGATTTAATTGATGTGACAATCGCGGAATCACAGAACAAACCAGCATCCCTTATCTCCACAGCAATGTCGGTTAGACTTTTTAAAGGTACAATTCCAAACCTGTTATCGTACTACTATTACTTCGGCACACCCTAACACTGTAACTAATTGAAGGAGAGTTTACATTTTCTTTCACAAATGCTACCCAGTTGTATTGTAACTTATAATATGCATTGAACTCAAATCTATTTCCCAGGTACTGCCCTTTTTAAACAAAATTATTCGTATAAGTTGTATGTCTACTAAATACTTTGTGTAATGAAACTACATCCCTACCAGATTACCGGAAGGAGAAGGTAGTAAAATAAAAACTATTGACCATTATTGCGATGTAGGCTCTGCAAAGGAAGATAGTCAATTTCGTATAACCATTTCAGCTATGTTAACTGATATTAAAGCAAATGATTGTCATGTAATTTCTCTGGACTAATACATACTATTACATAACTTTAGTTATGACACTTTATTTCCGAAATATAACATTACTATGATTACCTGTTATCAGGGAAAAACATATGTTGTGCAAGCAACAATATTGAAAATTAACACTTCAGATGGCTGGAGTTATCTGTTATGCCCACTTTGTAGAAAGACAGTAACAAAGGACAGAACTTCTATTGAATGCCCAAAATGCAAATCCGCTGTTCCTAACCCCGTTAATAGGTGTCCCTACCCTAACTTATACACATTTCCAATTATATACTTATATGTATATACATATATATACATATATATAATTATTAAACAAATATCGACTATCCATGGAAGTTTACGACCATAGTGCTTCAGCAACTTTCGTATCATTTGATAAGGATGCTACTTGCTTGCTCAAAAGAAATGTTGATGAAATGGTTGATATTTCGAAAAAGGTATTGGATACTTAATAATAATTCCTTTTTGTTCATTACATACACAATGTCTCTCTTTTATTGTGTTCAACTACATCGCGTATGACATACATTTTTCATGATTAACTCATTTCTCATTACCACTCGGTTTTAACAATTTAGGACAACAGATATGATATGGTTGATAAACTATTCAACATGCTACTAGGAATAGAAGCATGTTTTGAAATTAAACCAACGCAATACGACATAATCAACCGTGCAAGATCACTCGCTGTTAGTAGAATTTCTAATGTGAATCAACCTTACGCACCTCCGATTCGCAAGTCCACTAAAGAAGAAGACGACTACACAAGGGATTTGGCATCCACGCAACAAACCATTGAGTCAAGAACATTGAATAAAGACTGTATGACTTTATCCCCTATGCTTATACTCACAATACAACTTAACTTAAACTTATTTACAA
Organism: Allium sativum; assembly: GCA_030737875.1. NCBI lineage: Eukaryota > Viridiplantae > Streptophyta > Magnoliopsida > Asparagales > Amaryllidaceae > Allium > Allium sativum. The sequence continues at coordinate 489,098,959 of CM060923.1, read as the reverse complement.
CCATATTTCCAATTTACAGTGGACACCCAGGTGGATATTAAGGGGAAGCGAAAAATTTACCAGGTTCCCCTCACATATCTTCATTATCCTATAACGAAGTATTTCTTACACACATCACCTCACTATCTGCTTTTGTATAGGAATCCAACAATGCTTATCTAGGTCCCACAGAAACTAATCGCACTGTTGTGCCTACATGCTCATCACAACATGACAAACTCAGTGGGGGTAATACTCTCCCCTGTATTCTATTACACAGCTTATCCTACGAACACACTGTTTGGTGACATATATTTGTTTACCAAACTCCAGTTTTGGTTGTTAACTGACTTTACATACTTTTCCCGGATGAACTGACTCACACTCGCGGTAAAACTAAGAGTCATAAATAAACCCTGAAGAAGAGAAAGAAAAAATAGGTGTTAACCGTGTTCCACACTGCTATATCCATGTTCGCACTCCCCATCGTTCTGTGTATTTTATAATTACCAACATCAAGTTGTTTTGTAGTATTTTTGTTTTCAAACTATGAAATTTTACTGTGTTTGTCCACCATTTATTTTTAGTTCATTTTCCATTTCCATGTATGTGCACGTCATGAATTTTAAACATAGTTACAATGTAAATTTCCGTCCTGTAGATATATTGTCCTATGTTTGCTCTTCTCCATTCAAATTGTGTAACCAATGCACTTAAATTCATATTATGCTGCTCCGTACACTGATCTCTACTACAATTCATGTGAACCTATGTTGTAATTTTTTTCTTCCTTTTTTAAATACATCTCAAAATCTGTACCATGTACCATTATCCTCCTGAGCTATATTTACGTGTGTTGAACCACTATTTGTCCACATGAGAAACATTGGTACATATATATACAAGTTTATCACACATAATTTGGAAGTACGATTTGGCAGGTTTGTTTTTCAGTACATTCCATACCCTTCCATGTACATCAATGTGTAGACCAAATTTTTTTTCCTACACCTAATTTTATTGCACTAATAACTTATAACATACCACTCGAACCAATTTAAAATTGAACATTTCACAACAAATATAGGAAACACTTAACATATATTATGACTACTTGACACACTGCCATACAAATTACAAATTTCCAATAACCTTAACACTACAGTTACAATCAAGACATGAACTTTTCTATTTTAACACACTACCCGTATGCGCAGGACGGGCCACAAACTTGTTTTTAATATGTTAAGTTAGAATAAAAAGAAATTTATGATAAACATGTTTTGTCATTAAAAATGACATTTCCATCATGTTAAATTATAATAAAAGAATCATATGTTAAAAATGTTTTGTTAGATAAAAACATCGTCTTTAACATGTTAAAAATATAGTTTTTAACATAAATATGAATTGTGCAGAATTTACATGAAATAAAATGAATGGTATTGAAATTGTCGAATGAATTATATATATATATATATATATAGTATATATATATATAAATTAAAATTAAATGAATCGCGCGCGGTAGTTCGCGTTTTGGAATCATAACTTTAAACGATTATACCGAGAGATATGACCGTCGGATTTTTCCAAAACTGGAACCATTGGGTTCACTTTGGAAAGATCTTTCCAATGATATTAAATGTGTTAAAATCCAACGGTTAGATTTCGAGAAATGTGTGATTCAAATCTGAATAAAAACAGTGTTAGGGCCACGTAATGACTTGAAGCGTCATTCGAATTAAATGGGCTATTTTTATGTAAATAAAAACAACGATAAATCATTATAAAATATTATTAACGATATGAAATGATTTGAATTATATATATTCGAGAATTATTTGAAAATGCCGAGTTAAATCTCAATTTAAATAATTATATGATGATTTAAAGTCAAAGACTTTGAAGACGGTGGTTGAAGACCGGTGATCTTCACATCGAATGGACAACTACTGATGCCCTGAATTGGGTAGCTCCCAATAAAGGGTTAAAGTGGTAGTTGTCCGGATGGACTTGTTGATTGTCCGGATATGCGAGAACCTCTCTTCCGTATTGGACATGCGGGACAAGGAATAAGGTGTCTCCGGTTTCGTTCAGACCCAGAATGGACTTATAAATGGATGTGTGTCTGACATTGGATTTCGTTCTGTGTTAATTGATTTCTGTTAAATATATATCTATTTGGTGGCAAAGAATTTATTCTCTTGCTTAACACCCTTCTCTAAGACGTACGAGCTTAGAGGTTATATATTGATAGACATCAGTTGCATGGCGTGGATTGTCAATGTGGCATGCTAAGATGCAAATGATCAAGATTTTTGTTGAAAAGCAGAGTCTTGTGGTTGATGATCAAAGAAAAACTTAAATCATCATAGCATTGTGTATAGCGTTACTTCGCGAGCCTCACACCCCGGTAAGAGTCAGAAACGGGATAAGGAAACACAGGGAGTGCACGATGTTTCTTTCTAGCTAGAAGTGGTGTCATGGTATGAATCCCAAACATTTTTACTTATGTGGATGATGGATTGTGAGGGCCCTCGATATATTGGCCGCTACTGGCCAAGTGATAGGTCCGACAGGACCGGGAAACGTGTGTTCAGGAATAACTAATCCACTAAAGTATGTGTGGACTGGCTCTGCAGGATCCAAGTATTCACCAGCGTCCGAGCCCTAAGGCATTTGCTAGAGTGTCTCGAATCGGTAAGGAGACCATACCAAGCCTTGACTCATGATGGAAACCCAACCTCCAATACGACATTACAGATTTGATTGTAAACCTATAAATGGCAACATAGTATATGGTAGCTATGCTGTCTAGGATTGATACATTTATTTTGAAAGCGTTTTAAACTGATTAGACACTAATTATAATATCAAATGATTTTTGTTTTATACGTATCAATCATTTTTGACCATTATAAGGTAAAACTCTATCCCTCGGTTTGCGTTGCATTGTGTGATGGGACTTAAGTCTTATAATGGTTTCATTTTTATAAAAAGCATTGCGTTGTTTAAAAGAATCACTTATTTTATGCATTGGCAATCCAATGGAGTAAACCCGTTCCGCATTAATGGCATGGTCCTGTGATTAGCCTTATTATTAGATAAGTTAAGTAAGATTTCTCATTCCAGTCCCATGACCGACTCGTAGTTTTTTTCACTTGCAAACTCGGGTGCCCTTATTTTTACACGGGCAGCCAAGTAAACAAGTAATGAGCTTTATTTTGGATATGCATAGTAGCATGGGGTTCTCTTTTGGCAAAAGACGAAGACTATCTTTTATCTCTTATTTTGGACATTTAGACATCACCTTATCTATGCTGTATTTGATGATGTTCTAGACTTATGTTCTATTTGTTGGAACCTCTTATGTACTGAGTATTATCCAGTGTCTGTGCAACTTTGATGCTGATGACATTTATGATTCCGCTGCTATGATAATGAGTATTATCCTATGATTTCATGTGTTATGTTATTATCTATAATCGGCTGATGTGATAAATGTGTTATATTCCAATGATTATCCTTGCTTCCGTGGCATGGTAGTTTGGGGTCGTTACATTTATTATAGTTAATTCTGATAATTGTTGTAAAATAAAATCAAATGTATGTTTTAACAACTTCATGAACTGTTATTTAATTATTATATTTTGTCCTTCCGCTGTGAGATTCTGTGTTTGTTTTTCTTCTTCTCTTTTTTTTCTTATATAAATCCCAATAACTATCTGTATTTTTGATTTGTTTAAGTTGACAATTGAGGATCATTGTCAATTTGAACGGTCAAAAATCTCGGATGTTACATTTGGTACCAGAGCTAGTTAGAGAACGTGATAAGGGGTTCTCGCTTGGCTGTTTAGTGGTGAGCATGAGACTCTTACCCCTACACGTCCCAATAGGAAGGTTGGGTAGGTTGTTGCAGTCGAGAGGCTGGCCGTAAAATCAGTTCTGAGGTATCACTGTATGTCACTGTGGGAGGTTAGCCTACTACCTGATGGTTGCAAAGCCTAGGGTTATTACATTTGGTATCAAAGCTTTGGTTTAGCGAAAACCTTGGCTCTATTTGGGATTAACTCATTAGAGATAGGGTAGTAATATCCTAGAATGAGTTTAAGTGTATATGAAAAAAGCATACTTGTAATTTCGATATAAAATGATTTTGAATTACGTTGATTTGTTTTGTTGAGTAGTTATGAATTCAGGTCGGTACTTGGGACGCCGAGGCATCGATAGGGATTTCTAAACACTCGAATAGGGCTCGTTGACATAATATTTTTTGAATTATATTATATATTTGTATATAGAATTATTTGAAAATCCATAAATTTTGATTTTGTTGATGATAATATTAGATTTTCATCATTTTTCATTCGATTGATCAATAATTTAAAACTATTAGTTATTGAATGATTTAAGAAAATGAAATATTGAAAATTAATCCAGTAATGAAATAAGAAATTACATATGAGTTTTAGAATTTAATTTCAGGTTGTTTTCTAATATTGATTTGTAAATGGTTTAAAATATTATATTTATAATAACGATAACCTATTGAGGGGCTTTCATGTCGAACTTTTCTCAGTCAAACCCTCGTTCTTCTCAATTCTTTTCTGGCAATTTGTTCTCAAATGAAAAAGGGGTCAAAGCGAAGGCTTACTTTCGTTCAGATCCGGTGTCTACGAGGTCGCGATTTTGTTCTGATGGCTGTTACCGATGTGGAAAGGGGGATCATTTAGCGGGAGATTGTGGAAATCAGATAAGTTGCTATAGTTGTGGGCGATTGGGGCATCGAAGCGCTCAATGTTCTGTTTCTTCCAGCGGAGTTTATCTTTGGGATTTCTTTAAAGAAATTGATTGGGGGAATAAAACGAAAAACAATTTTCAAGAAAGGTTGAATCCAAAGATCAATGAAAGTCAACTTCAAATTCTGAATCCGGGTATGGTACTATTAAAGAATTTTATCAGTATCAATGATCAAGTGCTGATTGTGAACAAATGCCAAGAACTGGGTTTTGGAGAGGGAGGTTTCTATCGGCCTGCTTATGAGAATGGCGCGCGATTGAAACTGGATATGATGTGTTTGGGAATATTTTGGAATATGCAGACTAGTCAATATGAGGATAGAAGGATTTGTGACGGTGTTGTACCTCCAAACATACCAGTAAAATTCGAAAAGTTGGTTAGTGACTCAATGGCGTTTGCTCATGGTCGGGGTGTTAAAACTTTTGATCTTCCTAATATTGCTCCGGATGTTTGTATAGTGAATTATTATGATCTTGATGGAAAGTTGGGTATGCATCAAGACAAGGATGAGAGTTATGAAAGCTTAAAGGCGGGTCTCCCTGTAATATCTTTCTCTCTAGGTGACTCTGCCGAGTTTGTATATAAGGAGGAATGTGGTTTAGTCAAGAGAATTGTGTTAGAATCCGGTGATGTTCTTATTTTTGGGGGAGTATCAAGAGGTATTCTGCATGGTATTGATGGTATTCATAAGGGTACGGCCCCGAAGCATCTTACTGAAAGGACCAACATGAAAGTTGGTCAACTAAACTTAACGTTTAGACAGAGCAGAGTTTCAGTTGACAAGGAGTCTCTTAATGCTTTAACTTGTGTTGGAGAGGGCTTCAATCAGATCTCACCATCTCACAATCGTTCATACGCGGATGTAGTACAGCAACCGTCGAATAAAATGCCCAGTTGGAATTGGACTGGTGGTAAAAATTCTTTCTCTCGAAAACATGTTGTTGGACGTTCATGCTTTCGCTGTGGGGAATCCTCGCACTTGGCTAGGAGTTGTAGGAATGGATTGCGGTGCTTTAGTTGTGGTGGTGTGGGTCATTGAAAGACTAGTTGTCCAGCGACTTTTAAAGGAAAACCATTCCGGGATTTGATGCAATTCAATTGCTTGAGGATCTGTCTGAACTTGATCGATCTTTCGGATTCATTTAAATTGGACTTTCCTAATAATTTGAATAATGGAGCATATATGTTGTTGGTGATGGGGTGGAATTTAGAGGGGCTTGTGGATGGTATTTTATGGGCAAAGAGCGAAGCAAGGGCTGCTGTTTTCCCTCCATTGCTTAGCCCGTTGTCTCGACAAGATCATGCTTTCTCTTTTAGCCTGAACTTCATCAAAATGAAGAGATTATATGCAGACTCCAACGCCAGGAATAAGAATTTGGCTTTCCAGTTGTTAGATGGGATTTTAGTTCATTTTGATTTTATTAATACAACTATTAATTTTGAACATGTGGTGTTGCAATAGCTGGACATTGAAAATTCTGCCACAAAAGAGATGATTGACTTATCAAATTCCATCGAAAATATGGCTCATGTTAGTTCGTTGAGAAATACTAAGGGAGTCACTCCAGGGTTGGGCGTAAAGGAACACTCTTTTCTTGAAAAAGAGATGATTGATTTATTTGGATTTAATGGTTCACATTCGTGCTATGACCCTATGCTTGTTGACCCACATGTTCAGTTTTGTTTAGCACTAAAGCTCAGGTGATGACGAGCACAAATGGGGGGATTTTGGATGATATGGCAGGTGTGGATGAGGTTGTTATATGTGACAAAACGGATGCACTGGGTTGTAATCAAGATATGGGGGAGGGTGCAGTATGGTCTGTGGCGAAAGACATAGAGTTATCAAATAGTTTCAATGCGCTGGAGAGCAATGTTGTAGAATTGTCCTCATCGTTGGAGGGGTCGGCTGTGTTGTTGGAGCCTACTGTAGTTGCTACTTCAAAGGCGGTTACTGTGTCGAAGAAGGGTTTTAGAGTGGGAAGAGTAAAATGTGGTGGATTGTATCATGTGAAGGCTTTGCGAAATGGTAAGGCCATGGGGATATGTTGCAATGAACAGGAAATATTGTCAGCAGCAAATCAGAAAGTCAGTTTTATTGGATGTGAACTGTTTGATGATGAGGACGTGCATGGGAATTCTGGTCATTTTCAACATATTAGTGATCCAATATGTTTCAGCATATGCGAGCAAGTCGGTTCTATGTTGGATAGCTATCAGAGGGACATCACTGTATCATGGGACGAGGGATTTTGTTCGCTGGTGGTTAGTGGGTCGATGGTGCACCTTCGCTGTTTATTTCTAAGACCTTGCTACAGCTTATTTATATGGGATTGCGATTCTTCTGATTCAACAAAGCTTCTTGATATTGGTTTTGATATATTGAATGTGGATGATAAGGTGGAGTCTAGTGGCGGGCTTCTTCCGAATAATGTGGATGCCTCTTCTTCGTTGAGACAGGTAAGACGTAAGAGATCAGTTCCTAGTACTGGGTTGATTCGTCGTAGTGCCAGGCTCAGATCTAGCTCTTCTACTTTTCATGGTAGGTCCCCGTGTCCAGGTACTAGTAGTAGTACCTTGGATAGGGGCTCAGGTACGATTTCTGTTTATGGTAGTGCTTATTCACCGTATGCTTTGAGTAGTTTTTCGATTGGGCAGCAGTTTCAGCTTGCCAATGATACAACTTTTGTTTTTTCAGACATTGAGTTAGATTCTGACTATATTAGGAGTAGGGAATTAGAGAGAGTATCTTCTTTGAGTCGATGAGGATAGTTAGTTGGAATATTAGGGGTTTAAATGAACCTAAAAAATGTGCTAAAGTTAGGACTTTCTTTGTAGATTATCATATAGACATCGCTTTGTTACAAGAGACTAAAATTGAATGTCCTGATGTTAGTTTCTATGCCAGTTTAGGTGGGGCCCATTTTCGTAATTGGGTCTGTCTACAGTCAATTGGCAGTGCAGGAGGGCTCATGATTGGTTGGAAAGACAACCAATATAGGCTTGTGCAGGAATTTCCTAAGTTACACTCTCTACACATTATTTTAAATTCGGTTAGCGATAATTCCCTACTGGGCATTACAAACATATATGGCCCGCACACCAAGTCTGAGAGGAGATATTTGTGGGACGAATGTTATGATTTCAAGAATCTTGCCCCTCATTTATGGATAGTAGGTGGGGACTTTAATGTTACTAGGTTCCTAGGGGAAAGATCCCCTAGGGAAGGTAATTTCTCTGATATGGATGAATTTAATGATTTTATTCTTAATAATAATTTAATTGAGATTCCGCTTAGCAATAGATCATTCACCTGGTCTAATGATAGGGGTAGTCCGTCTTATGCCTTATTAGATAGGTTTTTTTATAAGTGTTGAGGTTGAGGATAAATTTCCAATCTGCAAAGTAAAGGGTTTACCTTTTCTATTTTCGGATCATTGCCCTTTAATTCTCTCTTGTGATTCTAACAGTTTAATTAGTAATAATTTTAAGTTTGAAAAGATGTTGCTTTTGGATGCCAGTTTCATTAAACTAGTCACTGTTAAATGGAATTCGTTATTTTATTTTAATAATTTGTACAAAGGAAATTCAGCAAAGATTTTTGTTGCTAAACTTGGTAAATTAAGTTTTTTTCTCAAGTGGTGGAATAAATATATTTTTGGGAGTGTTCGTGTTAAGAAAGATAAGATTCTATGTGAGATGTTAGACTTGGACAAGTTGGGTGAATCTAGAACGCTTAATTTAGTAGAGAGAGATAGACTTACTAATCTTAGAAATGATTTCAAACTAGTATTGGAGAAGGAAGAAACAATGTGGAAACAAAGATCACGTGTTCAATGGATTAAAGAAGGAGATAACAATACGAAATTTTATCATAGTATGGCTAATAAGAGGAGACGTGATAATTTGATTCATTCTATTGTCTTAAATAATGAGGAATTGACTGTTCAGCGCGATTTGAACGAAGCTTTCACTAATTATTATAGACAAATTTTTGGGACTAGGATAAAGAGAAGAATTAAAGTTAATTGGAAGGACATTTATCCTAATGATGTTAGAGGAGAGTTATCATATTTAGATAATACATTTTCAGAGCAGGAGATTTGGAAGGCGATTTGTGACATGCCTAGTGACAAAGCTCCGGGACCTGATGGTTTTTCTGTTCTGTTTTACAAACAGTTTTGGGAGACATTGAAATCAGATGTAGTGGATTTATTTAATGATTTTTATAGCGGGAATTTGTGCTTAGGTAACTTTAATTTAGCAAATGTTATTCTTATCAAAAAGAGAGAGGGGGCAAATTTTTTAAAGGATTTCAGACCCATATCATTGATTAATGTGTCGGTTAAGATCATTTCTAAAGTCCTTGCAAATAGGCTAAGTAGGAAGATGAATGATCTTATTGATCATTCACAAACTTCCTTTATTAAAGGCATACAAATAGTAGATGGTGTAGCAGCAGTTCAAGAGTACATTAATGTGTGTGTTAAAAATAACTTTTCATGTGCTATTTTGAAATTAGACTTTGAGAAAGCTTTTGATTCTATTGACTGGGATTATATATGTGAAGTATGTCTAGCTAGAGGTTTTAGTATAAGATGGATTAACTGGGTTATGCTTCTACTTAGGTCTGGTAGTTCTAGTATTGTCGTCAATGGGGTTGCGGGAAAGAAGATTCAATCTAAGAGGGATCTTAGACAAGGGGACCCCCTGTCACCTTTGTTATTTAATTTAGCGGTTGACGTTTTCTCTAGAATCATTAAACGAGCGAGGAGACTAGGTGTTCTTGGTCATGTTGGTAATAATGAATTTAACAATGAATTATCTATTCTTCAATTTGCGGATGATACTTTATTATTTTCTTCTCATTTACCAAAACACGTTATTGCTCTAAAATTCATTCTTTACTGCTTTGAGATGTTATCAGGTCTTAGAATTAATTTTGACAAAAGTTCTGTTATGGTCATTAATGATTCTGATAATGTTGAGAATATGGTTGCTACTACTTTAAACTGTTCTGTCATGTCATTTCCTTTTGATTATTTAGGTTTTAAAATAAGGCCATCAAAATTAAAGAAGGAGGATTGGTTAGTTATAATTGATAAGATTAATAGTAGATTATCTAGTTGGAACAATAGATTCTTGTCTAGAGCAGGTAGATTAGTTTTGGTTAATTCAGTCTTATCGACAATCCCCACATATTGGATGTCAATACATAGATTTCTTCAATGGGTGGTCAATCGAATTGATAGAATACGACGTAATTATTTATGGGGTGGGGGTAGGGATCCTATTTGTAGAGGATTTCAGTGCTTAGTAAATTGGGAGGTGTGTTGTAAGGCAAAGAAAGATGGAGGTTTGGGGATAATTAATTTAACTAATATTAACTCTTCCTTATTAGCCAAATGGTTGTGGAAATTTCGGTCGTCTGAAGTTTCTACAACTTGGAAAGATATTATATCAAAATTTTATTATTCAGGAGGAGATTTCATTGTTGGATCTAGGGGTAGTTGTTATCATAGATTATCTTACTTTTGGAAGTCAGTATTAGAGTGTTTTGATTTTTTTAACTTAGGCTATAAGGTTATTGTTCATTCTGGTCATACGACTTATTTTTGGCATGATAGGTGGATTTCTCGTTTACCTCTAAAAATTGAATTTAATGAGCTCTTTAATAATTGTAGATTTAAAAATGCATTGATAAAGGATATTTTTAGAAGAGATTTAGATCTCCCATGGGAGTTTTCATCCGAAAATATACTAGAAGGAGAAATGTTAAGACAATTAGCTCGACTTTATGCTAGGTTATCATTATACCACATTGACGAGAGTAAGGACTTTACTAGTTGGGGTATGGACAAAAGTCAAGTTTATTCGGTTAATTCTATGTATAATTTCATAAAATTTTCGGGTATCTCATCTCGATCTTTTAAATTTATTTGGAAAGCTAATTCTCCTCCTAAAGCAAAATTTCTAATGTGGCTAATCGCTCATAAGAGACTTAATACTGTGGAATTACTAAAGAGGAAGAATATCACTTTTGACGTTAAGTGTTGCTTTTGTAATATTATGAATGAGGAGGTGGATCATTTATTTTTCTCTTGCAATATCACAAGCTATATACTTAGTATGGTATTAAGGTTATTTGTCATTGAATATCATTCTTCATTCAGTTGTTGTGCTACTTACTGGGATTCTTATAGATTTGCTTGTAATGCTAATAAAAGATACATTTTAGATTCTTTAGTCACTATTGTATGTTGGTTCATTTGGTCTGAGAGAAACCAGAGATCTTTTCATTCTACTTCAGTTTCCACGGATAATTTAATCAATAAAATAGTTTATTATTGTTTGAATTGGATGTCTAATTCACATTACAAACTGTTTGGGAAATCGGGCTTTGAGAATTTCTTGATTAAGGTTAGACTGAATTTGTTTCTATTTATTAGAATTAACAGTTTCTTTCGTAATAGATATCGTATTGTTTGTTAAATTCTTTTAGTAGTCTTTTATTGTTTATCTTTTACACATATATGTATGATAAATAAGATGTATGAATGTATATATATATTTAGACATTTTTATCTTCATAGATATATGTGTAACAACTTACTAATTAGTATGTTGAGTTTTATGCAGTCTTAGGTGGTTGATTTGGTAGAGGTGCTTAGTGGATAGCCGGGAGGATTGGTAGCAGATATGTACCTGGGAGGATTGATGTTTGATTTGGGTAGTTGCTATAAAGGAAGAGTGAGTGCATAGCTGGATGGTTATGTGACCGTCTCGACGGATTTGAGATTATGCCTTTTCAGTTCTTAGTCGTTGATTTCCTTATTTTATAATGGTCTGGTTTGCTTGTGTTTTGATGTATTTCTGCGTTTGCTCTGTCATTTCATGTTGGTATTATGCATCTGTATAGTTTCTTATCCTATATGCTCGGTATTTTATCTATTCCTTTACCGATTGGCTCGTTAGTTTATCGTTTTCTTTTCTTACACACATATATATATGGTATACACTTATAAGTTCTTATATATATATGTATAATTATACATATATTATATTCATATAAGTGTCTATTTACCCATATATATGTGTGTAGAATTACTAACCGTTTATTTGAGATCATTGCAGATTTAGGTAGTTGATATAAAGGAAGATGGAGTAGATAGCTGGATGGATTATGTGACCGTCTAGTCTTTTTTGAGAGATACTTTTTCTATTT